>CM026401.1:51434453-51761511 GCA_014843695.1 Archivesica marissinica | reverse complement strand
TAAACTAACGCTATTCTAATGTATCACACACAAATAAGCGTATTCCTGTACAAATCTGTATAAACTAATTGCTATTCTAACATATCACACACAACATAAGCGTATTCCTGTACAAATCTGTATAAACTAACGCTATTCTAATGTATCACACACAAATAAGCGTATTCCTGTACAAATCTGTATAAACTAACGCTATTCTAATGTATCACACACAAATAAGCGTATTCCTGTACAAATCTGTATAAACTAATTGCTATTCTAACATATCACACACAACATAAGCGTATTCCTGTACAAATCTGTATAAACTAACGCTATTCTAATGTATCACACACAAATAAGCGTATTCCTGTACAAATCTGTATAAACTAACGCTATTCTAATGTATCACACACAAATAAGCGTATTCCTGTACAAATCTGTATAAACTAATTGCTATTCTAACATATCACACACAAATAAGCGTATTCCTGTACAAATCTGTATAAACTAACGCTATTCTAGCATATCACACACAACATAAGCGTATTCCTGTACAAATCTGTATAAACTAACGCTATTCTAACATATCACACACAACATAAGCGTATTCCTGTACAAATCTGTATAAACTAACGTTATTCTAACATCACATACGCGAAGACAAAAATAAGCAGTACACAGTATGAATCTGCATAACCTATCTGCTAGAATGGCACATTCATAGAAACAATGCGCAGTTCGTGTATGAGTCTGCATAAATTAACTACTATGCTATCCTATTCAAAAACTAAATAAAAACGAACGTGTATGAACATCCATAAACTATCTGATAATATTTACACATAAAACCCGAGCCATCGGCACCGGTGAGCCCTTAGTACAGTAGGGTTGTCCGTCAGGTTTCATGACATAAATAAACGGCAGTGGCTAATAGGCGCAAATGTAAAATAAGCAATTCCCTGCACGATTCTGCACAAACGAAATGATACTATGACATATGCATTGACAGAGTAAGCATTTCACTGTACGATTATGCATAAACTAATTGCTAATCTAACATACTTGAGTTCGAGTTTAAGGTCTGAGAAAAGTTTTATAACCTCGGGGCCAGTAATAGTTTGTGACTTCTACTTAATATAATTCCACCAAGCTCACTCCTAAGATAAGAATTCCCGCTGTACAAGGTCTAGTATCTTCCCGGCTAGTCTGACAACTGTAATCGCATCTTCTCGATGGTAGTATTCCGCTGGTATTAGTGGAGCCTTCAACTTTTCTGGATAGCGCATGCTCACGTGGCCATGCGTCACACCACAAAGCTCGTTGGCCAACTGTGCTAAACCGGGAGATAAATCTGGAATAGAGAAATAACTGCACATACAAGTATAGTCTAATAACGCAAAACACTGCACGCTTTTCTTTTTTTTTATTAGTTGCATACTACATTGATACTGTCGACGACCAAGTTGTCGCAGTCCGAATCGCCGCCGTCGTCGGAAGAGTGACTATATGATTTTAATTAGACATTAATTACATCAACTTTTAAAGTTCGATATAGCACATGTGTTGGTCCTTTTCGTTGGAATCCTTTGTTTTAGCGTTGTACCCTAACAGTGTTGCGGTATGATAAATGTCGTTTGTCAAAATAATGTTAATTAATTGATAGCAATGTTTGACAGTAAAGTTGCCATTGGCTATATTGTAGGATATCGGTCGAGATTAAATTATTTAATAATTATAAGATATGAAAACGGAGGGAAAGTGATAGCATGAATTACAAACTTAAGGAAACCACGATAAAACACGAAAGCAATTCAAAGGACATATCCTCCTTAACCCTTTCCTTCATAGAGATTTAGGTTAATATACTATTATATCTCCATACAAACGATAGCCATTTAACCCTTTCCTTCATAGAGATTTAGGTTAATATACTATTATATCTCCATACAAACGATAGCCATTTAACCCTTTCCCTCATAGAGATTTAGGTTAATATACTATTATATCTCCATACAAACGATAGCCATTTAACCCTTTCCTTCATAGAGATTTAGGTTAATATACTATTATATCTCCATACAAACGATAGCCATTTAACCCTTTCCTTCATAGAGATTTAGGTTAATATACTATTATATCTCCATACAAACGACAGCCATTTAACCCTTTCCTTCATAGAGATTTAGGTTAATATACTATTATATCTCCATACAAACGACAGCCATTTAACCCTTTCCTTCATAGAGATTTAGGTTAATATACTATTATATCTCCATACAAACGATAGCCATTTAACCCTTTCCTTCATAGAGATTTAGGTTAATATACTATTATATCTCCATACAAACGACAGCCATTTAACCCTTTCCTTCATAGAGATTTAGGTTAATATACTATTATATCTCCATACAAACGATAGCCATTTAACCCTTTCCTTCATAGAGATTTAGGTTAATATACTATTATATCTCCATACAAACGACATCCATTTAACCCTTTCCTTCATAGAGATTTAGGTTAATATACTATTATATCTCCATACAAACGACAGCCATTTAACCCTTTCCTTCATAGAGATTTAGGTTAATATACTATTATATCTCCATACAAACGATAGCCATTTAACCCTTTCCTTCATAGAGATTTAGGTTAATATACTATTATATCTCCATACAAACGATATCCATTTAACCCTTTCCTTCATAGAGATTTAGGTTAATATACTATTATATCTCCATACAAACGACATCCATTTAACCCTTTCCTTCATAGAGATTTAGGTTAATATACTATTATATCTCCATACAAACGATAGCCATTTAACCCTTTCCTTCATAGAGATTTAGGTTAATATACTATTATATCTCCATACAAACGATAGCCATTTAACCCTTTCCTTCATAGAGATTTAGGTTAATATACTATTATATCTCCATACAAACGATAGCCATTTAACCCTTTCCCTCATAGAGATTTAGGTTAATATACTATTATATCTCCATACAAACGACAGCCATTTAACCCTTTCCTTCATAGAGATTTAGGTTAATATACTATTATATCTCCATACAAACGACAGCCATTTAACCCTTTCTTTCATATGAGATTTAGGTTAATATACTATTATATCTCCATACAAACGACAGCCATTTAACCCTTTCTTTCATATGAGATTTAGGTTAATATACTATTATATCTCCATACAAACGACAGCCATTTAACCCTTTCTTTCATATGAGATTTAGGTTAATATACTATTATATCTCCATACAAACGACAGCCATTTAACCCTTTCTTTCATATGAGATTTAGGTTAATATACTATTATATCTCCATACAAACGACAGCCATTTAACCCTTTCTTTCATATGAGATTTAGGTTAATATACTATTATATCTCCATACAAACGACAGCCATTTAACCCTTTCTTTCATATGAGATTTAGGTTAATATACTATTATACCTCCATACAAACGACAGCCATTTAACCCTTTCTTTCATATGAGATTTAGGTTAATATACTATTATATCTCCATACAAACGACAGCCATTTAACCCTTTCTTTCATATGAGATTTAGGTTAATATACTATTATATCTCCATACAAACGACAGCCATTTAACCCTTTCCTTCATATGAGATTTAGGTTAATATACTATTATATCTCCATACAAACGACAGCCATTTAGCTATTATGCAGTGGATAAGTAGTTGCCATATCTATCCCACCTCCATAGATATTACTGGGACTACATGAGATTTAGGTTAATATACTATTATATCTCCATACAAACGACAGCCATTTAACTATCATGCAGTGGATAAGTAGTCGCCATATCTATCCCACCTCCATAGATATTACTGGGACTTCATAGAGATTTAGGTTAATACACTATTATATCTCCATACAAACGACAGCCATTTAACTATCATGCAGTGGATAAGTAGTCGCCATATCTATCCCACCTCCATAGATATTACTGGGACTACATGAGATTTAGGTTAATATACTATTATATCTCCATACAAACGACAGCCATTTAACTATCATGCAGTGGATAAGTAGTCGTCATATCTATCCCACCTCCATAGATATTACTGGGACTACATAGAGATTTAGGTTAATATACTATTATATCTCCATACAAATGACAGCCATTTAGCTATCATGCAGTGGATAAGTAGTGGCCATATCTATCCCATCTCCATAGATATTACTGGGACTTCATGAGATTCTGGCCTTTATTATGACCGTTTGGATTGGCTACTACATTGTCAATGTATGTCGTATTGGTAATGGCGTCAAGAGGTGATTCTATGAGGGAACGGGTTAAAGAGTATGTATGGTGCAGTATACTGACCAGTGTCAGTCTATAAGACAGCCTTCGTGGTCGAGTGTGTGTATTACATACATTTTATTTATTGTCGCTACCGGTTGCTAATATGAGCGACGCCTCCTGAAGAGATTAGTCATTTTAGATTGTTGGAGGATAGTGCAATGATACAGAAAGAGACACATTCCAGAATCTTCGTGGTTGAGTGGTTAAGGTCGCTGACTTGCATACCATTGTAACCAATCATCACCTATTACTGGTTAACCACTGGAGCATGCCCATAAAAGGTGTTGTTAGGTAAACTGCCTGCCGCTCAAATGGGCAACCGGTAGCCACATTAAATAAACTTAAATTTTAAAAATGTGTCAGTCTCTACTAAAGAACTGTTGCTTATTTACCTCCTGCTATCTTATGTAATATATGACTGGCTTTGAAATCTCCCATCATCTTCTTGGCATCTTTTGCGAACCAGGCTGCTTTAAGTGATTTTTCCGCTGCCTATAATATCAAATATTAATACATACATGTACAAAGCACAACATTAAATTAGTACAAATTAAATTTCCATCGATTTTTAAAAAAAAGCAACATTAATTTAGTACAAATTAAACTTTCATCGATTTATTACATTTTCATCACCGGGTTGCATTTGTGAGAAGCGAGCGCGCTAACCACTGCGCTAATCGGACAGCCGAATGAATATTAATGAATAGTTGTGTTTATGTTGTATGATTTCTTCTTGAAATTTCCTACACGGTTGTTTTTCTCAGGATATGAGTTTCTGTCATAGCATGCATGTTGGGTGTCGGTTGTTTAGCATTGCAAAGGCATAAAGGATAAAATAAACTTGTAAATCTATTTTTTATATAATGTTCATCCATTTTCAAATTTTCATGAAAACTGGGGACCGCTTTCGTCCAAATTTGCAATCGAGCTAAAATAAATTTGTATAAAGTGACGTCCAAAGTTGCACGTAGTCAAAAATTGTCATTATATATGCGACAATATCCACTGTCACACTCACCCAGATGAAATATGTATTTTTGTTATACCGACTAATCGGCTGTTCTGGCTTTATGTTGACTGATGCAATACTTATCGATAGTCTATTTACATTCTGTTTCTGTTTTACCGAAAATAATTTCAACAAAACATTCCTCCAGACTACATAATGGCGGCATAACAAATACAATCACATTGAAATTAAACGGTAAAGTCAGAGTAACGTGATGTTGTTACGAATGAGGATATTCAGAGGTGAGCCATTGCCATGAAATATTGAAAATTTCCGCCAGCTCGGGTATGGCAAATTGTGCATGGGGTAGTCACGTAAGGTCTAACAACGCAGTTTTTGCATGGATATAATACTTATCAATCAATCCCTAACACTGACAAGTTTCTATGTAGCCGTCTGCTCATAAAACTGTCTTATTACGCCATAAAGGCAAAGTCAAATGTTTATCTTCTGTTAATATCTTTCTACTTCAGTGTTGATGATATCATCAATGTCTTGATGGTTCCGAGTTTTTTTTAATTACGTTTATTTATCGTCGCTACCGGTTGCCCATATGAGCGACGCCTCCTGAAGAGATTAGTCACTTTAGATTTTGGAGGATAGTGCAATGATACACAGAGAGAGACCCATTCCAGCGTCTCCTATGGTTCTTTTACGTGCACGGTGTAAAGCACCGACACGAGACCTCGGTTTAACGTCCCATCTGAAAGACTGTTAATTTTATTAGGGTGTGGAGATTATTTGACATAACTCACCCAATGCAAACAATCTCATTGGAGAGAAATGTAATAAGTGTTTTGCTTTCATGTCAATCCACTTGTATTTATTGTGTACATAATTCATTGTTGTAAATTATGTTATATAATGTCGAATAAATATGATTAACCCAACAGATAGTTCAGTGGAAGTCGTGATAGGGCAGTGATAGCGCGTTCGCTTCAGGTGTGAAAGGCCCGCAGTTCGCTGTAGCTGTTACGATATCTTAGGCAAGGCGTTTAAATTCCCCGTTGTCTCTTCTCTCTCCCTCGTGGCGCTAACATAAATGTACATACACTAAATCGACCTTGAATCAAAGTTCAATAATGTCACATTTTAACATCGAAGTCGGAGTGGTTGAACATCTATTTTAAAATAGGATGCTGATTCAAAGTTGATTCTACATCCGCCTTATAGGTAGAGTTAATGTGACTTTAATTAACAATACGACTTGGATACTTGATATACAGTATGCGTTTACAATACTACCTGGTTGCTAGACAATCTGATATACATTATGCGTTTACAATACTACCTGGTTGCTGGACAATCTGATATACATTATGCGTTTACAATACTACCTGGTTGCTAGACAATCTGATATACATTATGCGTTTACAATACTACCTGGTTGCTGGGCAATCTGATATACATTATGCGTTTACAATACTACCTGGTTGCTGGACAATCTGATATACATTATGCGTTTACAATACTACCTGGTTGCTGGACAATCTGATATACATTATGCGTTTACAATACTACCTGGTTGCTGGTCAATCTGATATACATTATGCGTTTACAATACTACCTGGTTGCTGGGCAATCTGATATACATTATGCGTTTACAATACTACCTGGTTGCTGGACAATCTGATATACATTATGCGCTTACAGTACCACCTGGTTGCTGGACAATCTGATATACATTCTGCGCTTACTATACTACCTGGTTGCTGGGCAATCTGATATACATTATGCGTTTACAATACTCGTGGCGCTAACATAAATGTGTATAAACTAAATCAATCTTGAATCAAAGTTCAATAATGTCACATTTTTAACATCGAAGTCGGAGTGGTTGAACATCTATTTTAAAATAGGATGCTGATTCAAAGTTGATTCTACATCCGCCTTATAGTTAATGTGACTTTAATTAACAATACCACTTGGATACTTGATATACATTATGCGTTTACAATACTACCTGGTTGCTGGACAATCTGATATACATTATGCGTTTACAATACTACCTGGTTGCTGGACAATCTGATATACATTATGCGTTTACAATACTACCTGGTTGCTGGGCAATCTGATATACATTATGCGTTTACAATACTACCTGGTTGCTAGACAATCTGATATACATTATGCGTTTACAATACTACCTGGTTGCTGGACAATCTGATATACATTATGCGTTTACAATACTACCTGGTTGCTGGGCAATCTGATATACATTATGCGTTTACAATACTACCTGGTTGCTGGGCAATCTGATATACATTATGCGTTTACAATACTACCTGGTTGCTGGGCAATCTGATATACATTATGCGCTTACAATACCACCTGGTTGCTGGACAATCTGATATACATTCTGCGTTTACAATACTACCTGGTTGCTGGGCAATCTGATATACATTATGCGCTTACAATACCACCTGGTTGCTGGACAATCTGATATACATTCTGCGTTTACAATACTACCTGGTTGCTGGGCAATCTGATATACATTATGCGCTTACAATACTACCTGGTTGCTGGACAATCTGATATACATTATGCGTTTACAATACTACCTGGTTGCTGGACAATCTGATATACATTATGCGTTTACAATACTACCTGGTTGCTGGACAATCTGATATACATTATGCGTTTACAATACTACCTGGTTGCTAGACAATCTGATATACATTATGCGTTTACAATACTACCTGGTTGCTGGGCAATCTGATATACATTATGCGTTTACAATACTCGTGGCGCTAACATAAATGTGTATAAACTAAATCAACCTTGAATCAAAGTTCAATAATGTCACATTTTAACATCGAAGTCGGAGTGGTTGAACATCTATTTTAAAATAGGATGCTGATTCAAAGTTGATTCTACATCCGTCGTATAGGTAGAGTTAATGTGACTTTAATTAACAATACGACTTGGATACTTGATATACAGTATGCGTTTACAATACTACCTGGTTGCTATACAATCTGATATACATTATGCGTTTACAATACTACCTGGTTGCTGGGCAATCTGATATACATTATGCGTTTACAATACTACCTGGTTGCTGGGCAATCTGATATACATTATGCGTTTACAATACTACCTGGTTGCTGGGCAATCTGATATACATTATGCGTTTACAATACTACCTGGTTGCTGGTTAATCTGATATACATTATGCGCTTACAATACTACCTGGTTGCTGGACAATCTGATATACATTATGCGTTTACGATACTACCTGGTTGCTGGTTAATCTGATATACATTATGCGTTTACAATACTACCTGGTTGCTGGGCAATCTGATATACATTATGCGTTTACAATACTACCTGGTTGCTGGGCAATCTGATATACATTATGCGTTTACAATACTACCTGGTTGCTGGACAATCTGATATACATTATGCGTTTACAATACTACCTGGTTGCTGGGCAATCTGATATACATTATGCGTTTACAATACTACCTGGTTGCTGGACAATCTGATATACATTATGCGTTTACAATACTACCTGGTTGCTGGGCAATCTGATATACATTATGCGTTTACAATACTACCTGGTTGCTGGACAATCTGATATACATTATGCGTTTACAATACTACCTGGTTGCTGGGCAATCTGATATACATTATGCGTTTACAATACTACCTGATTGCTGGGCAATCTGATATACATTATGCGTTTACAATACTACCTGGTTGCTGGACAATCTGATATACATTATGCGTTTACAATACTACCTGGTTGCTGGACAATCTGATATACATTATGCGCTTACAATACCACCTGGTTGCTGGACAATCTGATATACATTCTGCGTTTACAATACTACCTGGTTGCTGGGCAATCTGATATACATTATGCGTTTACAATACTCGTGGCGCTAACATAAATGTGTATAAACTAAATCAACCTTGAATCAAAGTTCAATAATGTCACATTTTAACATCGAAGTCGGAGTGGTTGAACATCTATTTTAAAATAGGATGCTGATTCAAAGTTGATTCTACATCCGCCTTATAGGTAGAGTTAATGTGACTTTAATTAACAATACGACTTGGATACTTGATATACAGTATGCGTTTACAATACTACCTGGTTGCTGGACAATCTGATATACATTATGCGTTTACAATACTACCTGGTTGCTGGTTAATCTGATATACATTATGCGTTTACAATACTACCTGGTTGCTGGACAATCTGATATACATTATGCGTTTACAATACTACCTGGTTGCTAGACAATCTGATATACATTATGCGTTTACAATACTACCTGGTTGCTGGGCAATCTGATATACATTATGCGTTTACAATACTACCTGGTTGCTGGACAATCTGATATACATTATGCGTTTACAATACTACCTGGTTGCTGGTTAATCTGATATACATTATGCGTTTACAATACTACCTGGTTGCTGGGCAATCTGATATACATTATGCGTTTACGATACTACCTGGTTGCTGGTTAATCTGATATACATTATGCGTTTACAATACTACCTGGTTGCTGGACAATCTGATATACATTATGCGTTTACAATACTACCTGGTTGCTAGACAATCTGATATACATTATGCGTTTACAATACTACCTGGTTGCTGGGCAATCTGATATATATTATGCGTTTACAATACTACCTGGTTGCTGGGCAATCTGATATACATTATGCGTTTACAATACTACCTGGTTGCTGGACAATCTGATATACATTATGAGTCTAGCACGACCGACATAGTATCTGTAGTCCAGTGGTAACACGCTGGACTGGTAATCCAGAGATCGCAGGTTCGATCTCCCGTCTGACCATAATAAAAATTAATAGTCTTTCAGATGGGACTTTAAACCGAGGGCTCGTGTCGGTACTGTACACCGTGCACGTAAAAGAACCAGAGAAAACCCTGGAATGGGTCTCTGTCTGTATCATTGCAATTTCCTCCAAAATTCTAAATATTAATGACTAATCTCTTCAGAAGGCGTCGCTCATATGGGCAACCAGTAGCGATGATATATAAACGTAAAACACAAACACACACACGACATAGTATAGTTTCAACAACTACCATTAGAAATACTTAAAACTAAAATAATACTATCAATAATATGTTCGTGTATATTACCTGGTGGCCTCTGTAACACACCCAGTTGTATGCTGTTTCTTTCCCGTTCGAGAGAGAAGACTGTGCATCAGCAAGGTCTGACATCGCTTGCCGCTGCCATCTCTTCCCTTCTGTGTTATTGGGTAAAGGTTCTCGGACAATTCCACTAGCGTCAGTATTCACAATATTCCTAAAGGCATCAATTCGCTTTCTGTCTAAGACATTTTCACATGACCAAGGGCTATCCTTACACTGAAGCAATCGCTGTGCAACAAATAACAATTTATCTTTTAAAACACCGTATAGGCATTCATTCAAATGTAAAGCTAAAGATTCAGCTAGGTCAGAATACCATTCAGTGCTATCGCTAGTATCAAAGTACACGGTTGTTTTATTCGCTTCTTCGCTGAAATAGATCATCTTCTTCTCTTCTGTTCTTTCGATCACCACTTCGCTTTCTTGAATGTTGTTACCACTGAAGTCTTGTAGGCAAAGATACGTTTGAATACCAGTCACATGTTTCATCTTAATTCGCTTAATCGCGGAAACAAGATCAGTTTCATCCCTCCATTCAGCATTTTCGTTTCTAGCTGCGTGCCGCGCTAGCCTACTGAAGCTGTTGATGAATACGTCATCGTGTAGAAAACCTTCTATTTCCGAAGCAACATCTTCATCTTGTTCTTGAATGTTAGACGTGTTTACAACTTCACTGACGATGTCAGAAAGTAAACGAGGACGACATTTACTATCCAGTTTCTTCAGACATTCTATAACTTCATCAATCCGTAACTCTTCCGCGCAAATGCATGCGTTCATGTAAGTTAGTGTTATTACTCCTTGTATTCGTTCATACAAATACCTATTGTCACAAACAACAAGATCATGTGCATTCTCCAGAGTGTTGGTCTCACTAAGAAGATATAATTCACTTATATGCACTGGGGTATCAGCCTTGTTGTTCCTCAGCAATAAGAAGACATTTAACATCGACTTTACTGCAGCTTTCTCTTTCGCAGACTTCGTGTGTAGTTGTCCGCTATCATGTTTAATGTGTTTTAGTATATCGACATAGCTATCGATTGTTGGTTCATTCATAGCGCCCATCCTCTCAAATAAACTTTGATACTGGCCGAAGTCAGCAGTAGGAGCTTTTAACAAATATGGCGGAATCTCCTCGTTTGATTTGCAGTTTATAACTACTTGTGTAGCCTTTTCTATCGTATTAAGAGCTGGAAAATAAATTAGCGGCATTACCTTTAATGCCTTTGGGAGCTGCTTTTGATTCGCAGAATCCAACGCGTTGTATATGTCTCGCATTACCTCTATGATTAACTCTCTGGGTATTGTTGACTGATATGGTTTAATCTGCAAGTTACTAAAAACAAGTTTGCAGTGTCGAAATAAATCCATATCTGAAGGCTTTTTCAGAATACCCAACATTCCAAGTAATTCCGTTGTGTTATTACCTCTCGACTCGACCAAGGATGGTAGTATGCCTAATGTAGTCCAACATGTATGTATGCACTCTTTCGTCGGCAACACGGACTTTGCCAAGCATATCATAGACGTTGAGCTAAACTGTTTATGTATGCTTGTCAGCCTCTCGTCTACCTTGATCGGAACTACAAAATTAATTTTGGACAGCTTATGCAAACTGTCTTTGTGTTTTCCATGTAAAGAACAATGGTAGTTTAGTAACGCTTCGACCAGTAGGTGTGATCTTTGTCGTAGGCCATCCGTTATTAAGCATTTCCCATCAGCTTCTATTTCATTTGCAAACCTTTCAAACAATTCAAGATTCATACCACACTGCAGTCCCAGTGTTTTTAGAACTCCAACTATGTGTTCTTTCTGCAGTTCAGTAGGCAACATTTCGTTTTTCTTGCACATTGTGCTGAAAAAATTATAAGGTTTATCCGAATTATGAGTTGAGGGTTGATCAAAGAACAATTGTCGTACGCATGCGCAATCGCCGTTTCCCACATCAACGAATGGAAGTGAGTTTAGCTGTTTCAATAGCTGTCCTTTCTCTGCGATGTCTCTGGTTATCACAGCTTTACATATAAATTCTATGTGAACATAGAACTGCGCTCTCGTAAAAAGTCCTTGATTTGGTAATACTACTTCTGTATAGACAGACTCGATGGATGTGGCTGCTATATCCATGTGCTTATAAAGGTCCATTATATCTAGGTCACGTAGTAGCAAAATGTCCGTATTTCTAGATATTTCTTCCAATCCATCATGGGGGATGCTCTTTGGTACCACCACTATGTGCCTAAAATGTTCAAGAGCCACAAGTGCACCTGCTTGTGTTGCAAAGATAGGAAGGGTCTTTAATGCAATCAGGTGATGTTTGTGTTGTCTGCGTTGTTTCTCTGTAGTATTTCTGACATTGTCAGAAAAATATCTCAAAATAATTTCGGCTTCAGATATTGAGATGCTAATATTTTTAATCTTTTCAGAATTTCTTACAAAACAGGACATGATTTTATATGGTTGTTGGGCACTTGGTATTTGCTCAAGTACAAGTTCATATGGACCAATATCTGAACACTGCGTCTCATTGAACCTGGATTTATCTAACTGCACAATTTCAAACCTACTGATTAGTTCATAAAGCTCTGTTCCATGTTGGAAGCTGTCTACATTAATCAGCATGTCACTATCGTTCACGGCAACAGCAATTTTACTGTCTGATGACGATCCAATGGCTGGAATCAACGGCAATGTCTGTAATTTCTTCAGAGATTTACTAACCTCAAGTATACGTTGATCTTGCCTATAAAACGGTAGTTGTTCTTTGAAAAATTCCCAGAATGATTTTAGAAATGGCTCGGTAGGAGTTTCCGTGTACTGTATGGCAGGACTGCTTTCTTTCCGAAACAAGTCAGTAATTTCCACAAAATTCATGAAATCATTTATCGTAAATGGTTTCAACCACATTAGCAACTTCAGATTGTCACTATGTTTGGCACTTTCCTCTCTATAGACAGAGAGTACCAGGTTAACAAGAGACTTGTGTAGAAAACAGTTCATTTGTGTATGGAAGAAATCCGTGTGTTGTGTAACAAACAATGGACCGGTGTTCTGTAATGTCCTCACATTCTCGTCCTGTGTGAGAATTAAAGGTAAATGTGGCAACTCTTCATAGAATTTCTTTTTATTCTGTAAGCAGTACTGAAATAATGTGATGACATTTTCTGCCTTGAGAAATACTGTTTCGGTAACGGCTATGCCTGTAGCTATGTTAGCACAGCATAGGTACTGTATTACTCGTGTAGGTGCCAGAGAATCCAGTGTGTGGCCACTTTGTTCGAGTGAGTCTCGTATAGTTTTTGGAACGCAAACAATCCTCATACCAATTGATCGTAAAGTAGAGACAAAGGCGAACGTTGGGTCTCCAATGTCATCGCTGTGGTACGCAGGATATTGTGAGTCTACGGGACACATATATGTCCAAGACAGTCTTACATTCATGGGCGCGACATTCAAATGGCAGTTTGCGATAATTTCTCGTTCCATATATGGTAACAAATAGCATTGTTCAATTGCAATCGTTTCGTAGATGTAGTTTGAAAGTTCCTTCCAGTAGAAATATGCAGCATTCTGGTGAATAGGGAAGAGAGAATGGAAATACTGTAAAGCCAACCTTACAGTCTGTTGTTCTACGTACCCATTGGAAATCGTTTCCATAATTTTTGATTTCTTCGCCTGTAACAACAATGTGTATGATCTAGCAATGACATGTCTCAGTAACGTCAGGTTCCATTGTGTTTTGTAACAATTGTCCACGTGTTCAGATTTCCACAGCATCTTTCGCGTTTCGTGCTCCAGTGCAAAATGTCCATTTACATGGACCGGTAGACCTGTGTCTATTGGCAGTGGATTGAAACAGAATGCTTTGCCATTCATTTTCGCTAGTCCTTCGTTTTCACATACAGCAACACCACCATGAGGAAACAATCCAAGCGTTCCTTTTTCAAATTGGTCCATGACAGTCTTATGTATGGGCTTGTGTTTGTCGAAACCGATGGTTTGAATGACATAAAATGATGTGTTTGATTCTTGTTGACCCTTGATGTTCTCTGTTAGCCTCATTGTATAGTCCGATGATCGTTGGTTAATATGGAATACGCTTTTTCCGTCTGCGAGGAATAGGTTGCACATAGCTACCTTGGCTTCTGAAAATGAACATCTGTTTTGATAATCTGTATCCGAGAGTCTCATTTCAATGGTATATTCCGCTGTATAAATCCCTTTACTGTGTGTAAATACCTTAATCTTTTGCAGGTATTTCAAGAATATCACTGCAGTTTTCAGTTCTGCACAAAATGTCTCAAGATATCCGGCTAGATGTGATAACTGAATGACTTCCCTATTGATTTCTGACGGTTCCGTCCGCAGAGGAAGCCTAAACATTGTACCATATACTTTACCATCGAGAAAGTACTTTTCATGATATCCTTTTAGAACGTCTGTATATGTCTCTCGAATGTAATTAACATCCTTGTATCGTTTTCCTGGTGCCTTTGCAAGTACGTTTGGAACAAACTTTGCAAGTGGATCGAAAAAACATAGAGTTTCGCCTTTTTCAAGTTCATGTCCTTTAGTCAGGAAAGAGGGGGCATCAGTGATACTGTACACTGTATTAAACCCAACTCCATATGTTCCAGTCTTTGATGGGTCATTACTCTTGCTTCCTCGACCGAGTTTCTGGATGCCTTTCAAATCACTTGTTGTGAAAGAGCTGTCGTTATAGACGCATAAAGCAGGTCCTTGCAATGGTCGAAACCGTTCATCAAACACATTTTCGTTGGGATATGTATCATAGTCCATTATGAATACAATTTCAGTGGCACCTGCATCATCAGCATTTTGTAACAATTCATTGAAAATCCCCGTATCAGACCGATAAGAATCTACTAGGCGTCGAAGACGGCAAACTAACGGCTCCGTTTGGTAAAAGTCTTCAACGTCATCAGCTGTATCGTCAAGCATCTGCAGTCGTTTACTCTTTATTCCTACAGATGTTGCCAACTCTTTCGGAACATTTCTGTGGACATAAATCATGGACTCTGTATTTTCAATCTCATCGGAATCATCATAGCACATTTGTCTACAATCCGTCAGGTTCCCAGCAGCATCCGGAGCATAAATTACTATGATGTCGTTTTTGTCTGACATGAAATCATTAGCATCACTAATGCCTTCCCTTTCGAAACAGAGAGACAAAACGTGAAGCAAACAGACAGATAGCTTTACCATTTTCTTACTCAGTTGTTCATTTCGTATGTCTATCTTAATGTTATGAAGTGCCATAGCAACATCTTTAGCAGAGAAGTGTTCTCGTATATGCATGACACGACACAGATTAGGACATCTTGATATTGCGGTATCTTTCGAACTAAACAGATACGGCTGACAACCCGGTAAATCGTCATCATGCGACACATTTTCAGGCGCAACAAACTCATTTGATATCCAAATAATGTTCTTACTGGATAATATTTGCACATGGTTTACTCCAAGGCTGTGTTTCTCTAAGTAACTATATACTGAGTCCACGGTTTCTTCAACTATGTGTAATATATTACTATTGGGATGTGCACCATAAACAAGTTCTGTCATGGCCACCATTTGATTTACAACCTCGTCTACGCATTGATCCATATCTAATGAGACTTGTAAACCAAGGTAGGAGAACAATTTATGCAGTTTTTCTTTTGGTACCCTTTCTTCCATTTCCAGTCTATAACAAAGTTCTCTATCTACAACAAACCTGACGCATCCTATTAATGCCACAAACTCAGAAATGATTAATTCTGTGGGTGTTCTGTAAATGAAATTGTTCTTAGTCAATGGTGAATGATTTTCGTCACAGGGAATGTCAGACATGGAGCTCATCAAATCTGTGTTTAGGCTATCTGCATGCCACTGGAAAGGCCATAGCTCAGGTTTAGTCATTACAGGCAGAAAGGCTGTTTTCCTCAGCTGATTGTATATCTTTTTATGTTCATTCATATTGTCACAAATGTACGACATAAGATGTAGACATCGTTCCCATGTACAAAATGTACATGGAATGCTTCCTAACTTCCCATGATTTGCTATACCTGTTGCTATATCTAAAACCATACTGTCTGATATTCGTTCGCATCGCATACCAAGGTTCTTCATTTGATTTAGTGCCATGTCTGCAAATCCATCTTTTGGAAAGAATCCTTTGTATTTGGGAAATAATCTTGCAATTGAAGAAGCCGGATCCACTACTTCAGCAGGAATCTTAAGATCAAATGCATCTGATGGTATGCACTTGTGTCCCTTCAGCCACTGGTCTACTTTTGTATTTTGCAATATAACCGCATATTTCAGTATATTGTCTCTGACTGTGGTTGTTACTACCGCAGTTAAATTGTCCAATTTAGGAAGGACATATCGCAGTAGCAATATCTCTGGAGTAACCGTTGCCCGTTTTAGTTTGTTGGGGTGTGATCTGCATAGTAACGTGTACACGTCTTGCGGAATATCTATAACATGTTCCTTACATAGTGTTTGTAATACTGTTAACGCAGTATCACCGATGACCTTGTCCTTCCTCAGGTCTGGGTCTAGAAATACGCATTTTGATAGATCGGTGTTAATACCTTCTTGCCTAAATATGCGACACGGCATGTCTCCTCCAGTGATTGTTGAATAAAATGAATCCACGAAACATCGGCTAAATGCATCATCGTCATGTACTATCTTTGGCCACAAATCGAAGCGGTCTTGCTCTTTCGTCGTTGTATGTTCCAGTAAGGAAATAAAAGAAACAACCACCGCGTCTCGCATTAGAGATTCGTTCCATTGTGCATCTTCTGTGTTTTTGTCGTCATCAGAAATGGTTTTCAATGTCTGTCGGTCCACTGAAACACTGAACTTTCCATTGATATGGAACTTAAACGGGTGTTCCTGTGAAATAGGCAGAAAACAGAAGTAATGACCAGACTTATAGAAGCAGTCAGGTAATTCATTCAATCGAGCAACCTGAAAATGTGTGTTCGCATCTTTCTGATATTTCAGCACCGGAACTGCCACTGCAACCAAGGGTAGCATCCCGGGATTTTTGTCAGCAATATCAAGGCATGTTTCATGAATCCCGCTTGCCCATGATACTAACCACGTGACTGTACTATTATATTCATAGTCAACGCCTTCTGTGACATGTGTGGTGCAAATTGTTATTTCTTCCAGTTGTTTGAAACGAACCTTACCTAGATTCTTTGCTCGTTTTCTTTCACATGCTTTCTTCACAATTGATCCGCACTCGTCTAAACCGATGCCTCTTGGCAGTTGTTCTCGATTGATATGCACCTCAAATATCAATTCTGCATCAGAAGGCCTCGTATCACCATCTGGTAAATGATACAGCTTCACCTCTTTGGTATGCTGGTTAAACAGCAGTAGGTTACTAGAAAGCTCTTTGATTTTATCTATAAGCTGTGCTGCTTCAGACTTTGTGTAAACTATATCACTTATTTCACTTGGATGTGTTCTAAGTGGTAGCCTAAATAATGTACCACGGAAATACGGTTTTGTCCTTTGTGTCTGTATTTTGCACCCAAAAACATCTTCGTATGGATGAAGTTGGTTGTAAAATGTTTTCATCATTGCATTTCTATTCTTTCCTATACTTAAATCTATCCTAATGCCTGGGCATTTCCTTGATAAAGCATTCTCTAGGAAAGACGTGTGCGGATCAAATATAATCAAGTTTTCTCCTGACACTAAACTGGGAACGTCTGTGATATTGTACACAGCACAGAAGCCTAACCCGAATCTTCCTGTTTTTTCTGCGTCATCATATTTGTCGCCAAACCCAAGCCTTTTAATATTAATGAAGTCATCCGTTGTAAATTCGGCGTCATTGTAGACCCAAATCGCTGGTCCTTGGCAGTCTGCCATCCCTTCGCTAATCAGGTTGGTTCGGAAATCAATGTTCTGACGTTCGTCGTACATAATTCTGAATGTGCTCGCTCCTGCATCATCAGCATTTTGGAACAGTTCTTTGATTACGGAAAACCCATCCACGTAGCATTGATTTATCAAATTTTTTATTCTAATTGTCAAGCGTTCTTGTTGACCCCATTCTTCAAACGCGTCCGTGTCTGATAACATGTATTGTCTCGCATTTTGAACACCCAGGGCCTCTGCCGTTGCACGTGGCACATCCGGATGTATATAAAAGAAGTCTGTATCACCATCGTCTGGCATATTTGCTGTGGCATACGCATCGTCGTATATACACTGATTCGCAAGCTTCATTGTCAAGTGTGGGGAACCTGGTGTATGAATAGGCATAAACAACTCACACTCCTTTGCGTCTGGTGAGTATTTTACTTCTTTCAGCCTGTTCAATATCTCAACTGCCATGTGCCGCATTGATGATGGTTGCAGATTATGGCATCCGCTTTCAGACTCCTTGTTTATCTGCAATAATGTATTGACATACATGCGGGTATCTTGCTGTTTTGCACACCCCAAAGCTGAAAAGAAATCTGGAAGATGTTTCAATTCGGATGGAAGGTTTTTGACAAAGGGAATCATATTCAAATCACCGTGAGATGATTCAATATAAACGTCAGTGGGAGAGACAAAATATTCCCCATTCCATATAAATGTGTGCTCTGTGCTTCCAAATTCCTCCTCAATGGCTGTTCTAACAGCCATACACGTATCCTTGTTGTTTTTCGCAAGCCAGTCATATAGTTTGGTGATCATCATGATAGTTGATGATTTAAACTTGCTATCGTATTTCTTAACGACGCTTACAAAATGTTGTATTACGTCCTCCTGTTTTTGGTCATCTAGCCACCCTAATGCTGACGCCAATGTCTCGAAAGCATTACAGTCTGAAATGAATCGGACAGATCCAATCAAATGAGCATCTTGTGATGTTGTTACATCTGAGGGGCGACATAGTTTTGCTGGTGAGCTGCGGTTTCGCAGTTCCAAATTATCTGGATAATTGTGGAGAGTTAACCTTTCGACTGGTACAATTGTCTTGTTAGAAAGAAATTCTTTATTGATCAATTTCGGATGTAGATTTAGAAATTTAAGTAGAGCTGCCGCATTATCAGTTGCAATAAGTACGTTTTCTGGTGGCATATTCTCTATTATATCGCAGGTTCTTTCTATATCTTTACACGTTACATCGTTCCTAGTACGCAAACCTAACTTTCGTAATGCGTGCACTATCACTGCATCGTTGTTGTCTAGGGCGTTCGGTAATACGCAGTCATTTCTGAACATCTGCATCAATAACTCATCCCCGGGGTCAAATAATGCTGATGGTCGTTTGAATTTACCGTCAGTTTCAATAAACTCAATTTGCTTTCTCCTTATCAATGACATTATTCCTTCATCACTAACATTTGCAGGATTTCTCAACACCCAGAATATGAATGCCTGAATGTCCTTTTCCTCGTACTTTCCATAGTCATCTAGCGTAGACAATATCATGTCTCTGTTTTCAACTATTTTGGCCCCGATGTTTCTTCCAAATATTTTCTCAGCTTCACAAGATACCATAATCATCGGTTTAATTAAAGGGATCGGAGACATGTCTCCCGTGTAAATAGTTGAATTTTCTTGAATTGAAACTTCGTCACATTCCTTTTCTACGTCAAATCGAGTCTGCCTAAATAGATTTAGTCGTTTCAATACGTTTGCGCTTTCGGCGGTAACTTTTGTATGTAGCCTGCGTGATAGGAATGCAAGGAGAGCACGTTGTTGTTCAGTGTCAACTTTCTTGTTAAAGTTTTTGACAGCTGCTTTTGAATCGATACGTGTAAATATGTCCATTAGGCTTTTTTCCGTCATGGTGTGAAAATATCTCCCTATTATATGATACTTTATCCAATCTGGAATAGCCTTTACAACTGTAACTGACAGTAACTTAAACGCTTGAAGAACGGCTTCCATTTCCACAGAATCATCAAAGTCGGGCATGTGTATCAGTATACCCGACAGGCTGCAAAGTGTGATGTCCTTGACGGTACTCCATTCTGGATCACAATAAACCGGAAATATCTCTACATATCTAAACTTGTCGAATGAATCAGTGTATCTGTTTTGAATAAATTGCCATATACCCTGTATCCATGGTTTCCAGATCTTCATTTCTGATGATCCTATAGTTGGCGGCGTTCCAGTCTTGAAGTTTTCCTTTAGAATTTCTTTGGTCAGTCGTACTGCATGGGCCACATTGATCGTTCGTATACGGGTAAGTTCACCTTAAATTATATAAATATAGGATCATACAATCATGGTGATATCCTACCATATTTTATGATAAATTGTTTTGGAAATTTGCTATTACGTAACTCTCCAGCTATTATTGGTGGAGGAAAATCCTGATGCGCCTCTGTGCAGGATTGGGTAGAATCACCGACATACTGCAAGCCAGCTGGATAGCTTCATCACATGAAATAATTCAATAACCCCAGTGGGATTTGAACCAGACGCGGCGAGGGGCAAGTGGATTAACGTCAACGACCTTAATCACTCGGCGACGGAGGCTCCTGACAAATCACAAGTTAGCTTAAAGTGGTGTACTGTGTGATTTACGTTTATTTATCGTCGCTACCGGTTGCCCATATGTGCGACGCCTCTTGAAGAGATTAGTAATTTTAGATTTTGGCGGATAGTGTAATGATACAGACACAGACCCATTCCAGAGTATTCTCTGGTTCTTTTACGTGCACGGTGTAAAGCACCGACACGAGACCTCGGTTTAACGTCCCATCTGAAAGACTGTTAATTTTATTAGGGTCAGACGGGGATCCGTGGATTACCAGTCCAGCGTTTTACCACTGGACTACAGATCCGTATGTGGTGTACTGTTGTAACGAACACTATATATACTACTTGGTGATTGCTTTCCTCATGCTACATGATACACTCACTTGTAACTGTTAGCTATACAAATTATGTATATATACTTACAACTTATATCAATCACTCTCGAGATCTCACTCCTGATGGAACCCATCACCACGAGGGAGAGAGAAGAAGTAACTTGGCATTTAAATGCATTGCCTAAGGACACAGTCGTAACGGCTCCAGCGGGGCTCGAACTCCGGGTCGATCGCACCTCAAGCGAACGCGCTATCACGACTTACATTTGTAACTGTTCTAACTATTTGCCGTGTATATTTTGAGGCCCCGACAGATTAGTTTTATAACATAACTTTATGGGTTTTATATATACATATTAATATTGATCTTTTTTCTTTTCTTTTTTTTAATTTTGAGGCCCCTTTTCGAGTAACCCCGTTTATTTCTTTCATGTATGTACATAAAAAGCATTTACACAATGTTACAACATTAATGATATCATAAGACGTTTACCTTCCGTGTATATACACAAAAGGGTTATTTCTGGATAAGTATCCCTAGTTTGAAAAATAAATTGTAAAGCAAAAAAGAGAAGGGTGAAGAAAAAGAAAAAAGCATATGGGTGATCGTTTCCATTTATTTATTTTCAAATTACACACACACACACACACAAAAACATAAATAGAGGATTTAATTGATTATATAAACGCTACCCACTTGGAGTTGTATTTTTCTAATTTGTCTGTTCGTAAAGCAATCTCCCGTTCTAAATTAATTCTAATATTTAGATAGCTTTTAACGCATTCAAAACGTGGCAATTCTTTTCTACACTTCATTCTATATATAAAAGATTTACATAGAATAATTACGAAATTAATTGTATTGTTTATTACTGAGTTGTTTATTTTACCAAAACAAATTACCTCAAAATTTATATCCACATCTATATTTTTTGTTTTTAGAAATGTGCTTAGTTGTTTTCACATGTGTTGTACACATGGGCATTCCCAAAACAAATGTTCAATATTTTCGACATTCATATTACAGAAATCACAAAGACTTGTCGGAACTAATTTGCATTTTAATAAATGTGTATTAGTCGGTAGAATATGCTTCAAGAATTTGTATTGAAAACTTCTTAACTTCGTATCTATTGTCGCAAAATACAGAACTGAGTAAATACGTTTCCATTTAAAATCGTGTTTACCTAGTATGATATTCCATTTATTTTCTGATTTAACTCCTTCAATCTCTGAATTGTCCATTTGTATTTTATATAATAGTTGATTGGGGCTTTTTGAGGTTTTTAGTTTGTCAATTAACGTTTCTGTTCTTGTTTCTGCAAGGAGTCGTTGGTTCATTTTATTTACGTATGATAATGATATGATGTGGTATACTGTGTTTTAGTTTATGATAGGTTAAGAAATCCTTTTCATTTAAATTAAATAACTCTATCATGTCATCAAATGTTGAGTATTTACCATTCCTAAAATTGAATAATTGATCTACATATTTTATTCCTTTATTGAACCAATCCCTATAGAAGACAGTGTTTCCCTCCACTTTAATTTCAGAATTATTCCAGATGATATGTTGTTTAAAAGAAACACTAGAATTACTAAATTGTGCAGAAATATTAAACCATGACTTTAGAATATCATGTAAAAATGAATTACCACCACTGACGTTATGAATATCATTATCAGACAGATTGCAATCTAGTAACATTTCACCCCCATATTTCTCTATTTGCTTTGCATAAATACATTTCCAGATTCCTTTATTTTTGTCGTCTAAGATTCTCTTAAGCCAACAAGCTTTTATTGAGTTTAAAAAATATGTTATGTTTGTTAACTTTAAACCGCCACTTTCATAATTTTTATATAATATAGTTCTCTTGATTTTTTCTGGTTTATCGTCCCACATAAATACAAATAATGATTTTGTAATATCACTAATGATATGTGCTGGTGGATTCGGTAAAACAGTAAATGGATAAACAAGTTTTGGTAATGCAAACGTTTTAATAACTGTCACTTTCCCCATCAAAGTAAGCTTACGATGTTGCCACTGCTTTAAACAGTTTTTAAATTCTTGCAATTTTGGTTCCAAATTTGATGTAAGATTAAATTCTTTATCATTACTAAAATACATTCCAAGTGTTTTTGCCTTCTTTGAGGTCCATATAAAGTTCTTATCTTGACACATCTGAATATCTGAATTTCTTAAGGATCCTATTCTGAGTATAATGGTTTTTGATGTATTTAATTTCAATCCTGACAGTTTGCCAAATTCACTTATAACATAAATCAAACGTTCAAAAGAAGCTTTATTACCATTGTTTGTATATGTTCCGTCGTCAGCATATAGTGTTTGTTTTATTTCCTGACCATTTATGTTTATTCCTTGGATATTTGGATCTATTGCTATTGTATTTGATAATAGTTCCATGCATATGATAAAAAGTGAAGATGACAGAGGACATCCTTGTCTTACCCCTCTTTTAATCTGGAAAGCTTCTGACATATAACCATTGTTTATAACAACGCTATTTATGTTAGAGTAAAAAAGTCGAATCCACTTAATGAAATTCTCACTAAAATTAAAATGTTTTAAGCATGCAAATATAAATTCGTGATTGAGGCTGTCAAACGCTTTCTCGTAATATGAGAACAATAATAATCCAGGAAGTTTATTATCATTATAATATTCGATAATTTCAAAAAGTAGACGAATATTTTCACCGATATACCGTCCTTTCATGAAGCCTGTTTGTTCTGAGCTTATAATTGTGGGTAAGACTTTTTTTATTCTGTTGGCAATCGCTTTTGTTGCTATTTTCGTATCCACATTAAGCAGACTTATTGGACGCCAGTTTGATAGTGTTGTTTGATCCTTACCAGATTTGGGTAATAATGTTATAATACTTTGTTTTTGTAAATCGGTAAGATTTCCATTAAAATATGAATAGTTAATGGATTTAATATAGTACTGCTTTAGACTTTTCCAAAATATTTTGTAAAATTCAACGCTAAGTCCGTCTGATCCTGGACTTTTTTTTTTTTTCATCTGAAATAGAGATTGTGAGCACTCATATTCATTTAATAAGCCGTCACAGTTAAACGATTCTAATGGTTCTAGTTTGTTTATTGCTTGATCAAAAAAATCAATAGAAGGTATTATCATTTCAGTTTCCCGGTATAAATGCTTATAATATGCCATTTCTTCATATAAAATTTGGCTGCTCCCTGTAATTTCTTTATCATTTACTACTAATTTTGTAATATTCTTTTTTTCAGCATGGCGTTTTTCAAGATTAGTAAAATATTTAGTATTTTTTTCATTGAGTTCAATATCGAGTGCTTTTGATCGTATCATTATTCCGTTAACTTTTTGTTCGTACAAATTATTCAGCAGATCCTTTTTACTCAACAGTTCTTCCTGATAATGTTCAATATTGGTATTTGTAATAGCCTTATTTATTTTGTCTTCAATTGTTTCTATTTCTTTTATTAATATGCTCTCCTCCTTTTGTTCTTCTTTTCCTATATGTTGAATATTTTATTGTATCATTTCTGATGTTACCTTTAATAATTTCCCATAGTACATTTGAATTAGCTTCTTCATTGAACTGTACAGTTTCGTTTATGCTATTTTTTATAATTGCTTGATAGTCGCCATTTAATAACAGGCTATTGTTTATTTTAAAATAACCTGGCCCTCTTTTCTGATCGGTAAAATTAATTTTTAAAAGTACAATTGAATGATCAGATCTAAAACTTGGTTTGATTACACAACTTTGCGTTAAGTTACTGAAATATTCGGAAACAAGAAAGTAGTCTAATCTGCAGAAGATTGGAGGTACCGTACTAGAATGCCAAGTGTATTGACTTTGAGATTTGTTTTTATGTCTCCAAATATCGATAAGGTTATTATTTTTTATTATTTCCTTTAATTTTAGTCTACATTTAGAGTGGGTATCTATTCTACCATTTCTCTTATCTACATTTATATCTAATACTGTATTGAAATCTCCTCCAGTGATGAAATTCTTATCGTTATTTTCATTTAAGTAATTGTCCAGTTCATTAAAGAATGTGACGTCATCATCGTTAGGTCCATATGCATTAATTAATGTAAACTCGTGATTATTTATTGCTATTTCCAGAGCAATTAGCCTACCCTTAATTATTTCTACGAAATTCTTAATAGTATGAGGACCCGCTATGTTCAATAATATAGCGACACCTTCGCTGTTACTTTTTATACCACTATAATAGGCTTTATTACCCCATTCAGAAGTCCATCTACTTTTAGTTTTTTCTGAAGAATGTGTTTCCTGGAGAAAACAAATTGATAGTTTTTTACTCTTTACCCAGTTAAATACTTCCAATCGTTTTTTAGTATTCCCAAGACCTCTAACATTATATGAACATATCAATAATTCCATACTACTTAAAATGAAATGACATAATTATCAATCTAAAATAAATGGGAACGATCACGCAAATATATAAAGAATGTAATGTCATAGTTTAAGAAAAAATAATCTCGGTCACGGGCTGCAACTACAGTATATAATTGTTTTAAATACTTTACCAGGTAGATCTATAGCACAACATCAAGCTGTTTGAGTTGTGTTCTTCAATGAATCAATATATGTTTGACATTCTAAATCCCGCTTGCTCATGTTATTGTCAGTTTAATATTGATCTTAACAATTAATTGATTATCGATAACTCTGTATGTGCTTAAGTTTGTTACTAGTATTGACAGGTAATGCAACAATAAAACCCATACATTGCTGGAAGTTCACCTACTAGACTTGTCCGTAATCTAGGTCGGTCAAATGTCTTTAACGTCATAGTCATGTTCAAAACAACTCGCTATTTGTCAACAGTTTGTTATCTTGTAAGTGTACATGTTACCCAAATATTTCAATAGATAGTTATATCATATAGATACATTCTTATCTTACACATATATACACAAAAATCCCTATATCTACTCATCCCCATCCCTCATCAAAGTTTCACTTTCATACATTCGCTATGAGTACAAATTAACTTCTGAAAACTTACAGCATGAGAGCTGTTTTGGTGTATGTGACCGAACCAAGTTATACGGAATAATAGTAAAATAAAGTGTGAGGATATGGGGTTCTGTCAGGTGACGACTCTATCCGCGTAATACAGAAGGTCGGTGGTTCTAACCTGATGCCCGTTCGTGCCTAATATAGTACTCGGAAGATCACCCGGACTTCACCCCCACTCCCGAAACATTGCAACGTTTTTCAATGTACAAATAAATACACCGTGTACGTGTGCCTATAATTAAATTAAATAGTTCACCTTTGCCTATAGCATGTTGTATGAGATCTGCTGACATGGTCTGCAATTCGATCGACACAAACGCCGATCCCATTCCTGGGAAAAGGTTGACAATTTCTTCAGGTTCCATGAAAATCTTTGAATTGCCGTTAAAACATGTGAATGAACGATCAGCCAGAGGCAGAAGTTCCAGGTTATTTAATCTTCTGAACGACCGATCAGCTGCGAGAAACTGCATTAGGTCCTCTTTTTGCTGAAGGGAAACGTTTCTATAGCTTTGGTCACTTTGCATGTGATTGCTCAGGTAGTCGGGTGTAAACGTGTGTATTACATCTGACACCTTTTTCAATGAGGCCACCACATGTTCTGGTAGTGTGACTAGATCTATTTCAGCTTTGGAAAGCAGCATACGTACGGTATTCCTGCAAGAATCGCTTAAAGTGGGAATCATATTTTGCGACCACATCACAGCCTTGTCCATACCTATCCATTGCCCATCGCTAATATTGCTGAAAAGTATTTGACCCTCTTTCGCTGCTTTGTCCATGAATATTTCTGCCATAGTTTTCCATCTCAGATCAACTGCATCCAGATCTGGTATAGCGTTATAAACAGATTGGACCAAATAGTTCGGATTGCATCGTTTTCCACTAAGACGGACCAATTCTTGTAGAAGTGCGTAATAACCATCCGGCAAAATTTCGTAGACTAACGCGTGATTCCATTCTATAGCCTTGTCTGTTTGCTTTACAGATGATTCTCTATCTTCCCATTTGACCTCCCTTCTATTGTTTCCCAGCGCAAAGAATGCGTTCACGTGTACCGGTAGTCCTGTCCGATTTCGATTTTCTCGTGGAAGAGGCTGGTTGCAAAACACGTGACCGTTTTCTCTCTCGGTGTTTACATCTTCGTTCTCTTCAACTCGTGCTGCAAGTCCAACAATATGGTGGTAGCATAAGTCATCATCCTTCAGAAGTTCTCGAATTCTTTTAGACAACTGGCCGCCTTTCAGGTAATTCACAATCAGCCATCTCGACCTTGATTTCTGTACATCTCCATATTTTATCTTTCTTTCGCTTGTGATGTATGCATCATCTGTCCAGTGTTGTGATGTATTAGGAACATTTCTTCCAAGGGCAGCAAGGAGTTCGTTTAGGTCTGTTCGATTCTTCACTATTGTATCAGCTATGTTGTCAATTTCGACGCTATACGTAGCAATGTCCTTTCCAAAACTATTTTGGTTTAGTTTTCCAATAGCTTCGTCTCGTTTGCAGGCTGTTTCCCTGGGTCCATGTTCAACTACTGTTGACGTAGGAGTATCAACATATACCTCTATCTTGCTTATTGTCTTAGCGAAGAGAACACTTCGATCAGCTTCTGTAATAAACGACTCCAGCAATATGCTCACTTCAGATTCAGAGTAAACGATGTCAGACACTGGTGACTTTTTCTGTCGTAGTGGAAACCAGAATATTGTCCCAGGGTAGGAGCCAGATTTCAAAATGTCTGCGCAAAATCCAAAGGTGTCTTTGAATGCATTTTCTAAATCGGATATATCAAGACCTTGCCATCGTCTCAGGTTTTTGACCTTTACTAATGTACAAACGTCGTCCTGTTTACGCTCAAGGGGATCGATGAACATCAACTTGTCTCCACTCAGAATGCATGGATAATCTAGAAAGCAAGAAAACGACACCATTGTACATACTTATAGTGATAGAATAGTGAAACATGCACAAGTGTGTGGGTGTCATTAATGTAGCGCGAAATAAATAGAAGATTCATTGCACAAAATAATACACATCCACATGTGGCGTCCGTGGTCCAGTGGTAGAGCGTCGGATTTGGAATCGAGCGGTCCCGGGTTTGATACTCGGTCAGGCCACGTATGTAGTGTCAGTGAGCAAGGCACCTCACACACATTGTTTAGTACTAGTTAACCACTTAGGTCGGCTACGCCTGCCCAGGAAAACATGTATAGGTCCCCGCAAGGGGTTTGACATTAATGGAACATACATACATAACCTTAAACCAAACACCAATAGGATTAATATGTCATGTATTTGCTGGTATGTGATTATATAATGCAACTGACATTGGGGTGCTCAGCTATCCAGCCAAGTTGTACATGAACAAGTGAAGCCCCATGGACTGGGAGTCTGTACCACTGTACTATCATCTTTGACATTAATGGAACATACATACATACAAACACATTAAGCTCTTCGAACATACACCAAGTCAAGCTGTCCTGCAGAATGCCAGTGGTTCTAACCGAGTGCTCGTCCGTGACAGGAAGAGTGCCCGGAGGGGCACCCGGGGTCTTCCCCTATCAATTATAGCTGGATAGTTGCCATATTACCTAAGCTGCTAGTGCGACTTTAAATCCCCAAAACAAACAAACACGAAGTTCAAATCAAATCAAATCAAATTTATTCACTCAGTGCATCATGCGTGATACAAACATGATGTATATACACTTACAGCCACTTGTAACCCGACACTTATATAATTCGGTATATTTGGATTATTTGTAAACGGATTTCATTAAAATTTGGACTAGGAATAATTCAACACGGTATACGTTCTTCCTAGAAATTTCTTTTCAATTGATCAACAAAAAGATATAAAACTTAACAAATAAAAAACATCACTGTAAAATCCGAATTCACAAAATGACACAACTCAAAACCCGACGGTCACGTTTGCACGTGGGACAGGCACGATTTTACAATTTTGCACGAGGAAATTTAGCTGAGAGAATATATCGATTTTTACATTTTACGATTCTAGAAGGGAATTCACAAGGAAAAACAAAACTTTGAGTTTAAAATTGTTATGGTTCGAATGAATAACCAAGAGCGCGGTCGCGCTATTGGCATGTTGCACGCAGGCCTTTCACTCAGACACGTATGTAAATGTATTTTATTTATATAACAATAATTTTAATTGCAAAAATATGCAATATGAACTTATTCAGTATAAATCATAACAAAAAGTGAAATTTTATCTCTGAAAACTAGTTTATATTGTATTTTGTTTCTTTACAGGTAGCTCGAGTCTTTGGCAGGCATGTGTCCACCATAGTCAGCCTACTGCAGAAGTTCCAACGCACTGGCCGAGTTGATGACGAACCCAGGCAGCCTCGCGGAAGGGTGACTACGCCGGTATAGGATGCGCAGATTGTTGCGGATCATCTTCAGAATCGTTTCAAGACCGCAACATGTACTGCTAGGACGACCAATGGAACGCACGGTAGGACAGTTAATAGACAAACAGTCCTCAGGCGGCTCCACGATCAGGGAATAAGAGCTAGGCGGCCATTCCGAGGCCTTATTCTGACACCACGCCACCGGCTGCAGCGGGAGCGATGGGCCCGTCGGCACCAGCGTATGACTCGGGCGGAGTGGGAAAACGTCCTGTTCACGGACGAGAGCCGGTTTAACTTGTACCACAACGATGGAAGGATGCGCGTGTACAGGCGTCGAGGTGAAAGATTGAACGACGAGTGTGTGTTTCAGCGAGACCAGTATGGCGGCGGCTCCGTGATGGTGTGGGCCGGAGTGTCGCTACACACCAAGACCGATTGGTAATTGTTCAAGGGAACCTTAACGCTGCTAGGTATCAGCAGGAGATTTTGATCCCAGTTGTAATTCCGCACCTGCGAGCCGGTGGACGTGGCATGGTATTTATGCAGGGCGGGGCATCAGCCCACACAGCGCGTACGACACAGACATTACTTCAGCAACAGAACGTCCGGCAGCTGCCTTGGCCTTCAAAGTCACCGGATCTTAATGTTATCGAGCATCTGTGGGACGAGCTGAACAGGCGAATACGGATGCGACCAACAGCTGCTTGCAACCTACGTGAACTGGAACAGGCCCTTGTGAAGGAATGGAGGAATATTCCCCAAGGTTTCATCCGAAACTACGTGATGTCGATGAGACAACGGTGTGTGCACGTCGTAAGAGCCATGGGAGGACACACGCGGTATTAGTTACTTGGACATACGGATTTTATTGTGATTCAGTGACTTTTCACATTGTTCGGATTTTGCGTTGTATCATTTTGTGAATTCGGATTTTACAGTGATGTTTTTTATTTGTTAAGTTTTATATCTTTTTGTTGATCAATTGAAAAGAAATTTAAAGGAAGAACGTATACTGTGTTGAATTATTCTTAGTCCAAATTTTAATGAAATCCGTTTACAAATAATCCAAATATACTGATTTATATAAGTGTCGGGTTACAAGTGGCTGTAAGTGTACATGTATATAGTAATACGGCTTTAAACAGCGGTACATAGCAAATCTAATGTACAGTGAGCAACAGAATATGTTTCGTAAAACGTAACCATCTATTGTTTACACTTTATTTAAATAATTTGACTAGATATATTTGTTTTGTCGTATTACAGATTGGTTTGATTTTTTTCCAATGCGAACAGTTAAATATAAGTTAAATATGGACTTTTAATCAGTTTATCAATGTCAATTATCAATTCTTTATATATCTTCACTTGCTTCAGGTCGTATACATTTACCGAGATGCGAACTATTATCAAGAATGCATTCACCGCAACTGGGTAGGTGATTTAAACAAATTAACTTTGATCGCAAATATGGTTTATTTGGGTTACCGCACCGTTATTTTGGAGAAAGGGTATTTAACAACACCAGGTCGACTATGTGACCGTTGTTCATTCGATGTTTCCAGTGATTTACACCGTTTAGACAGCAGACGCTTGGATAAATGGTGTCGGGTTCAAGACCACAAACAAAATATATTTGTTTTAAGAATAGTATAATACACCATAGGCTAGGACACTATACATACACGTTTAGGCCCATTCCAAACAAATTTTAAAATGACACAACGTCACTATCATGCCATCATTTTAACAGATAAAAGTATCGATCATTACCTTTGGAACAATACTACTAATAAACATATACCTGTCATGTGGAAGATGGATTTAAAGCCAAGTCCGAACCTTCCAATTTTAAGAGGGTCGGTGTATTTTTCTGTGATATATATGGACCTGATGCCGACCCAGTCCTTGTCCGTAAATATGGCATTATTGTAGAAGACTAAAGCTGGTGCCTGTAAATGTAGTATTTAACCAGTTTCAGAAGTTGATGATTTTGAATTTCGTTTGGAGAGAGAAGAGATAATGCGGAATTTAAGTGCCTCGCCTTAGGGTACAATCGTAACGGAAAACAGCTGCCGTGTCGTTGGCACGTAAAACGAACGCGCTACCACTGCGCTATCAAGACTTCCACGGATGTCCAGAGTGTTCTCGCCCAACTATAGCCGTAACTATTGTACCATTAGGCTAACACCTACCCCCCGTAGCTTTTACTGGCCCCACATAACTCCTGGATGGTTAGTAGAAAACCCAATAACTAATATCATTATGATTTCTTCAACTAATAAACACATATTTTACAAATAACAAAAGAGTGTGCAATTATATAATTATTCTGACGGACTAGATACCTATAGATAGAAGTAGAATATGAATTATTTTCTTATCGTGGATCGGTACGCAAGAAATGTGTGTCATGCGTCGCTTTCTAATGATCTCAAATTGATCGGTACGCAAGAAATATGTGTCATGCGTCGCTTTCTAATGATCTTAAATAGATTGGTACGGACAGATTATGTGTCATGCGTCGATTTCTAATGATCTTAAATGGATTGGTACGGACATAATATTTTCCATGCGTCGCTTTCAAGAAATATGTGTCGATTTTTAATGATCTGAAATGGTTTGGTACGGACATAATATTTTTCATGCGTCGCTTTCTAATGATCTTAAATGGATTGGTACGCAAGAAATATGTGCCATGCGTCGCTTTCTAATGATCTTAAATGGATTGGTACGCAATAAATATGTGTCATGCGTCGATTTCTAATGATCTTAAATGGATTGGTACGCAAGAAATATATGTCATGCGTCGATTTCTAATGATCTTAAATGGATTGGTACGCAAGAAATATGTGTCATGCGTCGATTTCTAATGATCTTAAATGGATTGGTACGCAAGAAATATGTGTCATGCGTCGATTTCTAATGATCTTAAATGGACTTGTACCTAAGAAATATCTCTCATTCGTTGCCTTCTGGTGAACTCAAATGGATTGATAGGGTAGTAATATACACATGCCATACGTTGCCTTCTGGTGATCATGGACTGGACGGAAGCAATATGTGGCATGTGTTGCCGTCTGGTGATCACACATGGACTGGTACGGGAGCAATAGTTGGCATTTGTTGCCGTCTGGTGATACCGGAGTAATGTGTACGGGACTTGGGAAATTGAAATTTAACATATTACCCTTAAGTGTTTTCTTGTTTTCTTTTCTCCTTGTGTTTCTGCGTTTATGCGTCGACCCTGGTAAAGTATTTTCATCTCTGCTGCTTCAGCGTCATCTGCATTTTGAATTAGCTCCTGCAAATAGCGAGTGTAGTCTGCAAATAGCGAGTGTAGTCTGCAAATAGCGTGTGTATTGTGCAATAACCGTGTGTAGTCTGCAAATAGCGAGTGTATTGTGCAATAACCGTGTGTAGTCTGCAAATAGCGTGTGTATTGTGCAAATAGCGTGTGTAGTCTGCAAATAGCGAGTGTAGTCTGCAAATAGCGTGTGTATTGTGCAATAACCGTGTGTAGTCTGCAAATAGCGAGTGTATTGTGCAATAACCGTGTGTAGTCTGCAAATAGCGTGTGTATTGTGCAAATAGCGTGTGTAGTCTGCAAATAGCGAGTGTAGTCTGCAAATAGCGTGTGTATTGTGCAATAACCGTGTGTAGTCTGCAAATAGCGAGTGTATTGTGCAATAACCGTGTGTAGTCTGCAAATAGCGTGTGTATTGTGCAAATAGCGTGTGTAGTCTGCAAATAGCGAGTGTAGTCTGCAAATAGCGTGTGTATTGTGCAATAACCGTGTGTAGTCTGCAAATAGCGAGTGTATTGTGCAATAACCGTGTGTAGTCTGCAAATAGCGTGTGTATTGTGCAAATAGCGTGTGTATTGTGCAATAACCGTGTGTATTCTGCAAATAGCGTGTGTATTCTGCAAATAGCGAGTGTAGTCTTGCAAATAGCGTGTGTATTCTGCAAATAGCGAGTGTATTGTGCAAATAGCGTGTGTATTGTGCAAATAGCGTGTGTATTGTGCAAATAGCGTGTGTATTCTGCAAATAGCGTGTGTATTGTGCAAATAGCGTATGTATTCTGCAAATAGCGAGTGTATTGTGCAAATAGCGTGTGTATTCTGCAAATAGCGTATGTATTCTGCAAATAGCGTGTGTATTCTGCAAATAGCGAGTGTATTGTGCAAATAGCGTGTGTATTCTGTAAATAGCGTGAGTATTCTGCAAATAGCGTGTGTATTCTGCAAATAGCGAGTGTATTCTGCAAATAGCGTATGTATTCTGCAAATAGCGTGTGTATTCTGCAAATAGCGTGTGTATTCTGCAAATAGCGTGTGTATTCTGAAAATAGCGAGTGTATTCTGCAAATAGCGTGTGTATTCTGCAAATAGCTTGTGCATACTGCAAATAGCTTGTATATTCTGAAAATATAATATGCACCAGTTACTCACCGATGCATTTATCTATCGTCTTGTGTAGGCCTATACGTAAATATCGCCATACCATGCACCGATTGTTAGTATTATATGCAGTGGAGGGGAGGGGTTTCCAATAAGCTGTAGTTTTCAATTCAATCAACTTGTATTTACTGTGTACATACTTATTTTGTTGTAACAGAGGACACACTGGCGTTCACCGCAACAGCCAAATTGCGATCTTACGATAGAAATGGCTCCTAACGTTTAAATTGTTATGTTCGATAATGACAGTGACTGCCTCATCACATGAGAATAGGTCTTTTTAATTGTATTACTCTGTTTTCATCGTGGTTTTCTTTAGTTTATACACATTTATTTTAGCTCGATTGCGAAACAAGTTCTTTCAACTTATATAAATCGCTCTCGAGACCTCATTCCTGATGGAATCCATCGCCACGAGGGAGAGAAGAGGCAACGTGGAATTTAAATGCCTTGCCTAAGGACACAATCGTAACGGCTCCAGCGGGGCTCGAACTCCGGACCTTTCGCACCTGAAGCGAACGCGCTACCACTGCGCTATCACGACTTCCACGTGGTTTTCTTTGCACAACATGCTAACATTTCATCCGTTTTTCATCTTAGGATAGTCTGGATATATTTTCTACAGCATATACAATGGATAGTTTATTGTAAAACAATGTTATCAATAAATTAACATAATGTTGTTAAAATCACATGCATGTATCATACCAAACCATCTGAAAAACAAAAGAGTTCAATTAAATTTACAAATATACATTTCGGGATAAATCGGACTTTAGAAAAACCAACAATGTCACTCATTGTTATACAACCCATTATAATCTGTGCATTGTTTCAGCATTTGTCAAAGCATATCGTGACATTATAGTCATGGCTATGTTACATGAAAGGGCGTGACATACCAATCGTTATCATTAAAATTGTGTCGTAACATTATAGTCATGGCTATGTTACATGAAATGGCGTGACATACCAATCTTTATCATTTGTCGTGACATTATAGTCATGGCTATGTTACATGAAAGGGCGTGACATACCAATCTTTATCATTTGTCGTGACATTATAGTCATGGCTATGTTACATGAAATGGCGTGACATACCAATCTTTATCATTTGTCGTGACATTATAGTCATGGCTATGTTACATGAAATAGCGTGACATACCAATCTTTATCATTTGTCGTGACATTATAGTCATGGCTATGTTACATGAAATGGCGTGACATACCAATCTTTATCATTTGTCGTGACATCATAGTCATGGCTATGTTACATGAAATAGCGTGACATACCAATCTTTATCATTTGTCGTGACATTATAGTCATGGCTATGTTACATGAAATAGCGTGACATACCAATCTTTATCATTTGTCGTGACATTATAGTCATGGCTATGTTACATGAAAGGGCGTGACATACCAATCTTTATCATTAAAATGGTGTCGTAACATTATAGTCATGGCTATGTTACATGAAATGGCGTGACATACCAATCTTTATCATTTGTCGTGACATTATAGTCATGGCTATGTTACATGAAAGGGCGTGACATACCAATCTTTATCATTTGTCGTGACATTATAGTCATGGCTATGTTACATGAAATGGCGTGACATACCAATCTTTATCATTTGTCGTGACATTATAGTCATGGCTATGTTACATGAAATAGCGTGACATACCAATCTTTATCATTTGTCGTGACATTATAGTCATGGCTATGTTACATGAAATAGCGTGACATACCAATCTTTATCATTTGTCGTGACATTATAGTCATGGCTATATTACATGAAAGGGCGTGACATACCAATCTTTATCATTAAAATTGTGTCGTAACATTATAGTCATGGCTATGTTACATGAAAGGGCGTGACATACCAATCTTTATCATTTGTCGTGACATTATAGTCATGGCTATGTTACATGAAATAGCGTGACATACCAATCTTCATCATTTGTCGTGACATTATAGTCATGGCTATGTTACATGAAAGGGCGTGACTTACCAATCTTTATCATTTGTCGTGACATTATAGTCATGGCTATGTTACATGAAAGGGCGTGACATACCAATCTTTATCATTTGTCGTGACATTATAGTCATGGCTATGTTACATGAAAGGGCGTGACATACCAATCTTTATCATTTGTCGTGACATTATAGTCATGGCTATGTTACATGAAAGGGCGTGACATACCAATCTTTATCATTTGTCGTGACATTATAGTCATGGCTATGTTACATGAAATAGCGTGACATACCAATCTTTATCATTTGTCGTGACATTATAGTCATGGCTATGTTACATAAAATAGCGTGACATACCAATCTTTATCATTTGTCGTGACATTATAGTCATGGCTATGTTACATGAAAGGGCGTGACATACCAATCTTTATCATTAAAATTGTGTCGTAACATTATAATCATGGCTATGTTACATGAAAGGGCGTGACATACCAATCTTTATCATTTGTCGTGACATTATAGTCATGGCTATGTTACATGAAATAGCGTGACATACCAATCTTCATCATTTGTCGTGACATTATAGTCATGGCTATGTTACATGAAAGGGCGTGACATACCAATCTTTATCATTTGTCGTGACATTATAGTCATGGCTATGTTACATGAAAGGGCGTGACATACCAATCTTTATCATTTGTCGTGACATTATAGTCATGGCTATGTTACATGAAAGGGCGTGACATACCAATCTTTATCATTTGTCGTGACATTATAGTCATGGCTATGTTACATGAAAGGTCGTGACATACCAATCTTTATCATGTGTCGTGACATTATAGTCATGGCTATGTTACATGAAAGGGCGTGACATACCAATCTTTATCATTTGTCGTGACATTATAGTCATGGCTATGTTACATGAAAGGGCGTGACATACCAATCGTTATCATTTGTACATGAAGTATTGACCATAGAAACCATGATGTTAAATGTTATTACTAACCTTTATGATCTGCACATCATTTCTGTACTCTTCCAGGATCTTCCTGATCTGCTGCAGCACCGTAGGTTGTATGATGCCAAGTCTCTCCTCCACCTCGGAATCCGAGTCCGAATCTCCTACAGAAATCAATGTTCAGATTAAATTTAGTCTGTTTTGTCTATACAGTCAAACCTGTGTTAGTGGTCACCTCAATTAAGCAGCCAACCTGTATTAAGCAGCCAGTTTCCAGATTCCAAATTGGTTGTTTTATTATATATTTGACCTCTATTAAGCAGCCACCTGTGCTAAGCAGCCACTTTCTCTGACTCCCTTGGCTGGCTGCTTAGGACAGGTTTGACTGTACATGTAAGTTGTATCCACCTTGGTGTTCCGCTCAAAATGGGAAGTTCGCAGTGCATTATATACATATGATGTTACATTAGTGGTGAGTTCGTTCACTGTTTTATAAAACGAGTTTTGGAATTTTGCGAGGAGTCTCTGAAATGGGTATATGTCTGTATCATTGCACTATCCTCCGAAAATCTAAAATGACTAATCTCTTCAGGAGGCGTCGCTCATATGGGCAACCGGTAGCGACGATAAATAAACATAAAACACACACAGAGAACAGAGACGGGTCTGTAGTCCAGTGGTCAACACTTTGAGTTGGTATTCCAGGGTTCGATCCCCCGTCTTGCCCTAATAAAATTAACAGTCTTTCAGATGGGACTTTAAACCGAGGTCTCGTGTCGGTGCTTTACACCGTGCACGTAAAAGAACCAGAGGATATCCTAGAACGTGTCTCTTTCTGTATCATTACACTATCATTGCACTATCCTCCGAAATCTAAAATGACTAATCTCTTCAGGAGGCGTCGCTCATATGAGCAACCTGTAGCGACGATAAATAAACGTAAAACACACACACACAACAGAACAGATACATCCTCAAAAAGATACAAATATATATTAATATATAGGTCACGTAATACAATACATTTAACATGCGTATATATTCAAAATGGTAAATCAATTTACATATAGTAATATAATAAAGAGATTTCATTTTACGGTATAGAGGATGCACATTGAATTTATTCCAGCAGGATAGCTCCCTTACGTGAACGAATTATACCGCACAGGTGGGATTGAGACATATAGCGATGGGTGGGGGAGGGGGCAAGTAGTTGCAATACCAATACATTAATAGATATATAGTAATGAAGAGCACACAATATTAATGAAACACGTACAATCTAGATGACGACAACAATATACTTTATTTATGATATGCAGAAATAAGCTTACCCATTCTTGTATTTCTGTTTCAATCCCGGATAGATAGCAAGTGCCCTGACTTTCATATAACCTTAACTTAAATAAAACTTAAATTAGTCATTGCTATTAAATATCAGATAGCAAATTGTATAGTCGTTCGGGTACCGTAGTTGTTAAAAAGCGTCCACCCTATTGGCAGTTTGTACACCGAGGATTCAACCGTTATATTTGGTGGGCATATTGTTCAAACTTCACCGTATTTATCTGCACAGTTTCCTACAGCAAGCATTGTCACGACAGCAAAATTAATACAGCCAGTGGAAGTCGTGATAGCGCAGTTGTAGATCGTTCGATTCAGGTGCGAAAGGCCCGGAGTTCGAGCCCCGCTGGAGCCGCTACGATTGTGCCCTTAGGCAAGGCATTTAAATTCCACATTGCCCCTTCTCTCCCTCATGGCGATGGATTCCACCAGGAATGAGGCCTCGAGAGTGATTAACATAAGTCGCAATCAAGCTAAAATAAATGTGTGCATGTATAAACTAAATACAGCCACAGGACAGATAATAGCCTGGAAACAGGTGTCGATACATTTTGCCTGGTCAGTCAAATAAATATATATTAACACCGATACTATTAATTGGGCAGTATTGAGTTTCTGATCATATTGCCAGAAGTTAAAAAGTGAAAAATCGACAGACTGGAACCCAGGCTAAACAGATAAGTATATTGTTCCATTTTACTTCTCTTTATTAGTGTATACAAATTTATTTTACCTTGATTGCAAATCAAATTCTTAAAACTTATATTAATCACTGTCTCGATACCTCATTCCTGGTGGAATACATCGCCTCTAGGAGGAGAGAAGAGGCAGCGTGGAATTGAATTTAAATGCCTTGCTTGCCTAATCGTAATGGCTCCAGCGGGGCTCGTACTCCGGGCCGTTCTTACCCTACTTCCACTGCGCTATCACAACTTCCTTTCTCTCTATTTATAAGTGTTCAGGCATATGTGGACACACTGATTATTAAGAAATAAGGCATTCAACTGGGAGGTCATATTTGTGTATTGTGATTTGCGTTTATTTATCGTCGCTACCGGTTGCCCATATAAGCGACGTCCTCTGCAAAGAATGATCATTGTAAATTTAGGATATTGCAATGATACAGGTAGAGACCGATTCCAGAGTCTCCTCCGGTTCGCTTACGTGCACGGTATAAAGCAATTAGGCAAGGCACTTAAATGCCACATTGCCTCTTCTCTCTCCCTCGTGCGATGGATTCCGGAATGCTGTCTCGGGCGTGATGAATATAAATTAAATTCTAAGAACTTGTTTCGCAATAAAGCTAAAATAAATGTGTAGAAACTATCTCTTGCACCTCCGTTATATGTGGCGTTATGAATATAAAATATAATTGTATGGTCGTATATTCGTGCTTTGCACGTTGGTTTAATTGGTTTGTTTTGCGTTGAAATTCGCACCAACAGCTTACGTCATATGTTGGCCCCCCGGATGCCCCTTTTATTCCACCCGGGTGCATACATGCTGGACTGAATATCAAGAATCGTGAGTTCACCCCCCCCCATCCTGTCGTCTCCCAACAGTAGCTTCTAAACCGAGGTTCATCTGCATCGGTGCTATGCACAAGACAAGTTCGAGCTCCGCTGTAGCCGTTACGATTGTGCCCTTATGCAAGGCATTTAAATTCCATATTGCCTCTTCTCTCTCCCTCGTTACGATGGATTCCATCAGGAGGTCTCCAGAGTGATTAATATAAGTTGAATGAACTTGTTTCGCAATCGAACTACAATAACTGTATAAGCTAAACTAAGACATAAAGATAGTCAAAGATAGTTTATTTTCAATTCCATTAGGTTTAAAAGCCCATGAGGATAATGTATGCATGATATAAATGAACAGACAGTGAATTAACAAATAAATATAGTAAACAATGAATGCATGTTAATAACTGATTTGGAGAACTAAATGGAGAAGGTTACAGAATTATTTTGAAATGTTTCAATGTACACTGAGTATATGAATCTAAATATTACGGACTTTGAGAAAACATGCGTATGACATAAATATTATTTTCAAATAATTAATTTATTTTTACCCTTTACCTTTGTACATTGAAATCAATTTCATGCACATTTACACAACACTAGTTAGTTAACCTGTATCGAAAGGAAAAGGCCAACTTGTTGGATAACTCAAAATACTTCTATAGATTTAACATATGGACATATATAAGAGCCAGTGCGCTTCTGGAATCTGGACGTGTTCTGTACATTGACACATATACTTATGGAGGCTTCGTTGGAGTTGTGGGGGCAGGGATGGGGTAACTATTCTATATTTAGTCTGTAAACGTTACTATTTTAGTCGATAATGGGTTTACCAACAGGCGGTAAAGTTGACCATGTATAAGTGGACATGTGCTTCTATCCGGCTGATATCGCAGACATCCGGCGCATACCCGGGACACAACCCCCTCAGCCGGATTACTACCCCAGCCTCACATTACAACCCACAATAGTCAAAATGCATTGTAACATAAAATCAAATGTCATTTCTAGTGGAAAACACACGTTTCTGACAAACAATTCCATCATCTACCATCTCGTAGAGATCACAGACGATTTGGCACTGGACAAATGAGTTTGGGTTCAAACCAAATACCTAAAAACATTTGTTTTGTTTTTGTTTTAAAGAACACTATGATACACTATAGGCTTGACATTATAAATACAATTTGTTAGGCCATTCCAAGCAAGTTTAAAAGTAACACCCCGGCACTATTATATGTGGGCTATAATTATGTTTTTTTAGTTTTTTGGTATTGAACCCGAAACCATTTGTCCAGACTCCACACTATGTTGTTGTGTTATATAGATAGGTTAACAGCATCGCCCGTGTCAATAGTCTGAGAGAGTGGGTCAGGAACCTTACAAGGCTGGCAGCTAAATCAGGTTATGATATACCAGACGGAGTGGTGCACATGTTGGTTGATTATTCTTGTATCTTAAACTAAACAAAAAACAAAAAACAAAAATAACAAATGAAAAATAAAGAAAACGATAATTAATGATGAAAGACAGATATATACTGCTTGCACTGTCTGTTTACGCTATTTACCGTAGCCTATATGGATATTAAACCGTGAATTCACTGGAATGTTTATGGTACTGATAATAACCCTTCAGAAAATACCCAAACATTGGCGAACATTAGAACACTACAAAGCATGTGACCGTGACGTTTACTAATTTCGTAATAATAACACGGAAGGCGCAGGGGTAAGTTTCGTATCACCGGGAGGCGCAGGGGTAAGTGTAGTATCCCCGGGAGGCGCAGGGGTAAGTGTAGTATCCCCGGGAGGCGCAGGGTGAGTTTCGAATCACCGGGATGCGCAAGGGTAAGTTTAGTATCCCCGGGAGGCGCATGGGTGAGTTTCGTATCACCGGGAGGCGCAGGGGTAAGTGTAGTATCCCCGGGAGGCACAGGGGTGAGTTTCGTATCACCGGGAGGCGCAGGGGTAAGTGTAGTATCCCCGGGAGGCACAGGGGTGAGTTTCGTATCACCGGGAGGCGCAATGGTAAGTTTCGTATCAGCGGGAGGCGCATGGGTAAGTTTCGTATCAGCGGGAGGCGCAGGGGTAAGTTTCGTATCAGCGGGAGGCGCAATGGTAAGTTTCGTATCAGCGGGAGGCGCAATGGTAAGTTTCGTATCAGCGGGAGGCGCAGGGGTGAGTTTCGTATCAGCGGGAGGCACAGGGGTGAGTTTCGTATCACCGGGAGGCGCAGGAGTGAGTTTCGTATCAATGACTATGTGGGTTTTTTCAAATAAAGTGTGTAGACGTACATAATTGCAAGTTCTAAGTGTTACGTTAGTATAGCTCAGAACGTATGTCTTAATAATACTTGGCCCAAAACATAAATATAAAAGATGACCACATGACTGTGAGTGCGTGCTTGGCCATGTGATATGGTTCGATTGATCGTCAGTTCTATGCTAGGCTTAGATCAAATTCGAATTGGTTCGTGAATGAGATCTATGAACGGGTTTCCATATTATATGACTTAACTGTTAAAATCGAATTGAATTCAGATTCGTTATCGTTATGAGTATCATGCAGTATATCGTAAAACCGAGTATGAATATGTTATCGTTTGGAAACTATTATTTTAATCTACAAACAAGCAAAGATATGGTGTTAGTAAAAATATATGAAATTGCCATGAGGCCTTACATTGGATACAGTTTTCCAGAGATTTTTTTACATTTATCATTAATGATTTTTTTTTACCTCTGATTTGTACCCTGGTCCCGTGTATCTCGGTCTGCGCCGAGGCTCTGTGTCATGTATTCGACTATATGTACGAAATACAATCAAAGAGATTTGAAAACATTTTGTTTTGTACTTGTAATTAACCTCATTATTACAGTGAATAAACGATCGCAAGTCGTGTCCATTGCAAACATAGTTTGCGTTTTGTATGTGGTTTAGCTAATTAAGACAAGGCATTGTGTGTGTTTTACGTTTATTTATCGTCGCTACCGGTTGCCCATATGAGCGACACCTCCTGAAGAGATTAGTAATTTTAGAGTTTGGAGGATAGTGCAATGATACAGACAGAGACCCATTACAGAGTCTCCTCTGGTTCTTTTACGTGCACGGTGTAAAGCACCGACACGAGACCTCGGTTTAACGTCCCATCTGAAAGACTGTTAATTTTATTAGGGTCAGACGGGGGATCGAACCTGCGATCCCTGGATTACTAGTCCAGCGTTTTACCACTGGGCTACAGATCCGTCTGTGACAAGGCATTGTTATCTTAGGTAATTTATATATTGTTCGCCTTCGTGGTCGAGTGGTTACGGTCGCTGTCATGTATACCACTGTAACCTATCATCAAATGCTCAGGCCGTGTCTCATTTATATGAACATGTTGGCAGTTTCTTACGGAGGTTGGTGCACCAAGTACTTTAACTCTGACACCGTTGTCTCCCTTAAGCACCAACACGGCTATATCCCTTTAACTCTGACACAGTTGTCTCCCTTAAGCACCAACACGACTATATCCCTTTAACTCTGACACAGTTGTCTCCCTTAAGCACCAACACGGCTATATCCCTTTAACTCTTACACAGTTGTCTCCCTTAAGCACCAACACGACTATATCCCTTTAACTCTGACGCAGTTATCCCTAAATTTCCGAAAGAAATCCGTTCGGTCTGGAGAAAGTTCTGAGTGTAGGTGATATGCAAGCTTCGTCATATTAACATTGAAATAGGGGCTGAATATAAGTGTCGTATCGCTGCAGCGAATGGAAACGTTTATAGTCCCTTTCGGCTAATTTGATCCTAAAATAATAACTTCTAGAGTTATAAAACGGGTGGATTCGGGGTATGGATGGGTTTTTTTTTTGTAATTGGGTTATCAGCATTTCAGAGATAGTGTTACATAATATGCAACTAGTGTACGCCAGTTTGTTTTGCAAAATGGTGTATGTTTTCCTTTTAAATATTTACCTGGCATTAGTTCTACTTCGAATGAATGGAAAAGGTATCGTAACTATCCCTTGCACCCTTAAAATCATTTGATTATACTCCGCCAAGATTTCAAGATTTCTGTATTCATGTACTTGAATGCATACATCGTGTTACAATATTTGAATAAGAGGTGTCTAGTAGTTACAACGCTGAACACACTCAATGCTGTGCAGTGCAGTGTATTGAATAGCTATACAATACCTCAAATTAAAACACTGTCGTGACGTCATACATTTATACTTGCAATCTAGTAAGTAGTAAGTAAGTAAGTACATTCTTTATTTAGAGAGGGTAACCCATTTAGCAAGGTTAATCTTCCATGGGGCCCTCTTAAACATAAAAATGTCGTGATAGCTCAGTGGTAGCGCGTTCGCTTCACGTGCGAACGGCCCGGAGTTCGAGCCCCGCTGGAGCCGTTACGATTGTGTCCTTAGGCAAGGCATTTAAATTCCACATGCCTCTTCTCTCTGCCTCGTGGCGACGGATTCCATCAGGAATGAGGTCTCGAGAGTGATTAGTATAAGTTATAAGAACTTGTTTCGCAATCGAGCTAAAAAAAATGTTTGTATAAATTAAGCATAAAAACATATTTATACACACATGACATACAAAACAACTGAACTAAAAGACATGTGGTATTAGAACTAATAGAAGTAAGAACGCATCTACATAAACTACAAGTTGTATGCATGGATTATGAACAGTAGTTGACAGTATTAGTAAATATTAGACATCCAGCCATGTTAAACAATTCGATTTAAACAAAGTAAGTGAGCTTGAAGTTTTTATTTCCAAGGGTAGACAGTTCCATACAATTGGTCCCGAGTATAAAAGGCTACCCTTAAACATCTCACCATTTGCGTTAGGTATATACAAATTTAGATTTGTATTTGAACTATTATTGTTAATATTGGTGGTAACACGCTGGACTGGTAATCCAGGGATCGCAGGTTCGATCCCCAGTCTGACCCTAATAAAATTAATAGTCTTTCAGATGGGACTTTAAACCGAGGTCTCGTGTCGGTGCTATGCATCGTGCACGTAAAAGAACCAGAGACTCTGGAATGGGTCTCTATCTGTATCATGCACTATCCTCCAAAAATCTAAAATGACTAATCTCTTCAGGAGGCATCACTGATATGGGCAACCGGTAGCGACGATAAATAAACGTAATACACACATTAATATTGGACTGGTGTAGAAAGGCCAATATTATTATATTATATTCTACGCGTACATGTACGAAATTAACACTAAAAACTAGCATGACGTCACTACTCAACGCAGCCTTGGACAGCGTTATAATTGCGTCAATGCTTCTTTTAACTAGTAGTGTGTCTACCATTAGCGGCATGTACCGATTCAAATAGAAATATGCATATTTTAACGTTTAATTTAAAAATAATAAGGATTATCTCTCAACCAATCAGAATCCTTCCATGTGTTATTACACGTGAGTACATATAAGAAATTATGATATAACTGTACTACACATACAGGCACAGTTATGATGCTAGTGTTATGAATGCCACGCTGTTTGTATTATATACAAGTATGTTTGGCAATAAAATATGTTTATACAAATGTAAATTTCAAAGGAATGTGAACCGTGATAACGTCCTCGATTTAGTGACGTCAACAAGTTATGTTTCGACAACATGATTAAAATGTTCTATGCAATTAACAGATGTTCCCGCCAAATTGCTACATGTTCACTATGATTTAGAATGTATCTCTGCCCACAACTTACAGCAACTGTACAACGTTTCACATACCGTCACGTTAACGAAGCTTGTACCAAGTCGGGTTAGTTAGTTAAACTTGTATGTAGAAATGAATATACGACTCGTATGGCTTATAGAAGTGTGCATTTTATATTTATTTGATGACATGTGGCAATACTTATTACACCATATAGTGGTGGTGGTAGTGGTGATGGTGATGGTGGTAGTGGTGGTGGTGGTGGTGGTGGTGGTGGTGGTGGTGGTGGTGGTGGTGGTGGTGGTGTGTGGTGGTGGTGGTGGTGGTGGTGGTGGTGGTGGTGGTGGGGTGGTGGTGGTGGTGGTGGTGGTGGTGGTGGTGGTGGTGGGTGTGGTGGTGGTGGTGGTGATGGTGGTGGTGGTTGTAGTGGTGGTGGTGGTGGTGGTGGTGGTGGTGGTGGTGGTGGTAGTGGTAGTGGTAGTAGTGGTGTGGGATGGTGGTGGTGGTGGTGGTGGTTGGTGGTGGTGGTGGTGGTGGTAGTGGTGGTGGTGGTGGTGGTGGTGGTGGTGGTGGTGGTGGTGGTGTGGTGGTAGGGTGGTGGTGGTGGTGGGGGTGGTGGTGGGTGGTTGGTGGTGGTGGTGGTGGTGGTGGTGGTGGTGGTGGTGGTGGTTGTGGTGGTGGTGGTGGTGGTGGTGGTGGTGGTGGTGGTGGTGGTGGTGGTGGTGGTGGTGGTTGTGGTGGTGGTGGTGGTGGTGGTGGTGGTGGCGATGGCGGCGGCGGTGGAGGTTAAATTTGCCAGTTTCTTACGGAGGTTGGTGCACCAAGTACTGGTTAACCCGCTGGAACCTGTGCAGGAAATGTGTTGTTAGGTAAACTGTCCACTGGCGATAGAGCCAAAAATGGTGCTGATGCAGGCGTAAAGTAAAACCCGAACAAACAAAACACCTGTCTGAATAGCAAACAACATAGATCCTGATAAGACGCGTTGTTACGTCGAGCTGATCTGGATCTATGTTGTTTGCACATTCCGTCCAATTTATTCGGCAGAGTATAGCAATATTAACTTGCATCGTATCGGGTAGCAATACGGCCCAATTAATAGTATCGGTGTTAAAATATATTTATTTGACTGACCAGGCAAAATATATCGACGCCTGTCCTATCGTAGCCGACCTAAGTGGTTAACCAGTACTAAGCAATGTGTGTGAGGTGCCTTGCTAACTGACACTACATACGTGGCCTGACCGAGTATCGAACACAGGACGGTTCGATTCCAAATCCGACGCTCTACCACTGGACCACGGACGCCACAGGTTAAGTAGTTTCTCTAAACGATATTGGCGTATTTCTAACTTACAGTGTTACACAATCCGCGCTAACGAGCGTGATATAATATAAGTTGTTAAAGCTTGCTTCGGCAATCATTGTAAAATAGATAAAGTTTATACTTGTATGGGAGACAACTCTGGCAGGCTTGCTGATTCGTCTAGTGTGCATAGTTATACCCCTTATAAATTTGCAGAATAAATCGCCGTCTTAAATTTTTAACATGCATAACGATTATAATAATTCTAACTGTATTAGCAGATGCATACCTTTGAGAAAACAAATGAGGGATATTTAAAGCCACTTATTGTGCTTACTTAGTCCAGTGGTAACACGCTGGACTGGTAATCCAGGGATCGCAGGTTCGATCCCCCGTCTGACCCTAATAAAATTAACAGTCTTTCAGATGGGACTTTAAACCTAGAGCTCGTGTCGGTGCTTTACACCGTGCACGTAAAAGAACCAGATGAGACTCTGGAATGGGTCTCTCTCTCTGTATCATTTCACTATCCTCCAAAAATCTAAAATAACTAATCTCTTCGACTAGTAGTAGCGACGATAAATAAACGTAAAACACACACAATTTCCAATTATTATGTATATTGTGCTTAAAATGGACAAATGCGTTCCGACGTCTGCCCTTTAATAAATATGGTTTTAATATGTTCCGACATCATTAAAATCTACTTTTATCCAAATAAAAAAAACATTACAATTATAAACTTCAAAAGAGAAGATACGTTATTAATGCTCTAACTACAGCGACATAACGGTTTACTGTATACACTAGTACTGCTGGTGGCCGATAAATTTAATTTTAATGACATATTTATGTCTGATCGCTGGTGTCATGTGTGAGATAAACCAGTAACATAATTGCAAGTACCATCAAAAACTTGCGATATTAAATTTGAAAGATATTTAATAATTATTTTATTTATGATTAAATATATTGATATTTTATAGCATGTTGGTTATTGACATTCTGAGACACGTGCGGGTGATGGTCTCCGTGGCGATATATAGATAGATATATAGATAGATGGATGGATGAATGGATGATGTCCTGGTTGGAATTTGTAATTAATAATTATTTCATTTATAATTAAATATATTGATATATAGCATGTTGTATATTGACATTCTGAGACACGTGCGGGTGATGGTCTCCATGGCGATATATAGATATATATATAGATAGGTGGATGAATGGATGGATAGATAGATAGATAGATAGATAGATAGATAGATAGATAGATAGATAGATAGATAGATAGATAGATATATAGATAGATAGATAGATAGATAGATAGATAGATAGATAGATAGATAGATAATAGATAGATAGATAGATAGATAGATAGATAAACATGTCCTGGTTGGAATTTGTAAAATGATCGGTTTTCAAAATAGTCAACACGCGGACATTTTATAAACGTACATTAAATTTTTATTTAAAGCAGCATTACATCGTATGAAATAAAAGATATTTGAAAAATTCATGTTTTGAATATGAGTAGCAATGCTGCTACACATTCTAACATTATACTTTGTATGCTTATGTTCATTTGGTAAACAGCGATAAAACAAACTCGAAACCGAAAGTAGGACTTTCCGAGTCGATTGGTCACGCACTTGTTTACAACCGGAACGCATCGTCCGCACTTGTTTACATTCGGAATGCATCGTCCCCATTTGTCCCACGTTGTCTTTTTTAATTAAATTACTTGATATGTTGATTCATACCTCTGTTAGCTAAGTATTTTGGGGACATTTCTACATCCCCGCGAGGGGTTCGACATTAGAGGAAGATAGATAGATAGTCTTTCATGTTCAAAATATATACGTTGTTTTCTACATCCTCTGTTGTTTCACGCATGCGCACTGTGCGTGTTTAAATTTCGTGTGTTGATAAACAAATTCGCGTATACGACGGCTTAAATATTTTGGAATTTTATCGTTTCTGAGCGATTATTTCGATTTTTGTAAACACACACATATTAGTATTTATATTTTACCCAAAACATCCTTTATTACGATGTAATGCTGCTTTAATGGTAAGATGATACCTTTTTACATAGAATTCTGCAACGTTTCATCATTTCTATTAAAAACTGTACAGCAACATGATGGGTGTCCAAACACGCTATCAAGATGGGTTTTGAATGCCTCTCGTCTCTCACTTCATATATTCACCGGATTGACACGCGAGTTATCAGCACATTTCATCACCATTATAGATATAGCAGTATCGTTTGTTTGTGTTTGGGGTTCAAGCCGCATCAACCGCTTACATCATATGGCGACTCTCTAGATATTATTGGTGGAGGAAGACTCCCGGGTGCCCACCGAGCGGTAGTGCAGGCACTGGTGGCTGACCGGGTAGAATCACCGACTGTCCTTAAGCAGACAGCGATTGAACTTCAAAGTCAAATTTGGCATTAAGCTGTCTTTAACTCAACAAAAAATAACTTGAATACAATGTATACTCCTGATACACTCCTGGTACACTCCTGGTATACTCCTGGTACACTCATTGTATTCTCCTGGTACACTCCTGGTACACTCCTGGTATAATCCTGGTACACTCCTAGTACACTCCTGGTACACTCCTGGTACACTCCTGGTACACTCCTGGTATGCTCCTAGTACACTCCTAGTACACTCTTGGTACACTCCTGGTACACTCCTTGTAACTCCTGGTACACTCCTGGTACACTCCTGGTACACTCCTGGCACACTCCTGGTATACTCCTGGTACACTCCTGGTATACTCCTGGTACACTCCTAGTACACTCCTGGTATACTCCTAGTACACTCCTGGTATACTCCTGGTACACTCCTGGTACACTCCTGGTATACTCCTGGTACAATCCTGGTACACTCCTGGTATACTGCTGGTACACACCTTGTAACTCCTGGTACACTCCTGGTACACTCCTGGTACACTCCTCGTACACTCCTGGTACACTCCTGGTACTCCTGGCACACTCCTGGTACACTCCTGGTATACTCCTAGTACACTCCTGGTACACTCCTGGTACACTCCTGGTACACTCCTGGCACACTCCTGGTATACTCCTGGTATACTCCTGGTACACTCCTGGTACACTCCTGGTATACTCCTGGCACACTCCTGTACACTCCTGGTATACTCCTAGTACACTCCTGGTACACTCCTGGTACACTCCTGGTATACTCCTGGTACACTCCTGGTACACTCCTGGTATACTGCTGGTACACTCCTTGTAACTCCTGGTACACTCCTGGTACACTCCTTGTATACTCCTGGCACACTCCTTGTACACTCATGGTACACTCCTGGTACACTCCTGGTACACTCCTGGTATACTCCTGGTATACTCCTGGTACACTCCTGGTACACTCCTGGTATACTCCTGGTATACTCCTGGTACACTCCTGGCACACTCCTGGTACACTCTTGGTACACTCCTGGTACACTCCTGGTATACCCCTGGCACACTCCTAGTACACTCCTGGTATACTCCTAGTACACTCCTGGCACACTCCTGGTATACTCCTGATATACTCCTGGTATACTCTTTGTACACTCCTTGTAACTCCTGATACACTCCTGGTATACTCCTAGTACACTCCTGGTATACTGCTGGTACACTCCTGGTATACTCCTAGTACACTCCTGGTACACTCCTGGTATACTGCTGGTATACTCCTGGTACACTCCTGGTATACTCCTGATACACGCCTTGTATACTCCTAGTACACTCCTGGTATACTGCTGGTACACTCCTGGTATACTCCTAGTACACTCCTGGTATACTCCTAGTACATTCCTGGTACACTCCTGGTACACTCCTGGTATACTGCTGGTATACTCCTGGTACACTCCTGGTATACTGCTGGTATACTCCTGGTATACTCCTAGTACACTCCTGGTATACTCCTGGTATACTCCTGGTACACTCCTGGTATACTCCTAGTACACTCCTGGTATACTCCTAGTACACTCCTGGTACACTCCTGGTATACTGCTGGTACACTCCTGGTATACTGCTGGTACACTCCTAGTACACTCCTGGTATACTGCTGGTACACTCCTGGTACACTCCTGGTATACTGCTGGTATACTCCTGGTACACCCCTAGTACACTCCTGGTACACTCCTGGTACACTCCTAGTACACTCCTGGTATACTCCTGGTACACTCCTGGTACACTCCTCGTACACTCCTGGTACACTCCTTGTATACTCCTTGTACACGCCTGGTACACTCCTAGTACACTCCTGGTACACTCCTGGTACACGCCTGGTACACTCCTTGTGTAAACCTGGTACACTCCTGGTATACTGCTGGTACACTCCTGGTACACTCCTGGTATACTCCTGGTATGCTCCTGGTACACTTCTTGTATACTCCTGGTATACTCCTGGTACACTCCTGGTATACTCCTAGTACACTCCTGGTACACTCCTGGTATACTGCAGTTACACTCCTGGTACACTCCTGGTATATTCCTAGTACACTCCTGGTACACTCCTGGTATACTGCTGGTACACTCCTAGTACACACCTGGTATACTGCTGGTAACACTCCTAGTACACTCCTGGTATAATGCTGGTACACTGCTGGTACACTCCTGGTACACTCCTGGTACACCCCTAGTACACTCCTGGTACACTCCTGGTATACTCCTTATACACTCCTGATACACGCCTTGTATACTCCTGGTATACTCCTGATACACTCCTGGTACACTCCTGGTACACTCCTGGTACACTCCTGGTACACTCCTGGTACACTCCTTGTATACTCCGTGTACACGCCTGGTACACTCCTAGTACACTCCTGGTACACTCCTGGTACACGCCTGGTACACTCCTTGTATACTCCTGGTACACTCCTGGTACACTCCTGGTACACTCCTGGTATACTGCTGGTACACTCCTGGTACACTCCTTGTATACTCCTGGTATACTCCTGGTATACTCCTGGTATACTCCTGGTATACTCCTGGTACACTCCTGGTATACTCCTGGTATACTCCTGGTACACTCCTAGTACACTCCTGGTATACTGCTGGTACACTCCTGGTACACTCCTGGTATACTGCTGGTACACTCCTGGTATACTCCTAGTACACTCCTGGTATACTGCTGGTACACTCCTGGTATACTCCTGGTATACTGCTGGTACACTCCTGGTACACTCCTGGTATACTGCTGGTACACTCCTGGTACACTCCTGGTATACTCCTGGTACAATCCTGGTATACTCCTAGTACACTCCTGGTATACTCCTGGTACACTCCTGGTATACTGCTGGTACACTCCTGGTACACTCCTGGTATACTCCTGGTACAATCCTGGTATACTCCTAGTACACTCCTGGTATACTCCTGGTACACTCCTGGTACACTCCTGATATACTGCTGGTACACTCCTGGTACACTCCTGGTATATTCCTAGTACAATCCTGGTACACTCCTAGTACACTCCTGGTATACTCCTGGTACACTCCTAGTACACTCCTGGTACACTCCTGGTATACTGCTGGTACACTCCTGGTATACTCCTGGTACACACCTGGTATACTGCTGGTACACACCTGGTATACTGCTGGTACACTCCTGGTATACTCCTAGTACACTCCTGGTATACTGCTGGTACACTCCTGGTATACTCCTAGTACACACCTGGTATACTGCTGGGACACTCCTGGTATACTCCTGGTATACTGCTGGTACACTCCTGGTACACTCCTGGTATACTGCTGGTATACTCCTGGTACACTCCTTGTATACTCTTGGTACACTCCTAGTACACTCCTAGTATACTCCTGGTACACTCCTGGTATACTGCTGGTATACTCCTAGTACACTCCTGGTATACTCCTGGTACACTCCTAGTACACTCCTGGTATACTCCTGGTATACTCCTGGTACACTCCTGGTATACTGCTGGTATATTCCTAGTACACTCCTGGTATACTGCTGGTACACTCCTGGTATACTCCTAGTACACTCCTGGTATACTGCTGGTATACTCCTGGTACACTCTTGGTATACTCCTGGTACACTCCTAGTACACTCCTGGTACACTCCTGGTACACTCCTGGTACACTGATTATGTTCCTTTTTATGTTTGCGTCATAACACCGTGTGTGCTGGGTTATAACATCCTAGAAACTGTAAGTGACGAACCAAAGGCAAATCAGTAGGATGTGTTGTTATTGAACATTGGGTGTATAAAGGTCTATACCCAAAGGTACTGTAAGTGACGAACCAACGGCAATCAGTAGGATGGGTTGTTATTGAACATTGGGTGTATAAAGGTCTATACCCAAAGGTACTGTAAGTGACGAACCAACGGCAATCAGTAGGATGGGTTGTTATTGAACATTGGGTATATAAAGGTCTATATCCATAGGTACTGAAAGTGACGAACCAACGGCAATCAGTAGGATGGGTTGTTATTGAACATTAGGTAAACCAAAGGCAATCAGTAGAGTGGGTTGTTATTGAACATTGGGTGTATTAAGGTCTATACCCATAGGTACTGTAAGTGACGAACCAACGGCAATCAGTAGGATGGGTTGTTATTGAACATTAGGTAAACCAAAGGCAATCAGTAGAGTGGGTTGTTATTGAACATTAGGTAAACAAACGGCAATCAGTATGATGGGTTGTTATTGAACATTAGGTAAACAAACGGCAATCAGTAGAGTGGGTTGTTATTGAACATTAGGTAAACAAACGGCAATCAGTAGAGTGGGTTGTTATTGAACATTAGGTAAACCAAAGGCAATCAGTAGGATGGGTTGTTATTGAACATTAGGTAAACAAACGGCAATCAGTAGAGTGGGTTGTTATTGAACAGCGGGTGAACCAAAGGCAATCAGTATGATGGGTTGTTATTGAACATTAGGTATATAAACGGCAATCAGTAGAGTGGGTTGTTATTGAACATTAGGTATATAAACGGCAATCAGTAGAGTGGGTTGTTATTGAACATTAGGTATATAAACGGCAATCAGTAGAGTGGGTTGTTATTGAACAGCGGGTGAACCAAAGGCAACCAGTAGGATGGGTTGTTATTGAACATTAGGTATATAAACATTGGGTGTACATCCATAGGTACTGTAAGCATACATGGGTTTTGTGTTGTTCAGTTCCGTACTGGATTGTGTCTCTAATAAATTATTATTCATTGTATCCATAACAAGTTCTTGTGGCGCCTTCGCTCAAATGTAAACGTATTACTATTTATTAAATCACACAGGCTGTATTATGTGATGTAGGTATTCTATGCACGCTGTTTGCACTAATTGCTATATAATTGCTAGCGTATATCAATTATGTTTCTTCGAGACGCACTTGCATAATGAAATGACAAATACAACTTGTCAAAACTATCTTGATTTACGATTTCAACAAACTATACGAACGATTATATCATAGCCATCTAGTCGGTGTTATGTAGTTATAACTTAGATATATTTATGAAACTTTTGCACTGAGATGTGAGTGGTTTAATTACATCAATGGTATCTAAAACGAGACTTTGATCCGACTTCGAGATAACCGGAGATGGTTCTGGAACTGGAGCGTTGTCTGTATCTCACTATATCCTCCAACAAATAAATTTACTAATAAATGTATATACTTACGGAGGCACCGGACTGAAGTTGTGTGGGGGCGATATATGATACATTACAATATAGTATGTCGGGGCGGGCTGAAACTAATGTTGTTAAAACTTGTGGCCCAACCCTAATTCACCCGTGACATGTGTGTACAGTTGAGTTGTATTGTACATTGAATATAAAGAATGCAATAAAATATGATTAAACTATTTACAGTCTTTCAGACGGGCGCTAAGCCGAGGTCTCGTGTCGGTGCTTTACACCATGCACGTAAAAGAACCAGAGGAGACTCTGGAATGGGTCTCTGTCTGTATCATGCGCTATCCTCCAAAATCTAAAATGATTAATCTCTTCAGGGGGCGTCAACGAAGCAGAAAGAAACATAATATCAAAATGTACTTACAGTCAAACCTGTATTAAGCAGCCAGTTTACAGATTCCCAATATTATACATTTGACCACTATTAAGCAGCCACCTGTGCTAAGCAGCCATTTTATGTGACTGGCTGCTTAAGACAGGTTTGACTGTACATACAGTACCGTAGCCAGAGGCAAGATTCAACCGAGGCAATCTAGGGGTCCGGGGGCATGGTCCCCCTTAAAATTGTTGGGGTATAGAAGCGAGTCCCTGTGTTTTCTGATTTAATGAGTTTAGACGTATAGTTCTGTACTGACCTTTGAGCTCTCTACAAGTCAACATTTTATACAGCAAAGGGATATTTTTTTCATTTTATTTATTTCCTTTTTCCTTTTTGTTTTTTTGCTTTGGAAATTTTAACTCGGTGTGCCTCAGTGTGGCTACGGGCCTGACATAACTTTGTCAGAAATCCCAGTTTGAGGAAAGAAATTGTCACGGAAATATATCTGCTACGTCGACATATGTCAACAGCATTCTAGTCAGTATCTAATACATCGGTATGTGTAAACGGAGATGTGTCAACAGCCATCGACTCGGTATCCATTTCGTGCCCATGTGTCAAACATCCTTCTAATTAATGTTCTTTTCCCGCTATTAATTTGGATATTGGTACGAATTGTCCGACTCCGTGATCGAGTGGTTAATGTCGCTGACTTGCATACCACGGTATACCTTGCAGACTTGCATACCACCATCATTGATGGTCACGGGTTCGAGCCCCGCTCAGACCTTGTCTTTTTATATGAAAACGTTGGCAGTGTCTTACGTCTTGCACCAAGCACTAGTTAACCGCTGGAGCCTGCCCGGGAAACATGATGTTGGGTAAACTGATCGTCGCTCATATGGGCAACCTGTAGCGGCGATAAATATACATGTACGTAAAACACATATTGGAACGAATACGGAACACTGGCCGGAGACCATACAGTCTGACATAGTCTGACCATAATGAATGATAGGGCAGCAGTCACATTCGGCATGTATATATTAATTCAGTGAGCATTCATAGTTGCTACATACATATGTATACTGGAAAATCCCGAGAGCACGTGTCATATACAATTACATAAGCGGGAGAAAGGATTCATTTAAATGCGAAGTAGGGTTGGGTTAGGTATGGGCAACCGGTAGCGACGATTAATAAACGTAAAACACATATATCGTCCGCCTCCGTGGTCGAGTGGTTAATGCCTCTGACTTGCATACCACTGTAATATATCGTCACTGATGGTCACGGGTACGAGCCCCACTCAGACCGTGTCTCTTTATACAAAAAGTTGGCAGTTTCTTACGGAGGTTTGGGCACCAAGTACTGGTCATAGTTTAATCATGTTTTATTGCATTCAGCATGATAATTATAATATACAAAGCATAAGTACACGAACATAGCAAGATAATACAAATGGTTTGGGCATCACGTTTTAACAACAATAGAAAACGGCCCGCACCAGAACGTCACATTAGTGTAAAATTAGTGTAAAATTAAACTAAATGACGTATTTTGACAAGAAAAGAAAAAATAAATCATATAGTTGCATACACTAAATGAAACCACTATAATGAATACATGCAGCTGACAATTACACCCGCTGTTCCAAACACCACGCCACGACCTGAACCTAAGACTGGTGTTCTATTAATTTAGGAGAGTTACAAAAACCGAAGTGTATTTTTCCGGTTTGCCTTAATAGCGCAAACAAGAATTTTCGGGGAAAACAGCGAAAACGGCGAAAACAAGAAGATTTTTTTTTCTAAAAAAGCTATTTTAAATGCCTAATAAATGAAAATAAATCAGTGAAATGACGATTATATGTATTTATTCATCTCATATGTTTATGTTTTACAAAAAATAATCCTGAATTACCCGAAAAAATGTATATTTTCATTTTCTTTTGAAAATCGCGAATCTTGTTTTCGCCAGACGCATCGTAGTGGAAATAGGCATTTATTTCGGACCACTAAGGACATTTTCTTGTAAAACATATTTATTTGAGATGGATAAATGCATATAATCACCATTAGATTGATTTAATTTCATTTCATAGGCAGCTCATGTAGATATTTTGGAAAATTAGTCTTGTTTTCGCCGTTTTCGCTGTTTTCGCCGAAAATTCTTGTTTGCGCTATTAAGGCAAACCCTATTTTTTCTGTACGAATGGGAATTTATGTGATAAGAATTACTGCTATGTATTCATATTATGGGTATTAATATTGTCCAATTGTTTTCAGGGAACTAGTTCCAAGCTTTCACTGGTGTGCGCATAGAAATACATGCTTGAGCTGGAATTCAGAAATGGCCAGTTCAATCTATTTACGCAGCTGAAATTCTGCAACAATAATTGGTTCCCATATGATTCGCAGATGTTCCAGCAGGGATGTGGTATATATACTATTATGTTGGACAGGGTTTCGTGTTAGCGTGAACTTTATAGTTTATGAACTTTATAGTTTATATACGTTCACTCAATACGCTATCCGAGTGTGTATTATGCAGAGCGAATTGTTCTTCTATTACATATTTATATCATTATATGTAATAGTTGATCTTTTTCCCATTATGTTGGACAGTGTTTCATGTTATTGTCAACATGTTTAATTACTAAAGTATGCAATTTATAATTTATATACATTCACAGTGTATTGAACACTATCCGAGTGTGTATTATGCAGAGTGAGTTTTCAATCGTCCTTCTATTACATATTTATATACGTTCACTCAATACACTATCCGAGTGTGTATTACGCAGAGTGAAATTCCAATCGTTCTTCTGTTCATATATATAAATATGTAATAGTTTTTATTGTTATATATATATACTGAGTCAAAAAAGAAACGATACCTGGTGTTTATGTGTCTATAATTTCAACATTTATTAAGAAAATTCTTTGAAAATTCATAAGATGATAGTCCAACATGTTTGAAAGAGGAGCACATAAAGCATAATGAGCCTCCGATACTGTCTGTTGCGTGATGACGTAATTCGTCGGACAGGGGTCTAATGCAGTTTTCACACAGACGTCAATACCGAGTATGGGCACCATTTGCGTCTCTCACTGCAATGCACCGCCGTCGCATCGAACGGAAGAGTGTCTGAATCTATTGCTGGTCAATATTTGTCCACTCCTGACGCAAAACATCCCTCAGTTGGTTTAACGTTACCGGCTGACGTCGTCTGACGCGGCGGTCTAACGTATCCCACAAATGTTCTATGGGTGACAAGTCTGGTGACAAAGCAGGCCACGGCAGGGTTTCAATATTGTTCTGCTCCAATAATGTGGTGGAAATCCGAGCAGTATGACACCTGGCGTTGTCCTGTTGGAACAGTGTGACGTTTCTGTTGGCGTTAAAGAACGGCACAACAACTGGCGCAAGGATCTCATCACAGTACCGCTGGGCGTTTAGGTTCCCGTCCACCACTAACAGTTCAGTGCGACTGCCGAAGGTGATACCGCCCCACGCCATAACGCTTCCGCCCCCGAACAGATCGACCTGACGTACACATGCGTCGGCGTAACGTTCACCGCGTCTGCGATATACCCGCTCTCTGCCATCCGCTCGACGCAAACAGAACCGCGATTCATCGCTAAACATCACCGAATTCCACTGTAACCGAGTCCAGCGAGCACGTTCCGTCGTCCATTCCCGCCGTACGTCACGGTGACGTCGTGTCAGGATGGGTCCAACGTATGGCCGATAGGCACGAATGCCACGTTCACCGAGCCAGTTCTTGACTGTGTGTGCACTGATGCGATTGTTGGTCATCCCAGGAGTAACGGCAGCTGTGTGTGTAGCAGGTGTCGCAAACTCTCCTTTTTCTTCTCGTAATAATATGTCTCGGTTGCTACGGCTCTTACCAGGGTCTATCCTATTGTAGACTCGCTGGAGTTGTCTAGGGGGTTTCTTCGTTATTATATGTATTAATGATAACTCAACACAGTATTACATTTCTTCTATATAATATCTTGTTTAAATTGGCATCAGAAATATCCATATATATATAATCAGTGATCTATATATATATACATCGTATCATTAAAAGCTTATTTAACAATCCATTTGTGTGAGCCGACTATGCGCTTACACAGTATATTTAACATCCAATCTTTCTAATCCGTCATTACTCAATATCACTATAATCTAATCACTGTTTCTGATTAGATTAACTTTTAATCACCTTCTATATGGTTCGCCGAAACTCTATGTTTCTTCTATGGCTGAACAATTTAATTATTCGACAAATCTTTATAAGTTATATTTCTTATAATGTCCATAATATCTAAGTATCATAAATACAGTTTATATGTTCTATATACTAGATTGAGATCACGACCTTTCTCGCTCCTGGAGTTAGGCTCTAGTGTGTCTGATTTATGTTAATAAAATCCATTTCTTATATACATGATTGAATCAGTGTATATATGATATAACAATTCCTAAAACATCTGTTATTCCTAAACATCTGTTATGTTATCTAATATTACACCATCAAACCAGTTCGGTGCCTTTGTATTACATAACTGGACACCTGCAACCACGGCCTGTTATCTAATATTACACCATCAAACCAGTTCGGTGCCTTTGTATTACATAACTGGACACCTGCAACCACGGCCTTGATAAACTGAGATTAGGCCTAACATCTTAAGTCATTTCCCGCGCGAAGCGAGATTGATAATTTTAGGCGCGAAAATAATAGCAGACGATTATGCATAAAACAAATATATATATATTACATGGTAAACATTTGGCCATATATAGAAACAGTTTAATGTATTTATATAATACATTACTATTTATATATAACAATAATAAACATTTCGTGCAAATTGGGGTTTTGCACAATCCTCCCTACCCGGGGAGAAGTTTGACATCGCCCGCTATCGGCCGATTTACAAATCTTCATTCCTTTGAATATACAGTAGAAAACAATCATAATATCAATACATCATATGTCCTAAAATAGCATTTCTTTCGCTAGGTACCAACATTCTAATCATAGAGGCAATAACTATTTACTGAACAACTGAAATAATACCAAGTACATTTACTAAGTCAAACATCACAGTCATTGAACTCTACTGAGAAAGTCTGCTAGAACATTTTGAGTCCCTTTCTTTCTCTTCTCTTTCCCCTCTTTGTTTTACTTCTTCCCTCTCTCTTTCTCTCTCTCTTTCTTCTCTTTCCCTCTCTCTTTCTTCTCTTTGTTTTACTTCTTCCCTCTCTCTTTCTCTCTCTCTTTCTTCTCTTTCCCTCTCTCTTTCTTCTCTTTGTTTTACTTCTTCCCTCTCTCTTTCTCTCTCTCTTTCTTTCTCATAAATCTCACCCTGACGTTCCAGATTTGCCTGATTAAAGAAGGGAAGTCTCATTAATTTGTCCCATATCTCATCACCTGTTGTCTGCAAGTCGGGGTGAACCGGCCCCTCAGTTTCCTTATTAGCACTCCTAGTTGTAGCCATTTTATTTTTTTATTTCCCAAAATTTTTAATCCCCAGAATGTATCTCCAAATGTATTATAGAATTGAGTTCAATAAAAGGAAGTAAATCACTAATATAATTTTAATGATAATATTAAGCCTCTATGAAAAGAAAACTGGTACTTACCGAAGTCTGTCTCGTCCGTTAATCCAATATATAATTTATCACATATTCAAAGTTTGCACATTTCCAATAATTTAATCCATTTCATTAATTTAATAATTCGTTGACGTCTTTCACTTATTTCCAAATTCTAACACTGTCTCGCATGCACTTCTGTTTTCCCACGTTAATTAATAGTCCCTTGTATTCTTCATGTATAAATCCTAGTGTCCTTCACAATATTCCATATATAAATTCTAGTGTCCTTCACAATATGTCACGATATGTCACCTCTTCTTTATTTCCAATCCCGGACGAGCGTCCCAATTGTCGCAAACTCTCCTTTTTCTTCTCGTAATAATATGTCTCGGTTGCTACGGCTCTTACCAGGGTCTATCCTATTGTAGACTCGCTGGAGTTGTCTAGGGGGTTTCTTCGTTATTATATGTATTAATGATAACTCAACACAGTATTACATTTCTTCTATATAATATCTTGTTTAAATTGGCATCAGAAATATCCATATATATATAATCAGTGATCTATATATATATACATCGTATCATTAAAAGCTTATTTAACAATCCATTTGTGTGAGCCGACTATGCGCTTACACAGTATATTTAACATCCAATCTTTCTAATCCGTCATTACTCAATATCACTATAATCTAATCACTGTTTCTGATTAGATTAACTTTTAATCACCTTCTATATGGTTCGCCGAAACTCTATGTTTCTTCTATGGCTGAACCATTTAATTATTCGACAAATCTTTATAAGTTATATTTCTTATAATGTCCATAATATCTAAGTATCATAAATACAGTTTATATGTTCTATATACTAGATTGAGATCACGACCTTTCTCGCTCCTGGAGTTAGGCTCTAGTGTGTCTGATTTATGTTAATAAAATCCATTTCTTATATACATGATTGAATCAGTGTATATATGATATAACAATTCCTAAAACATCTGTTATTCCTAAACATCTGTTATGTTATCTAATATTACACCATCAAACCAGTTCGGTGCCTTTGTATTACATAACTGGACACCTGCAACCACGGCCTGTTATCTAATATTACACCATCAAACCAGTTCGGTGCCTTTGTATTACATAACTGGACACCTGCAACCACGGCCTTGATAAACTGAGATTAGGCCTAACATCTTAAGTCATTTCCCGCGCGAAGCGAGATTGATAATTTTAGGCGCGAAAATAATAGCAGACGATTATGCATAAAACAAATATATATATATTACATGGTAAACATTTGGCCATATATAGAAACAGTTTAATGTATTTATATAATACATTACTATTTATATATAACAATAATAAACATTTCGTGCAAATTGGGGTTTTGCACACAGGTAGGAACCGGTCACGTAAATGTGACGTCCGAATGTGACGGTCCTGTTCACGCGTCGTCACACGTGGTCGACCAGATCTTGGACGATCGTCCACCGATCCATGTGTTCGATAACGTCGAAGTAGACGTGTTATCGTGATCCGCGTAACCCCGAGTCGATTTGCGACGTCACGCTGACGTAAACCGCCGTCAATCATGCCAATGGCACGCATTCTCTGATTGCGGTTTAGCCTAGGCATTTTGTTAGAGGTAACAATGGGTATGTAAGGTGTTTTTCCTCGATGATAATGCAATACCAGTACAATAAACCGGTTTTCCGATTTGTACATGTGCAGGAAGTTGTCTTTGTTGAGGAGCACGTGCAAATCGGAAATTCGGCGTTCCAGGATTATCGGGTGTTTATTTACCTGTGTTTATGGTTGGCTGACGTTGCAATAAGATACCCGGTACTGATACGTAATAATATATTAAACCTTTCTATGGTTTTATCCGTTTTACGTCATTTTTAGTTTGGTATCGTTTCTTTTTTGACTCAGTATATATGTCTACTTCTATTGGTTAACAGTAGCTTGTACAGGAAAGGTGTTGTTGGGTAATCTGCCCGTCACTCATAGCAACCGGTAGTGACGTAATAACACTTTAAAAAAAAGGAATCTATCATCATCTATCTATATATCCCTGTAAAAATATTTCCACTTTGGCTGAAATGATTGAATGTAGTTGTTTGGAATAATTAATAATTCAGATCTATCGGTTACTCTCTCCATTGTGATACAGATAATTTTGTATTATATTTTTATTCTTTGAATGTTATTCGACCATTTTGGCATTGTTGTTTTAAAAACATATCTTAACCCTTTCAACACCACAGGTCTCTAAATAGGCTTATGAAAAGTGTAGATCCAGATGAGCCGGCTCGTGACGAGCCGTCTCATCAGGATCTGCACTTTTTTGCCAGTAATAATTATTACTATTTTTAGATAAAATTACCCATTTTGATAAATGAACTGGTCCAAAGGTAATTTTCTTATTAATTTATTGGTCTAAAAATAGCATGCACCAGTCCATGTCAGATACTTACATAGTTGAATGGGTTAATTGATAGCGATATCATTACACAAAACTGTAAACATATGACTTGTTGCCACATAGCCACGCCTGTAAGTCGACCCTCTACTCATAGACCGTCTCCGTTGCCTAGTGGTTAAGGCGTCCGCCTACGAAGCGGAAGGTTGACGGTTCGAATATCGTCAGGGGTTCAGTCTGATATGGCCGGTTGGTGAGCCGCCAGCTAGTTAAATAATGGTTACAGATTGCAGCCTGGCGCCAGGCATACAAGCATAGGATTCGGGAAGTACTGATGCACGAACATCGCTCACAGTCCTAATGTAATTTCACTCCTACATATCCTATTCCGTTTATCTGCTTCCAAACCCTTGCTAAGTATCTAGTTTCAAGCCCATTTACTTTACAAACGAACAAATGTTTCCACCTCGGATCATGATCACAATCGAAAATTGAAAACCACCCAATTATTCATACAGATATTAATCTCAGAGCTCGTACACGTAAGGTTATCGAATTATAACAGACAGATAACTGATAAATTACGGGATTCATAACTCGAAAATTACTGTCATAGATCCCCCAGCAAAGTGAATCTAACAACCCTTAATTAGAAGGGTTCGAACGTTCCGATGTGCCATTACGTGCAGGTGTAACACGATATTGTAATTTAATATTATAACTTTACGATGCAGAAGCAAGTTTTATTGCAGTAATCCTAGTCATTAGTATTCGTAAATCGTAAGTTTGTTATTACACCCTGTTCACGTTGTATGTTTTACGTTCATTTATCGTAGCTACCGGTTGCCCATATGAGCGACGCCTCCTGAAGAGATTAGTCATTTTAGATTGTTGGAGGATAGTGCAATGATACAGACAGATACCCATTCCAGTGAAACATATGGTTCCTTTACGTGCACGGTGTACAGCACTGACACGAGACCTCGGTTTAAACTCCCATCTGAAAGAATGTTAACATTGGAGTGTTAATCCAGCTTTTTTTCAGCCCGAGATGTTTACATCTAATGTTTCTTTAAAGGCATATCATCAACACAATCCAGGTTAATCTTGAAGAGAAAATTATGGGAGGCGGCCATCTTGGAATAGCCAAGTCACGTGCTTTTCAAAATACATATTTAATTTAACAGTTATATTAAAGGCTGTTTCTGTAGCCATTATAAACGATTATTTAACAAGATTACTTATTTTTGTGTCATTTGCAGAATTATATTCTCCTTATTTTTGCTAATAATAAGTTTTTTATATAGCTATGACGTCATAACTACCCCAACTATTGAAAGTGGCGGCCATTTTGAATACATATCAAGTTTTTCAACAGCTTATGAGAATGGCAATGTTTATATTGTTTTCAGTATTATGCTTACATTTCCAGTTAGATGGCGCTTACAAAATGGGCAAACAGTTTGCCGAATTATTCCCTTTAATGCAGTTTTAATATCGGGCCGCCAACTCGGGTTCACATGTGGAGGTTGTTTTAATACGTCTTCAATATATCAAGCCCAAGTAAAGCTACAAAGTGTCGAGCGCGAGAGCTCGTTTTGTTTTTACGTTTATTTATCGTCGCTACCGGTTGCCCATATGAGCGACGCCTCCTGAAGAGATAAGTTGTTTTAGAAGCGAGAGCTCCATGCCAGATTTACAATCTATGTATAGTTGTTGTCATCACAACCGTGCGGCACGTGTTTGGTGACTATGGAAACGGATGCTAGATGGGGCATACGAGAAATGAACAACAATGCGTTGAAAACATGACAATAATACATCAAAATCGAGGGTGTCAAGAAAAACAAAATCATCATGAATTAGGTAACATGTTAGGGATTAATATTCCTGAACAGTAGGTGTTTAATCCTCGAGACTCATTACAGCTTAGGTCAAATCGACTCTCCAGCTGTTATGGTGGATGAAGAACTCCGAGCAGTATTTCAGTCATTGATCAGTGCCTGGGTAGGACCACCGACCTTCTGAGTGTCTGCTGGATGGCCTCCTCACACGACATAATTAGACATCCCCTGTGGGATTCGAACATGCAGCGATGAGTGGTAAGTGATCAAGTCAATGACCATACCAACTCGGCTTCTTGACGTAAGTTTAGTGTGAACGCGGTATAAATTATGAGATGCAAAGTAATTATGTTTTACGGTATGTGATAAATGTGCCGCCGTAGTGTCCTAATATATCGGAGATATTAAGCACCATCGATCCAAAACGATATGGATTTTAGTCGCATCGTAAGATTAGTGGAGTGGAGGTTTCGAATCTCAACATGAGAGAACACATTTTCAAGAACACGTCTATGCAATGTTATTCATTGTCCAGTAGTGGTGGTTGTGAGGCTTGGGGTTTAGAAGATTTCAGTTAACATTGGCAATCGGAAGGTCTTGCTTTGATTTTAGTTATACGATGGGGGGGGGGTAGATCAATCATTGGATCCAGTGATTAGAACTGAGAAACATGATCTCGAGTATTGACAACTGACGGCTGTTGTTTTCAAAAATTACCGAGGTCTCAATAATAGTAATTAACTGTCTACATGCACCTATTGGTACAACTCCGTCGTTGCCGATCCCAAGCCAGCAACCCAGTCACGTAAAACACACAGAAGCTACAGACACTACTTCCAGAAACGTAAAACACACAGAAGCTGCAGAGACTACTACCAGAAACGTAAAACACACAAAAGCTGCAGAGACTACTACCAGAAACGTAAATCACACAGAAGCTACAGAGACTACTACCAGAAACGTAAAACACACAGAAGCTACAGAGACTACTACCAGAAACGTAAAACACACAGAAGCTACAGAGACTACTACCAGAAACGTAAAACACACAGAAGCTACAGAGACTACTACCAGAAACGTAAAACACACAGAAGCTACAGAGACTACTACCAGAAACGTAAAACACACAGACGCTACAGAGAATACTACCAGAAACGTAAAACACACAGAAGCTACAGAGACTACTACCAGAAACGTAAAACGCACAGACGCTACAGAGACTACTACCAGAAACGTAACACAGAAGCTACAGAGACTACTACCAGAAACGTAAAACGCACAGACGCTACAGAGACTACTACCAGAAACGTAAAGCACACAGAAGCTACAGAGACTACTACCAGAAACGTAAAACACACAGAAGCTACAGCGACTACTACCAGAAACGCAAAATACACAGATGCTACAGAGACTACCACCAGTCACGTAAACAGACAGAAGCTACAGAGACTACACAAACCAGGAAACTGGCCCTAGGACGGATGACAGCCAAACCCCAGCGGGCGCTGACATCCCGATAGTGAACAGCCTTGGACCCAACAGAATATTATGAGTGGGCTGCTGGAATGTTAGAACCCTCTACGAGACCGATAACCACCACGACAGAGGAGTCGGGCTTATGAACAACGAGGTACGCAGAAGTATGAGTGGAAACCGATCATCGAAAGATTCATGTCAGCTAGATTCAACTCGGCATATGCGAAGCTCAAGTTTATTGTTTGCAATAAACCAACAGAAGTAGCCACCGACGGGGACAAGGACGTCTCCTACGACAAGCTACAGGAGACAATTGAGGACACTGTTGCACACGGTGTCCTTCTTATCCCGGGAGACCTGAACGCTAAAAATGTCGGACAGGACAACACAGGTCCACTATGGGCATACATCTATCGGAAATAGGAACGACAATGGTGATAGACTGGTGGAGATGTGTGAAGAGAATAACTAGGTGATTGGCTACATAAAGACATTCACAAGTGGACATGGAAGTAATCGGACAGAAACACACCAATAACCAGATAGATCACACCATCAACATAATATGGAGAGGCAGCTTACAAGATACCAGGGCAATGAGAGTAGTGGGGTTTAGAAGCGACCACACCCTCATCTTAGCCAAGTAGACATTAACAATGAACCACCATCTGAAGAGATCACATATACCATCTGCAAACTGAAGAATGGAAATGCACAAGGGATACAGGCCGTGTTGCTGAAGGCTGAACAGTAGACAAACCCATTCAGTGCTCACCAAGATACTCAACATTTGAATCTCCGAGACAGGGAGTTGTTAAACTGCCAAAAAAGGGTGATCTTACAGAATCATGCTTTTGTCACTAACCAGTAAGATCCCGAGCAGAATCATTTTCAACAGAATTACAAGAGTTGACCAATTACTGCAGAAGAATAAAGCTGGTTTGAGGAAAAGCAGATCATAAGATAACCAGATATCCACAATGCAGCCACGAATGGAATGCAACAGTCTATGCGACCTTCGTTGACTTTCAGAATGGGTTCGACTGCTTGAAAAGACTAGCATTGAGTATTAGCCCACTATGGCACCCCATACGAGATTATCATGGTCATTACGATTTCAGCGCTAAAGTCAGCTGTGGCACTGCACTGCAAACTTCGAGATCAGGACCGGAGTGAATCAAGGATGCATACTGTCGCCACTACTCTTGTCCCTTTGCATAGCATAGACTGCCTGATGAAGACAGCGACAAGCAACGTCAACCGAGGCCTGCAGTGAACATTGTAAAACCACTACAGGACGTGGATTTGTGTGTGTTTTACGTTTATTTATCGTCGCTACCGGTTGCCCATATGAGCGACGCCTCCTGAAGAGATTAGTAATTTTAGATTTTGGAGGATAGTGCAATGATACAGACAAAGACCCATTCCAGAGTCTCCTCTGGTTCTTTTACGTGCACAGTGTAAAGCACCGACACGAGACCTCGGTTTAACGTCCCATCTGAAAGACTGTTAATTTTATTATGGTCAGACGGGGGATCGAACCTGCGATCCCTGGATTACCAGTCCAGCGTGTTACCACTGGACTACAGATCATCGCACTTATATCTCAACCGCCACCATCGCTAGGAGGATTAATTACCTATTGGGTTCATTTCGATAAGACGTTTAATGCTACCTGGGAAAGTCCAATAGCCGAGATACAAATTATACGAGAAATGCATAATTCCAATGGCTTAATGTTACAAGTTTTACCTTTCAGCATTTATGTTATTGATATATATATAAATAGGATCTTACATGAGTGGGGATTTCATACCATATTTATTCCAAAACGAGTTTCATAAAAAAATGTGACACTTTTCGAGTGCAAGACACCTTTTAGCACATTATCATGTAGCACTCTATTATCTGACCTATTTGGAGTCTGTCTGTTGTGGTGGGGAGTAGACCACCCACATTTCCTGGGTATGAACCAGTACTCTACTACTCTCCAACCTCCGTAAGTCACGGACAACTTTCTCACATATTAAGCTCGGAGTGAACTCTCAATAGACCTCTAAATAGGCTTACAAAAAGTGTAGATCCAGATGAGCCGGCTCGTGACGAGCCGTCTCATCAGTATCTGCACTTTTTGCTAGTAATATTACTATTTTCAGACAAAATTACCCATTTTGGTAAATGAACTGGTCCAAATGTAATCTTCTGATTCATTTATTGGTCTAACAATATCATGGACCAGTCCATGTCAGTTACTTGGTGTTTAATTGGTTAAGCTCGGAGTGAACTCTCAATAGATAGCAGGTAGCAATGCAAGGTGAGTTATAACAATGCCGTGATAGACCACTTGCCCACGAAGGCTCTTTATGTACACTGGGTCAAATTATCGAATATTACCTGTAATTATGTACAATTCCTAGCAACATAAATTGGCTGTCCAATTAGCTTCTCACCAATGCAACCCGGGTTCGATCCTCGGACCCGGAAGTATGCGAGATGGTACAGTGGTCGCCAGATCAGACGGGTGGGTTTCCCCCCCCGGATTCCTCCCACACGAATGACCACATATACGCTTTCACCAGCGCCAACAAGAGTGATTAATATAAGTTGTTAGAACTTGCTTCGCAATCGTTGTAAAATAAAGTAAAGTTTAAAAAAAAGAAAAAAACAACATAAAATGTAAGAAACAAGAAAGAATAAGACGAAACCAGTTTCATATTTTTTATGTTTAATTGGTACTTCTTCAATTTATTTTGCATTGAAAAATAATCCATAACAATATTAATAATAATCATCATCATCATCACAAACAGCATCACACGAGCATACAATTAAAACATAAAATTACAAAACAATGCATACAGTATACATCTGCCACACCATTAACCCTTTCCCTCATAGAAGCACCTCTCTACACCATTACCAATACGACATACATTAACCCTTTCCCTCATAGAAGCACCTCTCTACACCATTACCAATACGACATACATTAACCCTTTCTCTCATAGAAGCACCTCTCAACACCATTACCAATACGACATACATTAACCCTTTCCCTCATAGAAGCACCTCTCTACACCATTACGACATATATTAACCCTTTCCCTCATAGAAGCACCTCTCTACACCAGTACGACATACATTAACCCTTTCCCTCATAGAAGCACCTCTCTACACCAGTACGACATACATTAACCCTTTCCCTCATAGAAGCACCTCTCTACACCAGTACGACATACATTAACCCTTTCCCTCATAGAAGCACCTCTTGACGCCATTACAAATACAACATCCATTGATAATGTAGTAGCCAAACCAATGTTCATAATAAAGACCAGAATTTCATGTAGTCCCAGTAATATCTATGGAGGTGGGATAGATATGGCGACTACTGATCCACTGCATGATAACTAAATGACTGTCGTTTGTATGTAGATATAATAGTATATTAATCTAAATCTCTATGTAGTCCCAGTAATATATATGGCGGTGGGATAGATATGGCGACTACTTATCCACTGCATGACGGCTAAATGGCTGTCGTTTGTATGCAGATATAATAATATATTTAACCTAAATCTCTATGATGGAAAGGGTTAAAATACCTGTACAGATATATGGGATAGGCCAATCACAATACCGGTACACAATGTGTCGGAATAAGAACAAAATCTGATTATAACTGAGCAGGATGGACTATATCTACACACGTTTCTTTCTTGACTCTCTGCATGCTGGGTAAAAAAAAGGGCTATAAATAATTGTAGCAGACGACAATTTATTAAATGTGATTTTCTTATTTGTAACTGAAGACTGGAAATTACAATTGTATGAAATTCCATGACATATTTGTTAGTTTATTCAGGTTTTACGTCTGCATCAGCACTATATCGCCGACGGGCAGTTTACCTAAACAACATTCGGGAAGGGCCGTAACTAATGTTGCTAGAACTTGTGGCCCGACCCGTTTGCTTTTCTATAATTTGTCAGGTTTGTATTCACATGTATATATGTAAAAAAACTAATCGAGCAATAAAATATGATTAAACAATAAACCTAAACAACACATTTCCTGGGCAGGCTCCAGCGGTTAACCAGTATTTGATGCAACAACCTCCGTAAGAACTTTTTCATATAAACAGACATGGCCTGAGCGGGGCTCAAACAAATGACCATCAGTGATGATAGGTTACAGTGGTATACGAGGTCAGTGACCGTAACCAGTCGATCACGGAGGCGGTCTCTAATGAAATTGTAAGCTTTCCATTTAATCGTAGAAAATATATATGTACTATGTACATTATGAACGAATAAATATGCTTAAACAAAATTGCAAGACATATTTGACTGTTATTTTCGCATCTAGCGTGCAACTTCGCCCTCTCTCACTTCTCCCTAAAAAATAAAAAAAATATATATATTTTTGGGTTTTTACGATTTTCAAACAAAATTGTGTCTAGTAAGATACACTGGCCCATTATAAAGCACTCCTTCTATTCAAATGTTGTATTTAATGGTTGTACTGTGCATTTTAACCCTATTTTGCAGAAGTATATTAAAGAACACCATTTAAGGAAGCGATCACGCGCTTTCTCACTTCTCCCAAACATTCTGACATAGAATGAACCCTCGTATGCTGGTCGCCAGATCGGACAGGTGGGTTTTCCCCGGGTACTCCGGTTTCCTCCCACACAAATAACCACATTTACGCTTTCATCTGCGCCATCGGGAGTGATTAATATAAGTTGTTAGAACTTGCTTCGCAATCGTTGTAAAATAAATAAAGTTTTAACTTAAAATGTGTCACTGATTATATTTCTATCCCATAGTCGTACAAATTATTGCAAAGTAATCAGATTAGTGCTCATGGACCAAAGACTAACGACACAAATCACTCGGTCTGAGGGAAATGGTTTTATTATAAAAGTTATGTTTAGCTTCTTACTTGAACCTTTGCATTAAGCATGTCATTGTTTGTTACATGTGATTTATGTTTTGCAATAAAATATTGCTTAACTCTTTCAGCGCCGAATAAATTCAGAGCATGTGCAAACATAGATCCAGATCAGCCGCGGCGCAACGCCGCGTCTGATCAGGATCTATGTTGTTTGCTATTCGGACAGGTGCTTCAGCTCCACTGTCTGAAGAGCAATCATCATATAGCCTGATCAGACGGCATGTTCTGTTCTGTCCGATCGGGTTCTCTACTTTTTTACAAAGTCGCTTTTATGTGACATTGGCGGTGAAAGAGTTAAACAAAATCACTTGCAAACGTGGACATGATCAAATTTGAAAAAGTATAATATTTCTACACCGACACGCTTTAAAAAACGCAACACCGTGGTAAATTTATTATTTTATGAAAAACTGGGACATAATTTGGCAAAACAAATAGCGCTTTTGAAAATATACTTCATTCTGGACTGTAACCCAGTAAATTGAAGTCACATCAATGTTAACTACTGGACTCGAAAGCACACAGAGGTTAAAACATTTTGCAGTGTGTATAGGTGCTTGTGTAGGCATACTCGTCAGTACATTGTATGGTAGCACAAGCGATCCATTGTGGTTTGAAAAAAATATGAAAATTGGTTTGTTGCGTTTTTAAGGCGTGTCAGTATACAAATAACTATGGCACATGTGTGTAATAATTATTAAATTGTAAGGCTTGGATGGGGTGGGGTGAGGATGAGAGAGGTGGGGTGAGGATGAGAGGGTGGGGGTGAGTATGAGAGGGGTGAGGGTGAGAGAGGTGGGGGGGGGTTATTGCTACCACCTTCAACTGATTTACACGTTTGTGTCATAGAGCAATAGTACATTCGATTTGCCGCACCAGGTAATAAGGAATGAAATGAGTATGTAGAAGAAAAAATATAAATTGTTCACACTTTTCTAAATAACAATATTCTATGTACATCTTTTTTGCCCAATTTGAATGGACACTTAACCCTTCTGGAATATAATTATTCCTATACTTTCTTTAACGCATTCTGGGTACATTTAATGGCTTTTGCAAACAACATAGATCCAGATCAGCAGCAGCGTGACTGCGTGCTGATCAGGATCTATGTTGATTGCTACATAGCTAAGCTATCTGAATAGCACACAGCATAGAGCCTGATCAGACGGAACGTTCCGTGGCGGCTGATCTCGCTCTATGTTCTTTGCAAATACTGTTTGAACGGTATCCAGAATGAAATGGATTAACTACGTCATGAAATCTATATTTATTACCTCTGTTAGGAGGTTATGTTTTCACCCCAGTTTATAAGCTTGTTTGCTAGCAGGATTATTAATCACAATACGAAGTTGTGATAGCGCAGTGGTTGCGCGTTCACTTCATGTGCGAAAGGCCCGGAGTTCGAGCCCCGCTGGAGCCGTTATGATTGTGCCCTTAGGCAAGGCATTTAAATTCCACATGCCTCTTCTCTCTCCCTCGTGGCGATGGATTCCATCAGGAATGAGGTCTCGAGAGTGATTATAATAAGTTATAAGAACTTGTTTCGCAATCAAACTAAAATAAATTTCTATAAACTAATCACGATACCTGTATATATAATTTTAATATCAATAGTTACTTGAATCTGTGAACTTTGGTGGTGTTTTACGTTTATTTATTGTCACTACCAGTTGCCCGTATGAGTGACGCCTCCTGAAGAGATTAGTCATTTTAAATTTTATGGAGGATCGTGCAATGATACAGACAGAGACCCATTCCATAGTCTCCTCTGGTTCTTTTACGTGCACAGTGTACAGCACTGACACAAGACCTTGGCTTTAAGTCCCATGTGAAAGTTAATTTTAAGAGTGTCAGACCTGAACCTGACAGATCGAACCTGCGTTCCCTGGATTACCAGTCCACCAAGCCACTTAAACATTCGATATACACATACATATCGGTACAGATACTTCGGTTTGCACAAAAATCTATGAACTCATCACGCTAACATTTTACAAAATCCTAATAATAATTAGGATAAAAAATGAATGTACAAATATTTGTACGGTTATGCACAGTCTATACTTTTTGCATGCTCATAACGAAAGAATAATAATATCAAAATAATTTCATCATACAGAAATGTATCTACACCCAACAAAATTCCTGATCGGTCTCCTTCTAGTTTACAGTATTTGGAGCAAACTAATATCCATATAATATCAATGTTAATATGTTCTTATTTGATACATTTTTTTACATATCTTTTATGCAATGAATTGCTGTATATCTGGAATAAATTGCCTTAAAGCGACACTACATCAGTGAAAACACAAATTTATACAGAATGTATTTTCCTATATGTTATAATTTTTTTCCAAATATGTGCCTCAAATATTTCCCGAATAATGAGATTTATGGTACAGATTTACCGTTATATCTCACATTTGTGCCTATGCATATTTATTTCTAGATTAATCTTACGGTAGTTAAATTTATTATCTCTAAGCGATAGTATCAAGTGTTAAGTATTCAGGAGCGTGGATGACCGGTATATGAATCATTATGTTATGTTATATTTCGGGTTTTACGCCTGCATCAGCACCATTTTGGGCTATATCGCCGGCGGGCAGTTTACCTAACCACACCTTTCCTGGGCAGGCTCCAGCGGTTAACTAGTACTTGGGTGCACCAACCTCCGTAAGACACTGCCAACTTTTTCAATGTCGCTTTAAAACATTTATGAAAATATTTATAATGTACAATTATCGATTACCGTGTCTTCAAATATCATTAACCCATTTCATTCTGGATACATTTAAAGGATTTTGCAAACAACATAGATCCAGATCAGCCACAGCGTGACGCTGCATGCTGATCAGGATCTATGTTGTTTGCTACATAGCCAGTGTCTTAGCAAGATCATCTGAATAGCAAACTGCATAGAGCCTGATCTGACGGAACGTTCCATGGCGGTTGATCTGGCTCAATGTTCTTTGCAAATACTGTTTGTGATGGAACGTTCCGTGGCGGTTGATCTGGCTCAATGTTCTTTGCAAATACTGTTTGTGATGGAACGTTCCGTGGCGGTTGATCTGGCTCAATGTTCTTTGCAAATACTGTTTGTGATGGAACGTTCCGTGGCGGTTGATCTGGCTCAATGTTCTTTGCAAATACTGTTTGAACGGTATCCAGAATGAAATGACACAGGGTGACCAATCGATTAGGAATTTTGTTTGAGTGTATAGGCTTTAAACTTCAAATGATTCACTTGAACGTAAAACGTCGTTATTCCCGACATCAAGACATTAGTAGTAAATTGTACTTTCTTACTTTCAAGCAGGAAATAAAAATATATTTACATATCACAAGTTTGCCTGATTCCAAAAAAAAACACACAAAACAAATCAACAAAATATTTACATCTATTGGCTCTACGAGAACCTGTTCAGCTTAAAAGTAGGTTTATTCATAATATACACATAATGTACAAATTAAAATGCTCATAAATGGTTTATCAAAACAAGTTATTCCAACACATAAATGATATATCGATATCAAGTCATTCCAACACATAAATGATATATCGAACACGTCATTCCAACACCTAAATGATATATCGAACACATCATTCCAACACCTAAATGATGTATCGAACAAGTCATTCCAACACATAAATGGATGAGAAAAATACACATTAACAATAAAAATGAAAAACAATTTTACACAAACAAATGTCTAATGCATAATGTTTAACGACAAAAAAACAGGGAAAAGGTAAAAGTTGTTTATAATATATTTTCCTAACACAATTTATAATATTTTATATTAGTTGCCACAGAAATGAAATAATTGAACAAACAGTTTGTTTGTTTGGGTTTTACGCCTGCATCAGCACCACTTTGGGCTATATCGCCGGCTGGCAGTTTACCAAACAACACCCTTCCTGGGCAGGCTCCATGGTTAACCAGTACTTGGTGCACCAACCTCCGTAAGAAAGGAGTGGCGCTCGAACACGTGACCATCAGTGATGATAGGTTACAGTGGTATACGAGTCGGCGACCGTAACTACTCAACCACGGAGGCGGACCCGTGTTCAACAGTGATGATAGGTTACATTGGTATACGCGTCGGCGACCGTAACTACTCAACCACGGAGGCGGACCCGTGTCCATCAGTGATGATAGGTTACAGTGGTATACGAGTCGGCGACCGTAACTACTCAACCACGGAGGCGGACCCGTGACCATCAGTGATGATAGGTTACATTGGTATACGAGTCGGCGACCGTAACTACTCAACCACGGAGGCGGACCTGTGACCATCAGTGATGATAGGTTACATTGGTATACGAGTCGGCGACCGTAACTACTCAACCACGGAGGCGGACCCGTGTCCATCAGTGATGATAGGTTACATTGGTATACGAGTCGGCGACCGTAACTACTCAACCACGGAGGCGGACCCGTGTCCATCAGTGATGATAGGTTACAGTGGTATACGAGTCGGCGACCGTAACTACTCAACCACGGAGGCGGATGAACTATTAGTCAATGTTGTAATACAATATTTGTTGACACAACAAATTTATCAAAACAATGCGTGAAGCAACACGTGAATTAACACGTGTATCGTGAATAATGCTGTGTGTTCAACAATCGCAATAAGATATGATGCCGATTTACCCGTCACCTGATCGAAAATAATGAGAAACAGTTACTGTCCCTGAATACTCCTAAAAGTAGATCGCTCCTCTTAATTGGTTTCCTCTGTTTTTATCGTTGTTTCCTTTGCACAACAAACATGCTATCCATTTTCATCCATTTTCTCATCTTATAATTATTAAATTACTAAATCTCGACAGATATCCTACAGCATATCCAATGGATACTTTACTGCACAAATTGGTTATCAATTAATAAAAACAAAGGATTCCAACTAAAAAGATAAACATACATTTCGCGACAAATCAGAATTCATCTGTAAGGGGAGGTAATTGTAGAAAAGAAAATACTCCCAGCAATATCGCTCATTGGTTGAAATTATTTCATGTAGCAATTTTATGTCGTTTGAAGGTCATGTTCCTATTGAAAATGACATCACAATATGTCGGTTTCTTTAAAGCGACACTACATCAGTGAAAACACAAATTTCTACAGAATGTATTTTCCTATTATATGGTATAATTTCCCCACCCCCCAAATATTTGCCTCAAATACTGAGTTTTTCAACTAATAAACAAACGACGTATACGCGGTTTGTTGACATAACAAAATAATGTAAACATCCATGCGTAATACAACTAGTGTATCCTGAATAACACGATTTATGGTACAGATTTACAGTTATATCTCACATTTGTGCCTGTTTATTTGTACACTATTCTCAGTTAAAGTTTCTAAACAACATTATCTCGCGTTTAGCATTGACTCCGATGACAAACAAACGTAAATTCAGAAGCAGCATGGATGACTGTTATATGAAATCATACTCTCAATCCACTAAAACACTGTTTATTGATTCAATGTTAGTGTTTGAATGTATTCGGAAGGATTTGTAGTAGCAATGCATTTATTCATGGAAAATGCATTTTATTTGCTTTTTGCGATGTAATGTCGCTTTAATGAAGTACAGTCAAACCTGGTTAGCGGTCATCTCCATTAACCCCTTCAACACTACAGACCTCTAAATAGGCTTACAAAAAGTGTAGATCCAGATGAGCCGACTCGTCGAGCAGCCTCATCAGGATCTGCACTTGTTACCAGTAATATTACTATTTTTAGACAAAATTATCCATTTTGATAAATGAACTGGACCAAATGTAATTTTCTTATTAATTTATTGGTCTAAAAATATCATGCACCAGTCCATGTCAGTTAGTTGGTGGTTGGTTGGTGAAGCAGCCAACATGTATTAACCCTTTGCATGCTAGCGGCAGATAAAATCACTTTTGCAAACAGCATAGAGCCAGATCAGATGGCACAGAATAGTGATAGTGGTGCTAAAACGCTTAGCTGAATAGCAAACAACATAGATCCTGATCAGACGTGGCGCTATGTCACGGCTGATCTGGATCTATGTTGTTTGCAAATGTGATTTTATTTACTCAGCATGCAAAGCAGCCAGTTTCCAGATTCCCAATATATTGTTTTATTATACATTTGACCTCTACTAAGCAGCCACTTTCTGTGATTCTCTTGGATGGCTGTTTAACACAGGTTTCACTGTATATACAGATATTAAGTTTTGAAGATTTGACCATAAACAAACTAGTGTTCATCGATTTATTATTTACATTTTGTAATTACTTCCCTTTATTAATATTTATTTTTCAGAAAAATGACTGTCAATGGTTTATAAAAGCTAATAATAGAATTAATTTACATACCCGGTATATCTATAGTTTTATTTTGCATTGGAAGAAAATTATATACATCAATCTCTATGATAGATTCTGTACTGTAAGTACAAGGTTTTGGGTGTGAACAAACAAATTAACTTTGCAAGCATAAAAAATTGTAATATAACTTTATGTTGCTAAAGCATTCACTTTAGCACCAATAATCAGTGAAACAAATACCCGTGTCCATCCAGTGATATAGCATAACCGATCACAGTCGGAAATCCAAATAGCATAACCGATCACACAGTCGGAAATCCAAATAACCGATCAGACAGTCGGAAATCCAAATAGCATAACCGATTAGACAGTCGGAAATCCAAATAGCATAACCGATCAGACGGTCAGAAATCCAAATAGCATAACCGATCAGACAGTCGGAAATCCAAATAGCATAACCGATTAGACAGTCGGAAATCCAAATGGCATAACCGATCAGACAGTCCGAAATCCAAATAGCATAACCGATCACAGTCGGAAATCCAAATAGCAAAACCGATCAGACAGTCGGAAATCCAAATGGCATAACCGATCAGACAGTCGGAAATCCAAATAGCATAACCGATCAGACAGTCGGAAATCCAAATAGCATAACCGATTAGACAATCAGACAGTCGGAAATCCAAAACGATGACTAGACAGTAGCAATCCAAAACGTTAGCATTTCCTGCAATTCCTGCTAATTTTTCAAATTAATGAAAATAGAGTGATTCAAGAAAATATTAATTTTTTTAATTGCAATATTTCTGTCAAGTCTTGCATGTGTTTATACAAATTTATTTTAGCTCGATTGCGAAACAAGTTCTTACAACTTATATTAATCCCTCTCTCTCGAGACCTCATTCCTGGTGGAATCCATCGCCACGAGGAAGATAGAAGAGGCAACGTGGAATTTAAAAGCCTAAGGGCACAACTGTAATGGCTCCAGCGGGGCTCAAACTTCGGGCCTTTCGCACCTGAAGCATATAATATATGCCGACAGCTTATCCACCGATAGATAGATAAATGGCTGTCGTATGTATGGAGATGGTATATAGTGGTATATAGTGGTATATTAGCCTAAATCTCTATGTGGAAAAGGTGTTAGTAACTAATACTACAATATTTAGTATCTGCCATTTATGACTTGGTTAGTGCACGGTATGTTTAAACTTGATTTGGGTTTCTATATTTCTGTTGAAATTATCGATAACTCCTGAAACCATTGGTTTACCAAAGTCAACACGACAATAAATTGCCATTTGAAATATAGATTGAATGTTCGAAATTGATTCTAGAGAGCGACTGGGGCTAAATAGTCGTCCTGGGTTGACTTTGCCCCCTGCAGACAACACAACTCTCTAAAAAAATGAATTTTTGTTTAAATTTATTCATTTATTTTACAATTTTATTGTCCAGTAAGATACACTGGCCCGTTATATCGGTATTCAAAATTGTCAAATTTTGACCCTATTTTGTTGAAATTTACTATCGGTATTCAAAATTGTCAAATTGTGACCCCATTTGTTGAAATTTACTATCGGTATTCAAAATTGTCAAATTGTGATCCTATTTTGTTGAAATTATTATCGGTATTCAAAATTGTCAATTTGTGACCTATTTTGTTGAAATTTATTAAATAACACAATATAAGGTTGCAATTGCTCGCTGTCTCACTTCTCACAAACCAGGAATTTGATCTACAATGAGCCCTGCCAGGAATTTCTGACCTACAATGAACCCTGCCAGGAATTTCTGACCTACAGAAATTTATGACCTACAATTAGCCCTGTCAGGAATTTATGACCTACAATTAGCCCTGTCAGGAATTTATGACCTACAATGAACCCTGCCAGGAATTTATGACCTACAATGAACCCTGCCAGGAATTTAAGACATTTAAACGAGTACATTGAATAAACCTTGGTGCTGACAAAAGTACTGTTTTATACACTCATAACCACCTGACATTCGACCCAGACAATTTTAGGTGGGTAGGTAAGACGAAAAAGATATTATAAAAAATACATGTTTTGTTGGGCGAGGGAGGGGTTGTACATATTAAATTTAGGCTGTCCGATTAGCGCAGTGGTTAGCGTGCTCGCTTCTCACCAATGCAACCTGGTTCGATCCTCGGACCAGGAAGTATGTGAGATGGTACAGTGGTCACTAGATCGGACAGGTGGGTTTTCTTCGGGTACTCCGGTTTCCTCCCACACGAATGACCACATTTACGCTTTCATCCGAGCCAACGAGAGTGATTAATATAAGTTGTTAGAACTTGCTTCGCAATCGTTGTAAAATAAATAAAGTTTGAACATAATAAATGGCTTTAACGAGAAATAAATAAACATTGTCTGATGTTGTTAATTAAACTTATAGTAGTAACTACTAACTAATTTCCACAGTCACTATTAATATCTGTCCCACCTACATGTACATACGGATCTGTAGAAAGTCAAAATGAGGCTGCACAGATATACGAGACAGACTTAGTTTTTCACACCATGAACGAAACGAGCAGAACAGCACGAAACTGTGACAAAAGTGATGTCATACTGCGGCAGGAATTGTGCTGGGTCTGTCAGTCTATGCCAAACAAACAATCGTTCGAGCTTAGCCGTATATACAATTAATTATTTATATACATGTATTCATCATGTTCAGGAGCAGAACTAGTAAATAGTTTCTTGTTAATCACATTCTGATCAGGCATAACCTGGAGCTAGGCAGGGGGAAAAACAAATCCATGATTACATTGTTCCAGTTAATTGCTATTGTAGATCTAGAGCCCATGAGAATTCCAAACTTCCCATCTAGAACCTGTGAGAATTCCAAACTTCCCATCTAGAACCTGTGAGAATTCCAAACTTCCCATCTAGACTATGTAAGAATTCCAAACTTCCCATCTAGAGCTCGTGAGAATTCCAAACTTCCCATCTAGAGCCTGTAAGAATTCCAAACTTTCCCAGCTAGACCCTGTAAGAATTCCAAACTTCCCATCTAGAGCCTGCGAGAATTCCAAACTTCCCATCTAGACCCTGTGACAATTCCAAACTTCCCATCTAGAGCCTGTGACAATTCCAAACTTCCCAGTGGCGATACAAATCTCCCAAGTTTCTTTACATTTGTGTAGCATAATCAATTTGTCTCCCCGTCTCCCTAGACAATTTCCCAAGTCTCTTTCCTCATACAGTCTATCTGCGGTTTATCGTCGAGTCTTGTGTTTTCAAGTGATCTAAACACATGTGTCTCATCGACCACTTTTCCAACTACTCAACACACCAACTTCCAAAACTTTGGATTTTGGAGCAAGAACTTTTCTGCTAATTGCAATGGAAAATGTGAGGCATTTCCTTAATCAGCATTGAAAAAATGAACTTTTTCATTATTTAAAATGTGGGGTTAAGATCGTTTCCTTTCATCTGATTTTCACAGAACGCATCTTCGCCTTTTACCATTCAATAGGCTCCATCTGGTGAGTGAGCAATGAGCCTGGACCACAATCTGAATCAGTTAATAGTTGTTACACTTCAGTTATGTGGTGATCGTTCTCCATTCATATATCCCTGCCAGCGTGTAACCGTTCTCGTAAACAATGGATCGTCGTCCATCTTGGACAGTTGAAGCAGTTGACTAATGTGTACCGTGTGGTAGTCCCAGCGCGCGCGGTTGGGCGCAAGCCCCGCGCTGATGTGCCTGAGATCGTAAAACGTTCCAAATCCAGAATCGTACATTAACAACATAGCTTTCAATGATTTTAGCCCGTCGTTATATAACCGAGTGACAGTTTCCAAATGTTTGCCTGTAGCGATTTCTTTAAGGTCGTAGAGACCGAACAACGAGAAGATGAACCCATTTAACACAAAACTACTGGGAGTGGTTGGGTATTCCTCATACCAGTCATACAGGTTCGCAAACTTTGCCCGAACACCGCCTTGGGCGCTACTGATTTCAAACAATTTCAGTGCGTCAATTGCTGTTCTTAGATAAACGGTATCTTTAGATTTAAGGTAAGCTCGCACTAATGTCGATATTCCGTGACCTTGAGCCATGGCTGAATACCACCCCGGTTGCAGCTCCATCACACCGGCAATCAGCTTCCGCGTAACCATGATCGGCCAGCCGCCTCGACTATCTTGGTGATTTACAAACCAATTAGCGCCATTAAAGAAATGGTCCATATGAGCAGCTGATGATATTGTCACATTGTCTAACCACCCGTGACCCCTAATCGTGATCCCCAACAATGTCAGACTACCTAGTTTTCTAAATTTAGAACACTTTTGACTGAATCCCTTCAACAGATCCATGTCTGCATCACGGGAAAAATGAATCCAATCACCACGGCGGTTTTCACCGAGTCCGTAATAAATATTTTTTCCATCACAGATGATCAACGTATTTGAAAACACGTAATGTACATGGAATGTAACACCGTCATTCTTCAACGTTAGGCTGATACTTCCGTTGGAAATCATTCGGAAGTCCAGCGTTACTGCAAAGTTGGAAGTTTCCTTCAACTTTATATAGAATCCCGGATTTGACAAGGAGTCTGAAAATAGAAAATTACATTCAAACACTCTTGCTTATCATCAAATTTTGTTACTAGTGATATGGTAAATACAACAGAATCGAAACAATACATAATATATATCACAGATTAACCTATTCAACACCAAGTAACTGACATGGACTGGTCCATGCTATTTTTTAGACCAATAAATTAACCAGCTCATCTGGATCTACACTTTTTGTAAGCCTATTTAGAGGTCTGTAGTGTAAGGGTTAATGTGTGTGGAGGGACAAAATCTGGGTATGAACTACATTGTATGTGCTTTCTGTGCCAAATGTAGTTCATATCCTGATATAAACTATTAACCAGCTATTCTGATATATTTACATTAATCATTCACAGAATATTAAAGAAATGCTGACTGCGAATGCACAAGCCTATAACTTTGAGTGCACATGGCAGCTGCATATAGTGAGGAAATTCATACGAAAATAGAAACAAACAGGACATGTATGCTTATCGAAGGAAATGCAATAGTGATGTAAATATGACAAACTAAAACACATAGAATATTAAACAAAACATATAGCGAATATTACAGAATATAAAACACAGAATATTAAACAAAATATATAGCGAATATTACACAATATAAAACACAGAATATTAAACCAAATATATAGCGAATATTACAGAATATTAAACCAAATATATAGCGAATATTACAGAATATAAAACACAATATATAGCGAATATTATACAATATAAACACATAGAATATTACACAATATAAAACACATATAATATTATACAATATAAAACACATGGAATATTACAGAATATAAAACACATAGAATATTACAGAATATAAAACACAGAATATTATACAATATAAAACACATGGAATATTACACAATATAAAATACATGGAATATTACACAATATAAAACACATAGAATATTATACAATATAAAACACATGGAATATTACACAATATAAAACACATGGAATATTACACAATATAAAACACATAGAATATTACACAATATAAAACACATATAATATTACAGAATATAAAACACATAGAATATTATACACTATAAAACACACAGAATATTAAACAAAACATATAGCGAATATTACAGAATATAAAACACAGAATATTAAACAAAATATATAGCGAATATTACACAATATAAAACACAGAATATTAAACCAAATATATAGCGAATATTACAGAATATAAAACACAGAATATTAAACAAAATATATAGCGAATATTATACAATATAAAACACATAGAATATTACACAATATAAAACACATGGAATATTACACAATATAAAACACATAGAATATTATACAATATAAAACACATGTAATATTACACAATATAAAACACATGGAATATTACAGAATATAAAACACATGGAATATTACACAATATAAAACACATAGAATATTATACAATATAAAACACATGGAATATTACAGAATATAAAACACATAGAATATTACAGAATATAAAACACAGAATATTATACAATATAAAACACATGGAATATTACACAATATAAAATACATGGAATATTACACAATATAAAACACATAGAATATTATACAATATAAAACACATGGAATATTACACAATATAAAACACATGGAATATTACACAATATAAAACACATAGAATATTACAGAATATAAAACACATAGAATATTACAGAATATAAAACATATAGAATATTATACAATATAAAACACACAGAATATTAAACAAAACATATAGCGAATATTACATAATATAAAACACAGAATATTAAACAAAATATATAGCGAATATTACACAATATAAAACACAGAATATTAAACCAAATATATAGCGAATATTACAGAATATAAAACACAGAATATTAAACAAAATATATAGCGAATATTATACAATATAAAACACATAGAATATTACACAATATAAAACACATGGAATATTACACAATATAAAACACATAGAATATTATACAATATAAAACACATGTAATATTACACAATATAAAACACATGGAATATTACAGAATATAAAACACATGGAATATTACACAATATAAAACACATGGAATATTACACAATATAAAGCACATAGAATATTACAGAATATAAAACACATAGAATATTATACAATATAAAACACATGGAATATTACACAATATAAAACACATGGAATATTACACAATATAAAACACATGGAATATTACAATGGTTCTATATATAATAATGTTCATTGTGAAAATATTGTAAATACTGGCCAAATTCTTAATTGTGAGGTGAGAATCAAATAAATATTGTTTATCTTCACTTTTTGTGTTCAATGATAAATTTCTACGGTTCACTGGAAGCCATAAAGAACACCAATTTTTCTGACATCTCCATTTAATTTTTTCACTTATTTATTGGTCGCTTCTTCCGAAATTAAAATAAAATAAAAATGGTAAATAAAATTGATTTATGCAGAAATTGCGTCAATTAACTCACTTATATACATTTCCTATCGTTACGATCTATTTCTTTCTTACTTTCCAACCAAAGAAATTATTTCAATTTGGAACTTGTGTGACAAGCCTTGAAAACGAATATATACAAAGAAAACAAAGGAATTTAAAATCTCAACAAAACGTTTGACTTATGCAATTCTAATGTTCAGATTGTTTAGTTTATACAAATTTACTTTAGCTCGATTGCGAAACAAGCTCTTACAACTTATATTAATCACTCTCGAGACCTCATTTCTTATGGAATCCATCGCCACGAGGGAATGGAGAAGATGCATGTGGAATTTAAATGACTTGCCTAAGGGCACAATCGTAACGGCACAAGCGGGGCGCAAACTCCGGGCCTTTTGCACCTGAAGTGAAAGCGCTACTACTAGCGGTGGTTAGCGCGCTCGCTTCTCACCAATGCAACCCGGGTTCGATCCTCGAACCGGAAAGTATGTGAGATGGTACGGTGGTCGCCAGATCGGACAGGTGGGTTTTCTCCGGGTACTCCGGTTTCCTCCCACACGAATGACCACATTTACGCTTTCATCCGCGACAACGAGGGTGATTAATATAATGACTCCTATCAAATTTCTTACCCGACGACTGGAACTCCACAATTTGTGATGCTCGGTTTTTATTCCACACACTTTTCACATTCACGTTGTCGCCGGTGACCCAGGACTCTATATCCTGGTTCCCACCATTCAACAATGGTATGTGATCTGGTTCCCCTTCCTTGAGATCCTTACTGTAGTGAGACAGGGCAAATTGAGCAATCTGTATAGGATAGTAGTGTCCAGCTGGTTCCCACTGGGTGGATATGGGTACACCTGGTAAATAACGTAAATAATGATAAATACATGTACAGTCAGTGTCCAGATGGTTCCCACTGGGTGGATATGGGTACACCTGGTAAATAACGTAAATAATTATAAATACATGTACAGTCAGTGTCCAGATGGTTCCCACTGGGTGGATATGGGTACACCTGGTAAATAACGTAAATAATGATAAATACATGTACAGTCAGTGTCCAGATGGTTCCTACTGGGAGGATATGGGTACACCTGGTAAATAACGTAAATAATGTAAATACTGTACAGCAGTGTCCAGATGGTCCCGGTGGATATGGGTACACCTGGTAAATAACGTAAATAATTATAAATACATGTACAGTCAGTGTCCAGATGGTTCCCACTGGGTGGATATGGGTACACCTGGTAAATAACGTAAATAATGATAAATACATGTACAGTCAGTGTCCAGATGGTTCCCACTGGGTGGATATGGGTACACCTGGTAAATAACGTAAATAATGATAAATACATGTACAGTCAGTGTCCAGATGGTTCCTACTGGGAGGATATGGGTACACCTGGTAAATAACGTAAATAATTATAAATACATGTACAGTACAGTCAGCCACACATATTCACAGACCTCATTCGTGAAGACGATATTTATAAATCAGTTTCTTTCAAATATATATCTACAGGGATCATTCTAGAGGGCGATGTGGGCGAAATTGTCGGCCTAGGGACCCTGACTTCGCCCTCTGGGGGCCCCACTTCTCCCTAAAAAGATTGATTTTTTTTTTTGGTTTTTATGATTTTCAAACAAAATTTTGTCTAGTGAGATACACTGGCCCATTATAAAGCACTCCTTCTATTCAAATGTTGTATTTAATGTTGTACTGTGCATTTTAACCCTATTTTGCAAAAGTATATTAAAGAACACCATTTAAGGAAGTGATCAAGCGCTTTCTCACTTCTCCCAAAAATTCTGACCTAGAATGAACCATGTATCTATATTGGTAGAGGAAGACACCCTGGTGCCCCTGTGGGCATATTTCAGTCACAGACGAGTGCCCAGGCAGAACCATTAACCTTCTGCACAAATACCATTGAAGCCAATTATGAACAGAGAACCAATTTTCAGGTTTCGTTATGTAAACTATTCATAGTAAAGCTGATATTGCTATATTGATGGCAGAGGGCAGAAGGTAAAATAGTTGGCATGGATACAGGACATATATGCTTCAGATATGATTGCAAATGCATAACTACATTACATAAAGTATTTTCTATAAATGAGTTGTCTGGTAATTCAGCGAGATAAGATCAATGCTCAGTGCCGACTCGCCTGAGTGTCATATGATGCGTAATGATGTTATGATCTATCGGTCTGCATCAATATAATTATTATCACAAAATAAAGTCAGAATTATCAGTTTGTTAGCATTGAATCCTTGCAACGGTCTATCCACTTATATTCAAACAGGACATCTCTCATTCAAATGACCACATTTACGCTTTCATCCTCGCCAACGAGAGCGATTAATATAAGTTGTTAAAATTTGCTTCGCAATCGTTGTAAAATAAATAAAGTTTAAAATATTGTTCATTTTAATGGTAAAAGTTTCCTCTTATAGCAGACAGCTGTTTTCACAAATTTATTGTACCTTGATTGCAAAACAAGTTTTAATAACATTAGATTAATCACTCTTGAGACCTCATTCCTGATGGAACCCATCGCCATAAGATAGAGAGAAGAGGCAATGTGCATTTTAAGTGTCTTGACTAAGGACGTCACAACCACGGTTGTGACAGGGCTCGAACACCAAACCACTCAGTTACGAGGCAGACACTGCATCCATTACACCACGGAGGCTCTACATACATACAAATTATTATCTTTCACATCTCCCCTGTTTGGTTAGGTGTCCCCCTTGAAATAGTTCACATGCAAGCAGTCAATCTCAAAGTCAGTTTCTTATAGAATACTAAAGCACTTAATATTATCTTTCACATCTCCCATATTTGGTTAGAGGTGTCCACCTTGTGCCCTGCAAATAGTCCACATGCAAGCAAAGTCAACCTCAGCTTCAGTTTCTTATAGAATACTAAAGCACTTAATATTATCTTTCACATCTCCCCTATTTGGTTAGAGGTGTCCACCCCTTGTGCCCTACAAATAGTTCACATGCAAGCAAAGTCAATCTCAAAGTCAGTTTCTTATAGAATACTAAAGCACTTAATATTATCTTTCACATCTCCCCTATTTGGTTAGAGGTGTCCACCTTGTGCCCTGCAAATAGTCCACATGCAAGCAAAGTCAACCTCAGCTTCAGTTTCTTATAGAATACTAAAGCACTTAATATTATCTTTCACATGTCCCCTATTTGGTTAGAGGTGTCCACCCCTTGTGCTCTACAAATAGTCCACATGCAAGCAAAGTCAACCTCAGCTTCAGTTTCTTATAGAATACTAAAGCACTTAATATTATCTTTCACATGTCCCCTGTTTGGCTAGAGGTGTCCACCCCTTGTGCTCTACAAATAGTCCACATGCAAGCAAAGTCAACCTCAGCTTCAGTTTCTTATAGAATACTAAAGCACTTAATATTATCTTTCACATGTCCCCTGTTTGGCTAGAGGTGTCCACCCCTTGTGCTCTACAAGTAGTTCACATGCAAGCAAAGTCAACCTCAGCTTCAGTTTCCTATACAATACTAAAACACTTAATCTTATCTTTCACATCTCCCCTATTTGGTTAGGTGTCCACCTTGTGCCCTGCAAATAGTTCACATGCAAGCAAAGCCAACCTCAGCTTCAGTTTCCTATACAATACTAAAACACTTAATCTTATCTTTCACATCTCCCCTATTTGGTTAGAGGTGTCCACCTTGTGCCCTGCAAATAGTTCACATGCAAGCAAAGCCAACCTCAGCTTCAGTTTCTTATAGAATACTAAAGCACTTAATATTATCTTTCACATCTCCCCTATTTGGTTAGGTGTCCACCTTGTGCCCTGCAAATAGTTCACATGCAAGCAAAGTCAACCTCAGCTTCAGTTTCTTATAGAATACTAAAGCACTTAATATTATCTTTCACATCTCCCCTATTTGGTTAGAGGTGTCCACCTTGTGCCCTGCAAATAGTTCACATGCAAGCAAAGTCAACCTCAGCTTCAGTTTCTTATAGAATACTAAAGCACTTAATCTTTTCTTTCACATGTCCCCTGTTTGGCTAGAGGTGTCCACCCCTTGTGCCCTACAAGTAGTTCACATGCAAGCAATCTCAACCTCAGCTTCAGTTTCCTATACAATACTAAAACACTCAGTATAGAAACCAATACACTCGATATCGTCTTTTACATCTCCCCGTTTGGAATGAGAAGTTTCGCCTTGGGCTCTACTAGAAATGGTTCACATGTGCACAATCATCATCCCCATAAGATGTGTCACCGTCTTATAATTTCCATATTCAGTTTACGAGCATCAATATCACCAGTAATGACCGATGTGAAACGTTGGAAACGTGATTGCCAATCAATATACAAAGAATATTCCCTGTTAAATCTGACACATTCAGCATTTTATAGCTACCATTCGTTTCTATCTCGATGTCTCTTCCCAACTTTGGCAATGCATCAATTAACTGAAGACGCAATGAGAAACTCGAAACAGTTTTTTATAAAAAAAACCTAAAAACTACAGTCACTGAATATACCATCACTAGAATCGTAAACATGAATTATCCTCCGTGCAGTGAATGGTTTAAAACATTTTCAAATGCTTTCACACAAATACAAAAAATCCAATTGACAACTGTGAACTCTTCTTTATCTATACAGTCAAACCTGTGTTAGTGGTCACCTCCATTAAGCAGCCAACCTGTATTAAGCAGCCAACCTGTATTAAGCAGCCAACCTGTATTAAGCAGCCAAACTGTATTAAGCAGCCAGTTTCCAGATTCCCAATATGTTGTTTTATTATACACTTGCCCTCTATTAAGCAGCCACCTGTGCTAAGCAGCTACTTTCTGTGATTCCATTGGCTTTCTGCTTAACACAGGTTAGACCTACATTAAAATGAGTGCACAATTGAGTCGTAAGTTTCAACATTTGCCTGGGGGAACATTCCTCTCTTGCAAATGTCGCAGCGATGATGCTCAATTTAATAGTCAGGTTTGCACATTCAAAATCGCAAGCTACGCCTCTGCTCACAAACAAATGGAGAATCGGTTACACTCGGAATACGAGCCTCACAGCACATAACATGGAAGACATGGAAGCGTAGCAATACATTCAGACGATTTGGGTAAACAAAATAGGGTAACACAAACTGAATAAATGCATGAGCAAGTGGACGATGATGACGACGATGCTGATGACATCAATGGTGACAATGATGATTATGATGCTACCTATGATGATGATGACAAATGTGACTTGGAATGAATTACGGGATCATACGCCATCACCGATGAATATCAATTAACTTCTGTCTCTGATAGTGATACCAGTCTACATCCGTTATGTCAAAGTCGGTTATGTCGAATTCTCCGGTCATCTCGAAGCTGGATTAAAGTCTCGTTTCATACACTATCCTTTTATAACTGACTCCGTTTCTATCGAATTTCGTTATGTCAATCTTTGGTTATGTCAAAGTATTTTGTTCGGTGTGAAGGGATTCGACATAACGGATGTAGACTGTATATCCAATCAGCAACGATGTTGTGCTGATGTTCGTCAAACAAATGCTCAATATTGGAAGGGACAATATCTGTCCTGGAAGGGACAACGGTACATGTCCAATAAATACATGGTTGATATCTGTCCTAGAGGGGACAACGGTACATGTCCAAGAAATACATGGTTGATATCTGTCCTAGAGGGGACAACGGTACATGTCCAATAAATACATGGTTGATATCTGTCCTACAACGGTACATGTCCAATAAATACATGGTTGATATCTGTCCTAGAGGGGACAACGGTACATGTCCAAGAAATACATGGTTGATATCTGTCCTACAACGGTACATGTCCAATAAATACATGGTTGATATCTGTCCTAGAGGGGACAACGGTACATGTCCAAGAAATACATGGTTGATATCTGTCCTAGAGGGGACAACGGTACATGTCCAAGAAATACATGGTTGATATCTGTCCTACAACGGTACATGTCCAATAAATACATGGTTGATATCTGTCCTACAACGGTACATGTCCAATAAATACATGGTTGATATATATCCTGGAAGGGACAACGGTACATGTCCGAGAAATACATGGTTGATATCTGTCCTACAACGGTACATGTCCAATAAATACATGGTTGATATCTGTCCTACAACGGTACATGTCCAATAAATACATGGTTGATATCTGTCCTACAACGGTACATGTCCAATAAATACATGGTTGATATCTGTCCTAGAGGGGACAACGGTACATGTCCGAGAAATACATGGTTGATATCTGTCCTACAACGGTACATGTCCAATAAATACATGGTTGATATCTGTCCTAGAGGGGACAACGGTACATGTCTGAGAAATACATGGTTGATATCTGTCCTACAACGGTACATGTCCAATAAATACATGGTTGATATCTGTCCTACAACGGTACATGTCCAAGAAATACATGGTTCATATCTGTCCTGAGGGACAATGGTACATGTCCAATAAATACATGGTTGATATCTGTCCTAGAGGGGACAACGGTACATGTCCAATAAATACATGGTTGATATCTGTCCTGGAGGGGACAACGGTACATGTCCGAAAATACATGGTTGATATCTGTCTACAACGTACATGTCCAAGAAATACATGGTTGATATCTGTCCTAGAGGGGACAACGGTACATGTCCAAGAAATACATGGTTGATATCTGTCCTAGAGGGGACAACGGTACATGTCCAAGAAATACATGGTTGATATCTGTCCTAGAGGGGACAACGGTACACCAAAAACAAATGTCCAAGAAATACATGGTTGATATCTGTCCTGGAGAAACAATGATTGTTTTTGTTGAGCATACCTTCAATAGCAGTTATACACTTCACTCTCTTGCGGATCTCGACATTATAATGCTCAAATGACATGAACGCTCCCTCTGGTTTTATAACGTCCGGTGGGTGATGCACCTCGGAATAGCTGTGTGAGAACTCAAACTTTTCAAACCCATCAACGTTCTGGAATTCTCCATAGACCTGATAAATATACAAGTATTTTTTAAGTATATTTTATACATTTTCAATTTATTACTTCATATGTCTCTTTTATGTCATTCGTTTAACCCGCAAAATGCCGAATAAATTGGAAGGAATGTGCAAACAACGGCGTAATGCCTGGTCTGATCAGGATCTATGTTGTTTGCTATTAAGCCAAGTGTGATTCCCTTGCCTGGCTGCTTTACCCTTTCCCTCATAGAAGCACCTCTTGACGCCATTACCAATACGACATACATTGACAATGTAGTAGCCAAACCAATGCTCATAACCCTTTCTGTCATAGAAGCACCTCTTGACGCCATTACCAATACGACATACATTGACAATGTAATAGCCAAACCAATGTTCATAATAAAGTCCCGAATCTCATGTAGTCCCAGTAATATCTATGGAGGTGGGATAGATATGACGACTACTTATCCACTGCATGATAGCTAAATGGCTGTCGTTTGTATGGAGATATAATAGTATATTAACCTAAATCTCTATGAAGGAAAGGGTTAAGACAGGTTTGACTGTAGTGTCATGTTTTCAACAATTGTTATGTTATATTCGGGTTTTACGCCTGCATCAGCACCATTTTAGGCTATATCGCCGGCGGGCAGTTTACCTAACAACACCTTTCCTGGGCAGGCTCCAGCGGTTAACCAGTACTTGGGTGCACCAACCTCCGTAAGAAACTGCCAACTTTTTCATATAAATGAGACACGGCCTGAGCGGGGCTCGAACCCGTGACCATCAGTGATGATAGGTTACAGTGGTATACAAGTCAGCGACCTTAACCACTCGACCACGGAGGCGGACTATGTTTTCAACAAATAATAATGATTAAAAGGAGAAGATATAGATGTATCGGTTTTCCGTTCTTATCTCTTACATGTTGTAATGTCGTGATCTGTATCTGTTAAAGTCTTTGTTTCTAATAAATTATTCTTAGAATAAAACCCAAGTACACAGCACTTTCTAACCTAAGCACATAATGCATTTAATCCTCTTCAGAGCGACGCACAGCCCGTAAACATGGTGCAACAAGTCACTTATTATCAATTTTTATTACAAAACAATTAAGACTTCATTAGTTATTTATGCTGAAAATGCACCATATCTCAGCAACCATTTACCCGACTGTACACCGGAATATAGAGTATTCAAGCATTTAATATTTTCCACAGTGATGCATGACCCATAAACATGCTGCAACAAGTCACTTATTATCAATTTTTATTACAAAACAATTAAGACTTCATTAGTTATTTATGCTGAAAATGCACCATATCTCAGCAACCATTTACCCGACCGTACACCGTAATATAGTGTTTAGAATTTTATAATTTTTCATAATTTTTTCAAAATTTACTTCTTTCCCCATTGTATGCCTGCTGGTTTCATAAAGATTTGAACCCGTGACCATCAGAGCTGATCGGTTATAGTGGTGTACAAGTCAGTGACCGTAACCACTCGACCACGGAGGCACACCAAATGTTATGAGAAACTGGTTTGACCACCAGGGGGTATAAATAGCAGGGCATAAATAGCATGAATTCTCAAACCAAACTCGCAGCACATTACTGAGGAGTACAAACACTAGAATATCTAGTCCTGGTTGTTCTTTGTCATCACCCTATTTCATATTCATATTATTAATGTACTGGTATCCTGTTCTTTGTCATCGCCCTATTTCATATTCATATTATTAATATACTTATGTTATATTTATGTTATATTTCGGGTTTTACGCCTGCATCAGCACCATTTTGAGCTATATCGCCGGCAGGCAGTTAAACCTAACAACACCTTTCCTGGGCAGGCTCCAACGGTTAACCAGTACTTGGGTGCACCAACCTCCGTAAGAAACTGCCAACTTTTCAATATAAATGAGACACGGTCTGAGCGGGGCTCGAACCCGTGACCATCAGTGATGATAGGTTACAGTGGTATACAAGTCAGCGACCTTAACCACTCGACCACGGAGGTGGATTTAATGTACTGGTATTCGCATGTTAGTTTAAACTTTATTTATTTTACAATGATTGCCAAGCAAGTTTTATCAACTTATATTAATCACTTTCGTTGGCGCGGATGAAAGCGTCTATGTGGTCATTCGTGTGAGAGGAAACCGGAGTACCCGGAGAAAACCCAGCTGTCCGATCTGGCAACCACCGTACCATCTCACATACTTCCCGGTCCGAGGATCGAACCCGGGTTGCATTGGTGAGAAGCGAGCGCACTAACCACTGCGCTAATCGGACAGCAGAGTTTGGTGTAATCATAGTTTTATTGTATATATGTATACAGTGAAACTTGTCTTAAGCAGCCAGCCAAGGGAATCACCGAAAGTGGCTGCTTTGCACAGGTGGCTGCTTAATAGAGGTCAAATGTATAATAAAACAACATATTGGGAATCTGAAAACTGGCTGCTTAATACAGTTTGGCTACTTAATAGAGGTGACCACTAACACCGGTTTGACTGTACATAAACACAATCACAATCGTACATACAAGTATTACATATATATACAAATGGGTTGGACCACAAGTTATAACAACAGTATATTCTGTCCTCCCCATTTGCATCAGATATATGTAGTTTTATGGTTTTATTTTGTATGAAAAATACTAGTAATAGGAAGTTGTTGAGTGATACTTCAATAAATTTAAATGAAAGAATTAATGTTTTCTAGACAAAAAAAAACACACTGTAGAAAAACAGAGACAAGACAGACAATTTGTATGTTGTTATTTCCGCATGAAAATCACATGAATGACCCAGATTTAAAGCTCTGCCAAACCAATCACATGAATGACCCAGATTTAAAGCTCTGCCAAACCAATCAGCTATACAACATAATACTTGAAAATCCATCCAAAAAACTTTTACAAAATTATTAATACTGGAAGAAAAGAATCTCGTGCAGACATTTGATTTTATTCGATTTGTCTCATTTCAAAGAGAGAAATTGCAATTGTTTTCGCCCCATATGTCGTAAATCAAAACTGACATGACATTGCTGTACTTTATTGCCATTACAGAAACAGGCACAACACAATTATGGTCAATAGTGGGGGGGGGGGGGTATTGATTATTGTCTATGGGGAGGGATTGATATTGTCTATGGGGGAGGGGATTGAATTATTGTCTATGGGGGAGGGGATTGAATTATGGTCTATGGGGGGAGGGGATTGAATTATGGTCTATGGGGGGGGAGGGGATGAATTTATGGTCTATGGGGGGGTTTGAATTATGGTCTAATGGGGGAGGGGATTGAATTATGGTATATGGGGGAGGGGATTGAATTATGGTCTATGGGGGAGGGGATTGAATTATGGTCTATGGGGGAGGGGATTGAATTATGGTATATGGGGAGGGGATTGAATTATGGTCTAATGGGGAGGGATTGAATTATTGTCTAGGGGGGAGGATTGAATTATTGTCTATGGGAGAGGGATTGAATTATGATCTATGGGGAGGGGATTGAATTATGGTCTATGGGGGAGGGGATTGAATTATGGTCTATGGGGGGAGGGGATTGAATTATGGTCTATGGGGGGAGTTAATAATAAACCTCAACAAATTTGAACTTTGCGTTAATTTTAATTGCATGCTGTGGGGGGAGAGAAGGTGGTGTAAAATGTCACTTTGAGATTTTAATATTCCGCTACAATACACAAATGTTTTTCTGGAATTGGTAACTTGGATTAACTATTAGAAAAGACCATCTTGTGTTTCCCCTGAATGAGATCGTTGTTCCGGTCTTACTTAGTTCTGGTCGTAGAAAACGTAAACAAGTTTGGTGACAAGTGATAATGACACAACCTAGATCATATGCACAAGTTTCGTGCATATTGTACAAGTTTCGTGCATATTGTACAAGTTTCGTGCATATTGTATGTACAAGTTTCGTGCATATTGTACAAGTTTCGTGCATATTGTACAAGTTTCATGCATAATGTACAAGTTTCGTGCATATTGTACAAGTTCCGTGCATAATGTACAAGTTTCGTGCATATTGTACAAGTTTCATGCATATTGTACAAGTTTCATGCATATTGTACAAGTTTCATGCATATTGTACAAGTTTCATGCATAATGTACAAGTTTCATGCATATTGTACAAGTTTCGTACATATTGTACAAGTTTCGTGCATATTGTACAAGTTTCGTGCATATTGTACAAGTTTCGTGCATATTGTACAAGTTTCGTGCATATTGTACAAGTTTCGTGCATAATATTGTACAAGTTTCGTGCATATTGTACAAGTTTCGTACATATTGTACAAGTTTCGTACATATTGTACAAGTTTCGTGCATATTGTACAAGTTTCGTGCATAATGTACACAATCAATACTATAACGTGAAATATTTTTCGAGATTTTCCAGCTATTTATGTCCTCTAATTAGCAAACTGGTTTGGATCAGATGTTTCCCAGTTCCTGGCTAGTTCCATCAGGTATGGTTCCAGGCTAGTTCCAGTTTACACGTTTGCATCGATGACATTTTATTTTACCTCAAAATATTTCTGCAGGAAGCTGAATGGCAAATAGACTTCATTGTCATCCCGGCGGCATTGTATCGAGTACTCCTTGTTTATTTCGCATTCCACTTCCTGTACGCTCGACGACGGCATTTCCACGTCCGGCCTGTTTGCCGGAACATTGTAGTTCTTGGCTGCCCGGTTGACGAAACGTACATCGCCAAAATCCCCGTCCGACTGCCCACCAGCTATCTCATTTCTGAAAGTTAACCATGAAAGTGGAATATAACATGTTGGGGGATCGAGTCCTGGTCAGGGGATCAAGTCCCGGTCAGGGGATCGAGTTCTGGTCAGGGGATCGAGTCCCGGTCAGAAACATGGTGGTGGTGTCATTACGCAAGACTCTAAGTAAGCAATGTGTGTAAGCGGGTTCTCGCTGTCGGTCGCCAATTGCGACAAAAAACAAATATTGGCGCTAAATTTTGCGAATTGGCGAAATTATTTGGTGCAACTTTTTTTATTTTGTTTTTAAAAAAAATGTTGGCACATATTTTTTCAAATACATGGCTTCAAATATATATTTGTGAACTATATATGGCTCTTAGTTGGCTCCAGTATTTTTCAATTGGCGATAGAAGTGGCGCAGACAAACATTCAGACAGAGGGAACCCTGCTCTTAAATCCACATTGCCTCTTCCCTCACCTTCATGAAGATGCATTCAATTGGGAATGAGAGATCGAGAGCGATTTTATCTACATGTAATGTTGTAAATATTTGTTTCACAATCGAATTAAAATAAATTATATTTTGCATAAAACCGTAAATGGAATATTACCCTCAAATAGGCAAACCACAATAACATTTATATGACAAAATATTATCAATTGTGCACGATTTGACATATAGTTCGCTGGCTGATGGAAACCAGACTGTCACCAAAAGGTTACACAAACATTCAACTGGATGGAACTTGGCAAGAATAATAATTCTTGTTTTGTTATTTATTCTCTAGAATAAATCTGTGTAGATGTTATTTAACCCTTTCAACCCCACAGGCCTCTAAATAGGCTTATGAAAAAGTGTAGATGAGCTCATCAGGATCTGCACTTTTTTGCCAGTAATAATTATTAATTATTAGACAAAATTACCCATCTTGATAAATGAACTGGTCCGAATGTAATTTTCTTATTCATTTATTGGTCTAAGAATATCATGGACCAGTCCATGTCAGTTACTTGGGGTTAAATAATATTCTAACATGCCATGACATTTTGTCTGCGTAATTTATGCAACGGTGAAGCACTCATGTACATATTCATGGCCTGTTTAACCCTTTCCCCTATGTAGGCACATATACTACTGTATCTACAAACCACAGCCATTTACATATCATAGTTAATGTAAGTCTCTACCCCACCTCCGAGTTTACTAGGAATGAATTCTGTTCTGTCAAATATTATTCTGTTTGTTTGTTTGGGTTTTACGCCTACATCAGCACTATTTTGGGCTATATCGCCGGCGGGCGGTTTACCTAACAACACCTTTCCTGGGCAGGCTCCAGAGGTTAACCAGTACTTTGTGCACCAACCTCCGTAAGAACCTGCCAACTTTTTCATATAAATAGACATGGCCCGAGTGGGGCTCGAACCAGTGATGACAAAATAGACATGGTCCGAGTGGGGCTCGAACCAGTGATGACAATAATGTGGGAATGGATAATGTTTCTGATAGGCGCCTCTGTAAATGGTGATGTTGTACATTACCTGTCGAGTTCTGATGTCTCCGGGCTCACGATACATCTGGACCAGAAGGAGAAACAGATCATGAACGTACATAGCACAAGCAGAAAGAGGAGGGAACGATGATTGAAACGCATGCTGTACAACCTCTTCAACATTTCACTTCATCATTCTGAAAAGAGAAACAACTAAATATCTACCATGCATCAAGTTAGATGGAGGGTGGGGGATGGGAGAAAGTAGAAGGTATAGATGGGGCCAGTGGTCCATGCAGTGGTTATTAAAACACATTAGAATGCGAATCTGGGGATCGAAGGTTCGTTCACTCCCTCGCCTGACTGTAGTGATAATGAACAGTCTTTCAGCTGGGACTATAAACCGAGGTCTCGTGTATCGTTGCCATAAACCGGACATGTCAAATAACCGGATATGCTTCCGGAGTTGGAGCGTCTTCGGTGTCTTGCTTTAAATTTCTGGAGGCATCGCTACGATCAAGTTTAGGCTCTGTATTTACAGGAATTTCAAAGATGTCTCTAATATTACCAGTGCTTTATTGAGTTACTGTGTCCAGTCCACTTACACAACGACAATAGTGCAGTTGGGCGGTCTGACACACTCTCAAATGAGATAAATATTGGTGAATTGCAGTTTATACCGGGAGCAGGTAACCAGGTGTATAGTCAGCCAATCTTTTCACTTCTATTCTACAGGTTAATTGTTTTATTTGATTTATGATCCGCAAACAATAAACAAACAGTAACCTTTATTGTCTAAGCAATTTTCACAGGTGAGCGATTTTTCCAATCTGTTTTCCCCTTATCTTTCTATATGAACTATTATTTCACTGGTTTGTTTATTGTGTATACAATATCTTGATGAAATACAATTTACTAGCCAGAGTAAACAAAGCAAAGTGAAACATTTAATTAATATCAAAGCTGCCACTGGGCAAAAAAGTCAGAATGTACAAAAGCATTTCAACCCACCCAAAATGTTTGTAATCCGCATGTATTTGATGTTTTAGAATGGTAGGCTTACGTACAGGTTAATGCAACTAATGCATCCAGCTCATAGCCTCCGGTCATGGCGTGGTTAAAGAAAATGCAAAATGTCAACTAAATTTGTATATACATATGCTTTAAGAATGTGTAAAATAATTAGCCTGTATTTAAATTCATCGCATTATCATCAAACATCTAGAATTTCATTACAGTACATTTGAATATGGCTTGCAGTATAAACCGTCCATAATTTACGAGTCTTCCACACATTCATTGTTGTTACCGTATATACACCATATAAGTCATACATCCACCGTATACATTCTAAATAGTGCTCTAAATTTGGTTTTGGCATCAACTCATTGTCCGTATATACTCAAGCCATACATCCACCGTATACATTCTAAATAATGCTCTAAATTTAGTTTTGGCATCAACTCATTGTCTATATAATATACTCATATAAGCCATACATCCACTGTATACATTCTAAATAGTGCTCCAAAATTGCTTTTGGCATCAACTCATTGTCCGTATATACACCATATAAGTCATACATCCACCGTATACATTCTAAATAGTGCTCTAAATTTAGTTTTGGCATCAACTCATTGTCTATATAATATACTCATATAAGTCATACATCCACCGTATACATTCTAAATAGTGCTCCAAAATTGCTTTTGGCATCAACTCATTGTCCGTATATACACCATATAAGTCATACATCCACCGTATACATTCTAAATAATGCTCTAAATTTGGTTTTGGCATCAACTCATTGTCCGTATATACTCATATAAGCCATACATCCACCGTATACATTCTAAATAGTACTTTAAATTTGGTTTTGGCGTAAACTCATTGGCTGCTGAGCAATATAAATGCTATAAAAAGGACATTGTTCTTATTTGTATCTGAAAACTCTGGAAATATGTCATGGAATTTCATTAGAATTGTGAAATTCCATGACATATTTCACCGGTTTGTTCACCGCTAATGAGCAGAGAGCTAAGAGTGGCAACGACAGCTTAGGTCTATAGCAAACTACAGCTATTATTGGTGGAGGCCCTGCGTACCACTTCGAGCAGTATATTAAGTACCCAGGAACAACCACTGACCTTCCACAAGTCAGCAGAATAGCTTCGAACCACAGTTCATAAATCTGACATGCACATGGTGTGAAGTCAACAGCCTTGATCACTCGGCAATAAGTCAACCGTATTTGATTCTTAAAAGTGCTCTAAATTTGTCTACTGCCGAGTCACACAAAAACTCTTGCAAAAAATCCTTTGCCATTCATCTTGCCCATTTGTTAATCATCAGTACTGGGAGATATTGTAATTAACAGGAATATCCATAAACAGATAAATAGACTTACGTACGAGTGTATGTAAATGTAAATTACGTTTTAGTTTACACAAATTTATTTTAGCTCGATTGCGAAACAAGTTCTTTCAACTTATATTAATCACACTCGAGACCTCAGCTGGAATCCATCGCCAAGAAGGAGAGAGAAGAGGCAATGTGGACTTTAAATGCCTTACCTAAGGGCACAATCGTAATGGCTCCGGGCCTTTCACACATGAAGCAAACGCGCTTCCACTGCACTATCACGGCTTCCACTGCTATCACAACGTTTTTATATAGTACCACCTTGACTTAAGAGTGTAAACCTATGTAAATTACATTTTCTAACCCCTCAAGTACCACCTCGACTTATGATCGAGTGTAAAACTATTACGTTTTCTAGCCACTTATTAAGTACAACAGCGACTTATCAGCGAGTATTTACGGTAACGGTTTTATTCCACCGACAAATCTAGTTCATGTCACATTCATCCTAAGGCTGTGATTTAATATAATATAATTTCTTTCTGCATAACAAGTAACATACACAGGGGGGGGGTGTTCCGTGAACAGGGAACATAATATAGAGAATAGCAGCTGATTTATGTGCCAACCTACTATCAAACATTACAATAGTTTGATTACAACAGTTGAATTACAATAGTTCAATTACAATAATTCAATTAGATGTACAATAGTTCAATTACATACACAATAGTTAAATTACATGTACAATAGTTCAATTACAATAGTTCAATTACATACACACTAGTTCAATTACATTAATTCAATTACATGTACAATAGTTCAATTACAATAATTCAATAACATTACAATAATTCAATTACATATACAATAGTTCAATTACATACACACTAGTTCAATTACATGTACAATAGTTCAATTACAATAGTTCAATTACATACACACTAGTTCAATTACATTAATTCAATTACATGTACAATAGTTCAATTACATCTACAATAGTTCAATTACGCAGACTAGATGGATCATAAATATACAAGCATATAATCCGGAGCCAACAGGTAAATATCGATGCATGCTCACATACACACTAACTTTGAATTACTCCACAACAGAATTACTCAATATATCTCCACACTGCTGATAAGCAATATAGGCAAACATTAATAATTATTGTTTACATACATACTCAATGCAATAGATAGCCACAGGGAACTACGAAGACTCTGCAAAATGTCATAAATACCGTATTTATAGTAAGCACGCACCCCACATATCCTGTTATTTTGAAGTACAGTCAAACCTGTGTTAAGCAGCCAGCCAGGGGAATGCACAGGTTGCTGTTTAATAGAGGTAAAATGTGTACCGGTAAAAAAATATATTGGGAATCTGGAAACTGGCTGCTTAATACCGTCCGTCTCAGTGGCCTAGTGGTTAAAGCGTCCGCCTACGGAGCGGGAGGTCGCAGGTTCTAATCTCGTCAGGGGTTCGTTCTGATAGGGCAGGTTGGTGAGCCGCCAGCTAGTTAAATAACGGTTACCGGTACCGATTGCCTACCAGCCTGGCATACAAGCATAGAATTTGGGAAGTACTGATGTTCATAAAAAAAAACAAGTCAGAAATGGCTGGCCCTTTAAATAGGGGTGACACTATAATAAGCACTTTACAGGTTGGCTGCTTAATAGAGGCGACCACTAACACACAATTTCCACAATTCTATTTCGCATCCTTATCAAATCAACTAACCAATGTACATACACTATTTTAATTTCCTTCTCTGTCACATGGGAATTGCCTTGCGAGCTCCCGTCTTCCTGTGATACAGTCCAGTAACATGTTCCATTCAAAACCTACGTCACGCACGAAATTAATAAAAGAATGTGAATAACCGAATTACTTGGCTGCCTTCTTCATTCATAAACTCGGTCAGATCAATATTAGCAGGACTCTGTTCATCTTTACACAGTTGCACCATAAACAACTTCGGCTCCGACAAATCAGCTGTTTTTAGACACTTGACACATACAAATTGTGCAGTAATTTAGGTCAGATTGTCGCGCAAATTCACAAAACTGTCGTACTAATTCAGCACCAATTTTCATACTCCTCACATCACTAACTCGGCAACATTCACAATTCAAACAAAAATCGATTTAAATCTTTTCAAATATGAAACTGATAATGTATTAGGCTCCGTAAATGAAACAGTATCAAAATGTTCAGCCGACCATGAAACATAAATCCAAACGACTGAATAAATGATCTCTATTTGGATGAATTAAGCCCGTCAGCTCGCCAGCCCAGTCTCAATAAGACTAACATTCCGACCTAAACACTTTTCCTAAACCTACAATTAGGCCCGTCCTATTCATTCAAGATTTTTTAAGTGTTCTCGTGACACAAAACATTTAAGGATATTTGGAACGATCTAACGGATATTTGTAGTCGTTAAAATTGATTTTGTAGCGATCTAGATCTGACAGGCAATTGGATAATACAGGTAGGTGCCTGATCCCTAAAATCCTACACAAATTTTCATACGGTAGAAAAAAAACTGATTTGAGTGTAAATATACTGGTGTATATCCTTCAAATTCACATTATGGTATGGTTTTATGTGTGTTTTTACGTTTATTTATCGTTGCTACCGGTTGCCCATATGAGCGAAACCTCCTGAATAGATTAGTCATTTTAGATTTTTGGAGGATAGTGCAATGATACAGACAGTGTCTCCTCTGGTTCTTTTACGTGCACGGTGTAAAGCACCGACACAAGACCTCAGATTAACGTCCCATCTGAAATACTGTTAATTTTATTAGGGCCATGGTTTTATTTCGTCTATTTCTACTTTTATTTTTATGACAGGTCCCTTCTTTATGCAATCCACCAATAAAGAGAGAGACATTAATTGAGGAATTTAAGTGCCTTGCCTAAGGGCACAATTGTATTGGCTAGCTAAAGCTGGACTAAATAATGCGACCGGCTGCGCTATCAAAACTCCCACCATTTCCCTATTTTAAAAGAGACCAAAGATTCAAAGTGCTTCCAAGTGCTTCAAGTATCTAATATTTATTCATTATTTCCTGTTTCAATTGTTTTCTTTGCTGTCTCCATGGTTCGTTCTAGGTCAGAATTTTTGGGAGAAGTGAGAAAGCGCGTGATCGCTTCCTTAAATGGTGTTCTTTAATATACTTCTGCAAAATAGGGTTAAAATGCACAGTGAAACCATTAAATACAACATTTGAATAGGAGTGCTTTATAATGGGGCAGTGTATCTTACTAGACAAAATTTTGTTTGAAAATAGTAAAAAAACCCATCCAAAATTTTGTATTTATTTAGAGTGAAGTGGGGCCCCCAGAGGGCAAAGTCAGGGTCCATAGGGCGACTATTTCGCCTACATCACCCTCTAGAATGATCCCTGTATCTCATAATCCTTGTTCTGTACAATCCCATAATTCTCCTCCCGAACACAGATAATCTTCTCTCTGATGTTGAATTGTCACATAAAAACATTTCTAATCGCAGAATTAAGATTCCTCAGAATCGCATCAACATGTGTTTTCCAAGAACAGTAAAAAAAAGAATGACACTTAATCTGTCTGATCTAATAACAGGCAACAATCTGTCTTCATCTTGGAGTTTATATAGATGACTCTGTCTAGAGGCCTATGTTTATCTCTGTCATCAAGAACAGCTTTTTTCCCAGACTTTCAAAACAAATAAACACAACAGGTTTAAATGTGTTCTGTTTGTTGTTTAATTACTGGGTGAAATAAAGGCTATAAATAGTTCAAATAATTGAGTCTAAATATTGTCTATTTGGCTTTTCAAAGATAAACTAAAGGCCAATGCCATATCATGCACTAAAGGTCTGTGACTGATTGGTTCTTAATACTCTCAAGTAAATGTCAACGTCATGTTATTGCTCTTTGACATCGGATCTAGCAGAGGTGAAATAGCAGGCAGACAATGCAATAAGTATTGTCAAGCTCACACAAAGCTTTTTGTTATGTTATGTTATATTTGGGTTTTACGCAGTTTACCTAACAACACCTTTCCTGGGCAGGCTCCAGCGGTTAACCAGTACTTGGGTGCACCAACCTCCGTAAAAAACTGCCAACTTTTTCATATAAATGAGACACGGCCTGGGCGGGGCTCGAACCCGTGACCATCAGTAATGATAGGTTACAGTGATACAAGTCAGCGACCTTAACCACTCGACCACGGGGGCGGACCACAACACAAAGTTTTTTGTATTTGCATATAGGCAAACTCTGTGAATGTCAAGGTCGCACTGACCTGTAGTATGTATTAAACATTTAGGTATAGAATTTCCATGATAGCATCGCTAATACATGTTTGAAGGTCAAGGTCACCAGCACAAGTCAGCAACAAGTCACGGTCATTAAATTGATCATGATCAGTTTGTGTTACTTTTGGAGTTTAAAGCCACTACTATTATTGGTGGAGGAAGACCTGAGGTGCTCCTCCGGACAGGCACCACAGTAGATTCACCGACCATCCTTAGGCCCGCTGGATAGTTTCCCCACTTGAACGATTTGACACCTCCATTGGGGCGGTGAGGGGCAAGTGGTTTGAAGTCAATGACCTAATACAACGTCCTTGAGACGGACATGTAGTCCAGTGGTTAACACGCTGGGCTGATAATCCAGGGATCGCAGGTTCGATCCCCCTTCTGTCCATTCAGACGGATATGTAGTCCAGTGGTAACACACTGAACTGGTAATCCAGGTATCGCAGGTTCGATCCCCCGTCTGACCCTAATAAAATTAACAGTCTCTCAGATGGGACTTTAAACCGAGGCCTCGTGTCAGTGCTTTACACCGTGCACGCAAAAGAACCAGAGGAGACTCTGGAATGGGTCTCTGTCTGTATCATTACACTATCCTCCAAAAATCTAAAATGACTAATCTCTTCAGGAGGCGTCGCTCATATGGGCAACCGGAAGCGACGATAAATAAATGTAAAAAAAACACACACACACACAACTCGTCCACAGATTCATCACAAATTAAATGGATGTATTGTACAGATAAATTCTGACATTGAAAGTGATTTTATTATATAATTATATACATCACTATACATGTTATACTTGTCAAACAAGTTCTCCCCATGCATAGCAAATGTCGCACTGAAATAGCTATACAAGCAAGTTTGTGTCTATTCAAATACGATTTTATGTTTTTAAATGTCAACTTATAATGCATCAAGATCTGCATTCAGATTGTGCATATATACAACCATATACTTTTAATAATGACACACAATTGTAAATTGGGCCTGTTCCAACTTCCCAACTTCCCAAGGTCCAATATGAAATCAGTTTTTTTATATATAGAAATGTTACAGCTACATTTCAATTGAAATGTAAAAGTGGACGATCTTGTTTATGAAACGCGATACCCATCTTGTCTGTCTGTGACAAATACCATAGGAAGTTGAAAGCACAATTAATTTGATGGTAAAGTCACAGAAGACTACATTGTATATTAAGTAAACACAAATATTTTGATAATAATGCCACTAAGAATTCGGGTACAGGTGTTTTTACGGGTATTCGATACTGAAGATGAGCTCACGGTTGTCCTGGTCGACAATCATACAAGTTTATTATAGCTCGATTGTGAAACAAATTTTTACAACATTAAAATGAATTGCTCTCGAGACATGAGGAAGTTAAATGCCTTGCCTAAGGGCACAATCGTAACGGCTACAGCTGGGCTCGAACCCGGGTCTATACCACCTGAAGCAACCTGGAAGGGAACTCGGTACCTCCGTTAAACAAAACCAATTTCCAGCAACAGACTCCAAACAGTTTGTAGTAGCCTACACCAATTTCTTGTTGCAAAACAATTTCTTACAACCTTTGATTAATCACTCTTCAGACGCCATTCCTGATGAGATTAACCACCTTGAGGGAGAGAGAGAGATGAGGCAATATGAATTTAAGTAGGGTCAGAATAGAGGCACCATGCATTTGAACGACGAAGGGGGTAGGTGTGTGGAAGGAAGTATTTGAGAGTTGCCCACTAGAAAATTTAGCTAACTTACGGCGATGGACAGCTAATTATGCTCGAGGGCTGAAGGGCAGTACATGTTGGTGAAAAGGGTGGGCAAGTTCCAGTTTTAAAGATCTGACCACCCAAAGGTACTCTCATATGTTGGAGGTCAATATAAAAAGATTCATAAAAGCAAAAGCGCGGACATCAAGGGCGTGACTAAAAAGGTGCAGGGCGATACCCCCAGCCATTTCGCTCTAGAAAACGACCTAATTTAAATGTTTTGACTAACTACTACCATCACTCCTTGGTTACATGGAGGAATGAATGAAATCACTCCTTGGTTACATGGAAGAATGAATGAAATCACTCCTTGGTTACATGGAAGAATGAATGAAATCACTCCTTGGTTACATGGAGGAATGAATGAAATTACTCCTTGGTTACATGGAGGAATGAATGAAATCACTCCTTGGTTACATGGAAGAATGAATGAAATCACTCCTTGGTTACATGGAAGAATGAATGAAATCACTCCTTGGTTACATGGAGGAATGAATGAAATCACTCCTTGGTTACATGGAAGAATGAATGAAATCACTCCTTGGTTACATGGAAGAATGAATGAAATCACTCCTTGGTTACATGGAAGAATGAATGAAATTACTCCTTGGTTACATGGAAGAATGAATGAAATCACTCCTTGGTTACATGGAAGAATGAATGAAATCACTCCTTGGTTACATGGAAGAATGAATGAAATCACTCCTTGGTTACATGGAAGAATGAATGAAATCACTCCTTGGTTACATGGAAGAATGAATGAAATCACTCCTTGGTTACATGGAAGAATGAATGAAATTACTCCTTGGTTACATGGAAGAATGAATGAAATCACTCCTTGGTTACATGGAAGAATGAATGAAATCACTCCTTGGTTACATGGAAGAATGAATGAAATCACTCCTTGGTTACATGGAAGAATGAATGAAATCACTCCTTGGTTACATGGAAGAATGAATGAAATCACTCCTTGGTTACATGGAAGAATGAATGGAATTACTTATTTACAATTAGCCATACAACTACACCCCAGAGACACCACACAGTTATCCATGCTTCAGTACCCCACAACCTAACAAACAAAAAGTCAATATGAATGACATTTTCTGCCCTGTATACCAATAGCAGCTGACATAGAATATCCATTCCTTAGTTACTAGAACCATATTCTATTTACTCCATGACCTGGAGTACAACAATTTTGTCCTCGATTCCGCACACCAATTCATATCATCTGTCTACATCCATGTTCAACAACAACAAACATATGCCATGCATTAGGCATGCATGTGTAAATATTGGATTTTATCACAATTGTAATGACATTTTCCAAACTTGTATTTCAAATGAAGAGACAGTACTCCAAAGTTTTAAAATTACCACAAAGCATGCCAAAATACATGACAATATCGTTAAATCCAATCGAGGAATCAAAAATATTTAGAGACACAATAACAACGTATATCCAAGTAAATAACAAACTCGAAGACTGCAATTCTATAAAACTAAATAACCTACATCACATTTCATAACCAAATTAACTCTCGTAATATTTTCTACATTATCCGATACACAGAAAAGGAAGCTGAAACTGTCAGTGAATTGAACTCGACTTACATCCTCCACGGCTGGCATCCTCAATGTAATATTGATTGCATGTCTGTAGAGAAAGAAACTAACATCGCCTTTTACTTAATTTGTTCCGACAATATTGTTAATGGCGTTCAGCAAATTGTCAATATATGTGGAGCTTAGAAGCCAGCAGAGAGATGTATTGGAATAGGCATGTTTTACGTATATATCGCCTAGATTTGATTGATGAAAAACATTGATGTATACAGATAGGGACAGGGCCAGTGCAAATCCTAACAGTTTCTTTGCTAAAAATAGATTGATGAAGTGCCTTCTGATCATGAACTTATCGTACTAGGCATAAATTATGTGAAAGATAGTGACATACAATGTAGGCCAGTAGTTAACACGGTGTACTGGTAATCCAGGTATCGCAGGTTCGATCCATCGTCAGACCTTAATAAAATAAACAGTCTTTCAGGTGGGCCTTTAAACCGAGGTCTTGTGTCGGTGCTGTGCACGTACTAGAACCAAAGGAGACTCTGGAATGGGTATATATCTGTATCATTGCACTATCCTCCCAAAAATCTAAAATGATTAATCTCTTATGGGCATCTGTTAGCGACGATAAATAAACGTAAAACATAGACGAAAGTAGGAATTTCCGAACTGGTCAACACTTACAAAATGTAGTACTATACAGGGGAGGTAATCGTGTGATACTGTGTGGGTTTTACACCTTCATCAGCACCATTCTGGTCTATATCGCCGGCGGGTAGTTTACCTAACAACACTTTCCTGGGCAGGCTCCAGCGGTTAACAAGTACTAAGTTCCCAAACGTCTGTAAGAAACTGCCAACGTTTTCATATAAATAGACACGGCATGAGTGGGACTTGAACCTGTGACCACCAGTGATGAAAGGTTACAGTGGTATGTATACAAGTCAGCGACCGTAACCACTCGACCAATAAAAAAAAAGTGTTACTGTATATTATAATTAAACAAAATCCACAAGTTTCCTCCTAACACAAAGGTAAAAAAATCACAAAATTCTCACCTTTGAATCTGTAACTATGCTTTCTATTAATATTTGCTAATTACTGTCAAAAATGTAACGGTCACATACGTCATGTACCTGTCTTAGAGTTGCTTAAAACCAGCAATAAAAATTTACGAGGCCATTTAATTACCCAACAATGTACCATTTTATTAAACTTCAAACATGCATAAAAATTGTAGTTAAAACCACATATTTAAAACTATTTATGAAAATTATTCAACAATTTAAATATTACTTAACCCATTCAATAAGTAACTGACATAGACTGGTGCACGATATTTTTTAGACAAATAAATTAATAAGAAAATGTGGACCAGTTCATTTATCAAAATGGGTAATTGTCTAAAAATATTAATATTACTGGCAAAAAGTGCAGATCCAGATGAGACGGCTTAAAGTAACTGACATGGACTGGTACATGATATTTTTAGACAAATAAATTAATTGTCTAAAAATAGTAATATTACTGGCAACAAGTGCAGATCCTGATCATCTGGATCTAAACGTTTTGTAAGCCTATTTAGGAGTCGGTGATGTTGATAGTGTTCTTTAAGGAATGGGAAATATTTGAGATAAAATGTAAAGTGATCAATCACAATTAAAATATATTAACATACAAATACAATTTTATTTTGAGTCGGTATGCATATAACATCTAGACACGTTTCCTGGACAGGCGTAACCAACAGAAACAGTTCTAAGCAATGTGTGTAAGGTGCCTATGCATAATAATGCTCAGGGACGCTACATGTGGAGGTCGTGATTAAAAAAGGTGGTAGCGCACTTACTTCATGTGCAAAAGATTCAGGTTCGATCCTAGCTGTAGTCCTTACGAAACAAGTTCTTTCAACTTATATTAATCACTCTCGAGACCTCATTCCTGATGGAATCCATCGCCATGAAGGAGAGAGAGGAGGCAATGTGGAACTTAAAGGCCTTGCCTAAGGGCACAATCGTAACGGCTCCAGCGAGGCTCGAACTCTGGACCTTTCGCACCTGAAGCGAACGCGCATCCACTGCGCTATCACGACTTCCACAATATAAGTTATAAGAACTTGTTTTGTAATCAAGCTAATAAAATAAATTTGCTATGTACTTATCTGTATATATATTATGTTAATAATACTATGAAATTATGAGGAATAATAAAAAAAAAAATTTGTTTCAACTAAGATGCAAATACAATTTTATATTGAGTTGGTATGCATAAATTTTGTTTATATACATGTAACATCTAGACACGTTTCCTGGACAGGCGTAACCAACATAAACAGTTAACCAGTTCCAAGCAATGTATGTAAGGAATCATTATAAACAATGCTCAGGGACGCTACATAAGTCACGTGACCAAATATCAAACACAGGATCCGTTGATTTCAAATCCGGCACGCATACCACTGAACCATGGATCCCATGCATGCCCATTGGAGTAACCAAATGCTATTGATATAAATATACGTAATCGTCAATGATAAGCACCTCCCTGTCATACTCGGTATTGAGTGTTGGGAGTATCATGTACATGATGTAGAATCAATATTTAATTAAATCATTCATAAGTGTTGGGAGTATCATGTACATGATGTAGAATCAATATTCAATTAAATCATTCATAAGTGTTGGGAGTATTGTGTACATGATGTATAATCAATATTCAATTAAATCATGCATAAGTGTTGGGAGTATCATGTACATGATGTATAATCAATATTCAATTAAATCATTCATAAGTGTTGGGAGTATTGTGTACATGATGTAGAATCAATATTCAATTAAATCATTCATATGTGTTGGGAGTATCATGTACATGATGTAGAATCAATATTCAATTAAATCATTCATTAGTGTTGGGAGTATCATGTACATGATGTAGAATCAATATTCAATTAAATCATTCATTAAGTGTTGGGAGTATCATGTACATGATGTAGAATCAATATTCAATTAAATCATTCATTAGTGTTGGGAGTATCATGTACATGATGTAGAATCAATATTCAATTAAATCATTCATTCAGTGTTGGGAGTATGATGTACATGATGTAGAATCAATATTCAATTAAATCATTCATTAGTGTTGGGAGTATCATGTACATGATGTAGAATCAATATTCAATTAAATCATCCATATGTGTTGGGAGTATGATGTACATGATGTAGAATCAATATTCAATTAAATCATTCATAAGTGTTGGGAGTATCATGTACATGATGTAGAATCAATATTCAATTAAATCATGCATAAGTGTTGGGAGTATCATGTACATGATGTAGAATCAATATTCAATTAAATCATCCATATGTGTTGGGAGTATCATGTACATGATGTAGAATCAATATTCAATTAAATCATTCATAAGTGTTGGGAGTATCATGTACATGATGTAGAATCAATATTCAATTAAATCATTCATAAGTGTTGGGAGTATTGTGTACATGATGTAGAATCAATATTCAATTAAATCATTCATACATGTTGAGAGTATCATTACCTATAAACTTGCACGTCTTAAATTCTTTGCGTAGTTTTCTGAACATTTATCTGAAAATAGAAAAATTACCAGAGGTAAAAACGTCTCCCGATATGCCTTGCCGCTGGCAACTATAAATAAACATATGCTTCTGGTAACGCAATAAATACATAACGACACAGTGTCATACATGTACATACATATATATTATACGGCTGATGATATTGCATCAATGTCGTAAAATCCTTTTTCGCATATAAAACATATAATACAAACAATAATAGTGATAAGATTTTATTTCGAGTCAGCAAGATAGCAATAGTACAACACAAGCTCTGAGTGAGCTTTTGAACCAACTACATATTATTATTATTATTATATACCAAACTTATATAGCGCTCTTTTCATTTAAAAATAAAACGTTCAAAAGCGCTTTACAGCCTAAAATATCACAAATATTGATAAAAACTTCCACATACAATGAGATAAAACAAGACAAAATTAGCAAACACAATTACAATGGATTCTAAATATGCTATAAAATATTAGGATCTAAAATTAATACATATAATTAACCCATGTCATTCTGGATACATTTAAAGGCTTTTGCAAACAACATAGATCCAGATCCGCTGCAGCATGACACTTGCATGCTGATCAGGATCTATGTTGTTTGCTACATAGCCAAGTGTCTTAGCAAGATCATCTGAACATCAAACAGCATATAGCATGATCAGATGGCACGTTCCATGGTGGCTGATCTGACTCTATGTTCTTTGCAAATACTGAACGGTATCCAGAATGAAATGGGTTAAAGTGATCAACCATGTGCCTGCTGAGTAAATAAAATCACATTTGCAAACAACATAGATGCAGATCAGCCGTGGTGTAACGCCGCATCTGATCAGGATATATGCTGTTTGCTATTCAGCCAAGTGTTTAAACTATTTTCACTATCTGAATAGTAAACAGTAGAGAGCCTGATCAGATGACAACAATAAAATTCAAGTTAAAACATGAATTTAAGATATGTTTGGTTTAAACATATTTATGTTCTATCATGTACATGGTTATTTACAACAATTGAAATAAGGAATTGGACAGAACGCTATACAGCATGGGTTAAACATATTTACTTTCTATCATGTACATGGTTATTTACAACAATTGAAATAAGGAATTGGACAGAAAGCTATACAGCTTGGTTTAAACATGTTTATTTTCTATCATGTATGTACATGGTTATTTACAACAATTGAAATAAGGAATTGGACAGAAAGCTATACAGCTTGGGTTAAACATATTTATTTTCTATCATGTATGTACATGGTGGGTGTCGGAGGTTTCGTCAACTAGAGGTTTCGTCAACCCTGGAGGTTTCGTCAACGATGTGAAATGTTTGCAAGTTATTAATTGGCAAGGACTTAGTTATGGACATTAATTGTTAATTGATTTAACTAGATCTATGTGTTATTTTCATTTTTATGTGATTTTTGTGTATATTTGTTATAGATGACAGTCCCAGTGTAGAAATCTTCCGGTAGATCCGCTGATTCCAGTGGAATATATATCTTTACTTGGCTTTGTCATGTGACATGCATCTCGAAAAAAAGGGCTTACATTGTACGCTTGCAAGCTTCAATTATTGTTGCTTAATCGCCTAATTGACGAAATCTCTCACATAATCGAAACCTCTTAACAATTTCCCTCTATATTGCCTTGTTGACGAAACGTACAGTTGACGAAACCTCCTGCATTCTACATGGTTATTTATTGTTGTGGACATCAACATGGTAATTCGATTAACTCCGGAACATCCCGAGTGAGGGTAGCGGAACTCGAGTTGACCAATCGAATACAGCCGAGGGGACGCCATCTATCGGCGGTTTTGCAGTGAAGGACACTTTTGGATGGCTGACGTTGATCGAATAACAGACAAAGATTACGAAGATAAGTAGACCCATAGAATATAGGTAAGTATCCGTCATATTTATAGTAGATACACATCATTGGTGGCAGCGGTTGTTGGAAACAGAACCTATTTCTTGGCGTGGGATTTGGAAAAAAAAAATCAAATTTTCACGCGGGTCAAACACCGCTAAATTGGCTACAAGCCCAAATGTGTTTTGATAGGTACCTATCCTAGCCGTTATATTAGCAGCCAATTTTATTTGATTAAGTAAAGATTTTCAAATAAGTAATTTGGTCTTTTGGTCCGTAGACGGCCCAAATTCCATTTTCTGGATTTCCCGCCATTGGAGAAAATTCCAGCGAGCGAAACAACGGAAGCAGTGAAACCACTTTGTGTATCCTTTGCTTTTTACGTTGTACAAGTAGCAAGTGAGATGGCCAGAGCCCCACACAATTTGAGGGTTAACTTCATGTCCCACGAGGAGCTCACATGCATTCCAGGGATAGGAGCAAGCATCGCTTCTCTGATAATCATTTTCAGAGAACAACAGGGTAACATCACCCTTGTCGCATTAGAGAGGGTTATGAGACGACCCGTGGCCAGGGAGATAAGGGACAGTCTAGATTTTAGGCCAAATCAGGCTGTAAGACGAACGACCCCCAATGCCAGAACACCCAATGCGACAATACATGCACTATCCAAGTATAGTCGTTTGTTGACGCCAATAGATGTCCATACAGATAGGGGTGAGGAGAGCAATCAAAGCTTGAATCATCCTGCAGAAGAACACCTACATAGCCACAGGGCTAACACACGCATCTCTCCCAACAGTCGAAGAGGTTTACCTCAAAGTAAACGGTTGAAGCAGAGAGGGGGGAGTTATTTGTCAGATGGTACCAGTAGCGCCATTTCTTTCAGTGGTCAACCAGAGGTATCACCCTGCAGAACCCCAATGGACGACAAAGTGGAGAGAGCCCAGCAGCTAATGGCAACAGCAGAACGGCTGTTGAGCGAGGTACATATTACGAATACCAGAGGGGTAAGGGATACACGAGGGATCCAGCAGGCTGAAGTTGCACATCAAAGTGTAGACTTCAGTAGTCTCCGAAGAGGATTGATAAAAAGAGAACGAGTCACTTCATCCGACATTTCTGAAGTCTAGTCGCAGATAAACAGAGGCGATTTACAAAGCATAATCACAGGGTAATGCCAAGAGACGGGGACGATTCTACAGATAGCGGCAGTCCACGTCGTGTTAACAAACCTGTATATCCAGTACAGGCCACACAACCATTGGCTAGGTGCCTGATAAACAAGCACATTGTACAACCACCAGTACAACATTGTGAACGACAGGAATATGCTAGGCATTCGGTACCGGAACGCCCGATATCGCGTGCAGTGCAACAATTTCATGACAGCAGGTATCAGACACCGAATATACACCCACACGACTGCTATTCATCGTCTTGTGACGAGCAAGTACCGTCCACAAATGCCTTAGGCATGTATGCACACAGAGCAGCAAGACGGAAACCACTAAATTATGATGGGCCGGTACAGAACACCCAAAGACCGACTACATACAGACACGAGTCACCACATCACATACGCATGCCAGCACTTAGAGATGTGCCTAAGTCCATGACGTATGATGGTAAATCAAACTGGCAGCCATTTGAGATGAAATTCACTCAGTATGCACAGGCATACCGTTGGACGCCGGAGGACTGTAAGGTTTGTCTGCTACACTGTCTAAGCGGCAAGGCGTTGGATTACTGTACCCGTCTTGTTAAAACAAGTCCCGACTTAACATATACAAACTTGCTTAGTAAGTTGCGAGATTGATTTGGGCCTGAACTACAAGCTTCCGCCCAAACGAAATTTAATCAAGCGGCCCAGCAAAAGAAGGAAGCTATGGGGGATTGGGCAGACCGGGTACAAGAATTAGCTGCCGATGCTTTCATTGATCTGCCCATGTTTTATTCAAATCGGCAATCCATAGACCGTTTTTGCGAGGGACTACTTGATATAGATGCTGGACATAGCGTATTCATGAAAAAACACGCAACAATAGAGAGTGCCATGAATGACGTTCAGCTATACCAGCATTCCAAATGCGACATGGTGAATAGAAACCAAGCTAGACGACAGCCGTTATCAAAAACAGTTGTCGACTATGATGAAGAGATGACGACCCAGGTGTGTGCGATCCAACCTAACAGACCACCTGATCTGGCTAGTCTGCAGCAACAGCTGGATGAAATGGCAAAAGCTATAAAGAGCTTATCCATGCGAAGACCAATGAGGCCGAGAAGTACCGGATGTTTTCGTTGTGGTGACAAGACCCATTTCATACGGGATTGTCCCAAGAGTAGTGAGGATGTAAACATCAACAGGTCGGGTCAGGGAGCCAACATTCGACCTGCAAACGAGGCGGCTCCCCACCAAACCCCCCGTTAAAGTCAACACACAATGGTGAGATTGGCCATCCGGGAGTGGACGCACTACCGGAAGACCAGAAAATGGACGAGGGGTTGATGACAACTTCACAAGACAACCCGAGCAATCCAGTCGTCTGGCAGTCGATGAAAAAACAACCTGTATTACTAAATCAAATAGTAGTATAGGCGAGGGGACAGCCAAAGTGTGCCTGTTACAGTCATTGTCAACAGTCACCATTCCAGTACAAGTGGGAGACAAGATGGTAGAGGCAATAGTGGACTCTGCAGTGCAGGTCACTATTATCTCAGACAGGATTTTTGGCCAACTCAAGAATCCTCCTAAGAAGGTGCATAGTGTCAGGTTAGATACTGCAGGACGTCAGATGTCAATGCAGGGATTCATAGCTGAACCAATTCGTCTACGCATAGGTACGAGTCAATACAAGGGACCTATCTATGTTGCACCAATAGAACAAGACATGCTGTTTGGTATGGACCTCATAACGAGAGGTAGGTCAATAATAGATGTGGGCAATGGAACATTTACCTACGAGGACCAGATCATTACAATGAACATTGACAATGAGAGCGGTCAACCCAAACTGGCCAGAATCACGGTGGCCAAAAGATGTGTTGTTCCACCAAACTCGGTGGTGAAAGTAGACTGCAAGATGAATGTACAGCTTCCTGACTACTATATAGAGCCTTGTGAGAATGCCAAAATATTTGGAGCACGAACGCTGCGCAAATCTGGTCAATCACCAGTTATGTGCATAATTAACACAACCGACTGGTACCAGCTCTTAAAGAAAAGTACCGAGATCGGTAGGGCTTTTCCAGTAGAGACAATCATTATGGATGAAAAGTCTACTTCCATTGAAAAATACCCAGGGGTAAACCAAGTGCAAGAAGCAACAAGACAGAGTACAACCACAAGGTCAACAAGTGGCAAAGGGACCCATGTTCCAGAGCACTTACAGAACATGTTTGACAACTCGATCAACAACCTGGATGAGGATCAACAAACAAAGTTAGCCCAATTGCTAAATTCGTTTGAAGATGTCTTCGGAAAAAGTGAGTTTGATCTGGGTACCTTTACCGAGATTGAATACAAACTCAACACCGGTGATGCGCCACCAGTCAAACAAAGGTTGCGACGTACTCCGGCATGCTTCGCTGGTGAAGAAGAAGCACATCTTAAGAAGATGTTAGATGCAGGCGTTATACAAGAGTCTACCTCTGAGTGGGCATCGTCCCCGGTGCTTATACGCAAGTCAGATGGAAGTGTGCGCTACTGCATTGATTACCGGGCCTTGAATAAAGTCACAGTAAAAGATGTGTTTCCATTACCTTTGGTGGATGATTGCCTAGACACTTTATCTGGCAATGTCTGGTTTTCCAAACTAGACGCGAATTCAGCCTACTGGCAAGTACATATTAATCCAGACGACCGCAGAAAAACAGCCTTTACTACAAAATATGGGCTGTACGAGCATGTAAAGATGGGCTTTGGTCTTTGCAATGCTCCAGCAACTTTTGCAAGAATAATGAACCTGGTGCTGCGAGGTTTGAGCTGGAAAACAGTACTGGCCTTTCTAGACGATATCTTGGTAATGGGGAAGTCGTTTGAGGATCATCTAACCAATTTGGGTGATGCCTTGCAACGCTTTAGGCACTATGGCCTAAGGTTGAAGCCAAAGAAATGCATTTTCTTTCAAAATGAAGTTGAATTTCTGGGCCGCCTGGTAAGTAGTGAGACATTAGCCATGTCCAGTCGAGACACAGAAGTGGTGTCTAATTGGCCGGTGCCCACCTGTGGGAAACATGTGGAACGCTTTATGGGATTGGCTAATTACCACAGAAATTTTGTAAAAGATTTCTCTAAGCATGCAGAACCGCTATACCGGGTGGTGGGGAAGACCAACTTCAAGTGGGAAGATGAACAACAGGATGCTTTTGACCATCTAAAGCAGGCTTTGACAAGCCCGCCTGTCCTGGCACTTCCAAGGCAAGATGGTGATTACGTTCTGGATTGTGATGCGTCTGATCTCTCAATAGGTGCAGAATTATCACAGATACAGAATGGGGAGGAGAAAGTAGTCGCGTATGGTAGTTATGCGCTAACTAAAGAACAGCGAAGATACTGTACCACACGCAAGGAACTACTAGCGATCGTTAGGTTTACTCGGCATTATAGACATTATTTACTGGGGAGACCGTTCCTAGTCCGGAACGACCATTCAAGCTTAACATGGCTGCTTAAATTCAAGGAACCACATGGACAACTAGCCCGGTGGATAGAAGAGCTATCACAGTACAATATGATAGTGAAACACCGACCAGGGAAATTACACGGTAATTCGGATGCTTTGTCTCGGATGCCCCTACCAGAGTATCCATGCAACGCATACGATGCACGCGAGAGAGTAGAAGACCTTCCATGTGGTGGGTGCCAATATTGCGTGAGGGCTGACAGCCGTTGGGGTGAGTTCACTCGGGAGATAGATGAGGCAGTACCTTTGACAACGACGGATACGATCAGGCGCGGGTATTCGTACGCTGCGGGAGATCAGAGAGAGGAAGTCGATCAAAGGAGAATTGCAACCCCAACGTGTGATGTTCCAGGATCACAGAGCGAAAAACAGGCGGAAGTCTTTCATCAGACGAAAGATGTTCCGGGAGTTACGCAGAGTGAGCGGGAGCAGGATATGTCGGCGAGTGCACAATGTTTGCCCGATAGCAGGGATGTCCATGGTAAGAATGGCAAGACGGAAGACGACGAACGGATCCACAGCATCCTCAACATCAGAGCCGAGAGCAACCAAACGAAGGGTTCACCTGTGGGACATCCAGAGGTGAATCACGGTGCTCCAGGAGCGGGAGCGGAGTCTCTAATGTCAATTTTGGAGACTCCACCAGATGTCAGGAATTGGGATCCAGGAGGGATGGTCACTCAGGCGAAGGGTCCACCAATGGGTCAACCAGAGGTGGATCACGTTGCTCCAGGAACGGGAGCGGAGTCTCTAATGTCAATGTTGGAGGCTCCAACAACGGAGGCCCGAGGATGGAAGCCAGAAGAGACGCAAAATAAACAAGACGTCTACATTGAGGTCACGTTAGAAGGTGGTACTGCCAAAGTCCACGTCTATGGGTGGAAGTGAGAAGACCAGTTGATGGAACATCATGCTGGGGATATGGTACTACCGACCTAATATCAGCACAAGGCAAGGATACAGACTTGACCATTATCATGAACTGGTTGAGACAATCGACGAACCCAACTGAAGGGAATCTATTCCTGGCGAGCCCTTGTGCAAAGGCATACTGGCTAAACAAGGAGCAATTTATGTTGATAGGAGATGTCCTCTATCGACAGAGGGATGACGAAGAGGAAAAAGATCTGGTGATCCCACAATCCCTGAGAGAGGAGGTAGTGAAAGCTAACCACGATCTACCTTCTGCAGGACATCAAGGGGTTGCACGGACGAAAGGCCGAGTAGAAGAAAAGTTCTACTGGTACCGTATGGGTAGTTATATAGCCAATTATATTGCTACCTGCTCGTCGTGCAACAAGAACAAGAAGACTGTCCGATATGGGCGCACACCTATGCAAGAATATCAAGCGGGAGCACCTATGGAGAGAGTACATTTAGATTTTATGGGACCACTACCAGTAACGTCACGGGGAAATGAGTACGTACTTATGATGGTGGATCAGTTCACCAAATGGGTAGAGTGCGTGCCACTTCCATCACAAACCGCTGATGTGACTGCTAAAGCAGCCGTGGACCAATTCTTCTCCAGATTTTGGTTCCCATTGCAAGTATTCTCCGATCAGGGGCGTAACTTCGAATCGAAACTATTTAGCGCATTGCTAGAAGTGTTAGAGATTCACAAGGCTAGGACAACCCCATATCGGCCGTCATCAAATGGACAGGTGGAGAGGTATAACAGAACGCTCATGGATGCTGTAAGATGTTACATAGGGGATTCCCAAGAACAATGGGACATTCACCTTCCACAAATCGCAGGCGCATTGCGTAGTGCAGTCAACCGCTCGACAGGCTTCACGGCCAACAAACTAATGTTAGGTCGGGAAGTCAATACACCGGCTTACTTGATGTTTCCAGTAGGAGCACCAAGCCCGGTGTCAGCGGATGAGTATGTGGCCCGATTGGTGAATAACATCCAAACAGCACATGAGAAGGCAAGGACTAGTCTGAACACCTCCCTGAAGAGGATGAAGCGAGATTATGACATCCGGGTGCTTCAACGCACCTACGAACAAGGTGACGTCATCTACCTATTAGATACAGCGGTTCGGAAGGGAAAGAGCAAGAAGCTCACGTCCCCCTGGAAAGGACCAGCTGTTATTGTCAAGAAAATCTCGGCTTCACTCTACCGTGTAAAGTTGCAGGGGTCCATCCTTGTGGTCAACCATGATCGTATGAAACCATGTAAAGATCGCGTTATCCCGGACTGGATTCATAAGTGGTTGTCCAATCCTCCAGGTGAGGGAGAAGGACACCCATAAATATTGTACTTGCAGCCAGCCGTGGCAGGGCAGGTTTATGATTCAGTGCGATGGATGCGATGAGTGGTTTCACAGTTTGTGCATCAATGTCACGGCCTCGGATGCATTAATCATTGACAAGTACTTCTGTGAAAAATGTGTAAAATTATGATTTTCAGATGACATCAATGACGGATTATCACGAGGAAGTGGTGAGGGCGACCAAGGAGGGGCGACTGATGCCGGCAAGGGAGCTAGTGCAGAACATCATGCTGCAGAAACTTCCCACCCAGGGGAAGATTGACCTCCTGATGGACCAGGTTCGGCTGGCAAAGAAGTTGAGGTGTCAGCAAACTTGGCTGCAAATTGTATCCAGGGATGCTGACACCTTGCAATTTGAAGGAGCAGGCTGGATAGATAAAAACATCCAGAAGGTCCATCGACAGGCCAAGACAGCTAGCCCGATGCCTGCAGGTCCATCAAAGGACATCCGACTCGGCAAGTCGAGTCTGGATTCAATGACGGAAGCGCTGTCAAGAACGGGCCTGGAAGAAGTGGACGATACTCTGTCTATGACATCCGAGGCAGAGAGGGCCCTCCTGGAAGAAGACGCTCCAGAAGGCAAACCCCAGCAGGAGGTGAAAACTCCCGCCTCGCGAGGGTTCACCGGCCAATCGTCAACGACCCAGTCCAGTGGAGTTGCGGCGGTCTCCCCGGAAGAACAAGGGCGGGGTCAGATCGGAGGAAGGGGCATGGAAGACAGTGACGTCAAGGTCTTCCACTAGGGGCCCCCAGGCGGTAGAGACTAGGAAGGCTTCTTACGAATCAAATCGTAGGAAGCCGACCAGAAGATCTCCAAGGAGGGAAGAATTCCGGACCTCCCAGAATAGAAGAGGATCTCTTCAACGTCGAGAAAGGCACCGCCGCACCAGAGCCCTAGGCGAACCACGATGAAGAGGCAGCGAAGCACTTCACGGGACGCCACTCATAAACGTCCAAAACCGGCAGTGACAACGGATGCAAGAGGTCAACCTTTGTGTTGTGTTATGGGCTGCACCTCGGTCCTTGACAGAGCGCATGCCCTGCAATCCCATATTGCGGGCATCTTCAACGAGGACCAGCACCTTACTAAAAAGGTCATCACTCTCCGCCTCACAGCGCTGAACCTCTGCGCAAGGTGGGTGAACCACACGCCGGATTTGGAGGCCGTGGTAAAATTCATAAACCTGGCCGAAGACATGGGTTCCGTACCCGTGACCCCCCGACAACAGGACAGTGCGGAGAAGCTGTTGGACTGTTTGGACATCAAGTATCCTAAACAGTTCACCCTGGGACCACTAACCTCAGTAGGCTTACTCGGTCATTGGAGGGCCATGGTTGTGGTGGTTAGCTTGATCGGTGCCCAGGAACTGAGAGATAACTTCCCGGCGGTGGAGGCAATGGAATATCCACAGGCCTGGGATAGTCACTTCCACCTAGATCGGTTGTTCAGCCGATGGGGCGGTTCCCGGACAGATCTGAAAATCGTTCTGGGAATCGAGAAATTGGAAGATGAAGAACCAGTAGAGGTCAGTGGAGGGGTGGCTGTATTCTGCGATCCACCCACATACCCGACGCAGGACGAGGTTGATTGCCTGGCTAGTCAGGGGGTTGTGACTGCCATTGGGTTACACCCACTGGGTGTCCGTGCGATCGACAAACATACCTGGGAGGCATTTGACAAGTGCCTTGCTTTTCCAGGTGTTCGAGCATTGGGAGAGGTGGGTCTGGACTATTCGGCCCCTTTGCATCAATGGAGCACACAGCATATCATCTTAGATGAAGTGTGCAAACGGGTGACCTTAGACAAGGTCTTGGTTCTCCACAATAGAGGACCAAAGAATGGGGCCGCGGGGGAGATGCTCCAACTCTTGTGCCAACTGAAGGGGGTGGTATCAAGGGAACAGCGGATGCATCTCCATTGCTTCCAGGGCACAAAGGGAACCATGGACCTCTGGTTGAAGGAGTTCCCAAATGTCCATTTTGGGTTTACTCCATTAATTAGAAAGTGTGCCGCCTCTCATGAGGGGGTGAGGAGTCTGAATCAGGACAGGTTGCTGTTGGAAACAGACGCCCCATACTTTCAGGAGAGGAAAAAGAACAGGTGCAGCACTCCAGCATTCCTGGGAATCGTGGCACGGATCATTGCGAACATTCGGGGTGAATCGTGGACAGAGGTATTGAAGTACGCTGGCGACAATGCCAAGCGTCTGTACAACGTTGACCAGTGAGGAGACAAGAGGATAGAGGAGGCACCTTTCCCTTTTAATGGTGGGAGGGGAGAGGATTAAGGATCGTGCTAGCAGTCAATTCATGCTAGTACTATCATGGTACCACCAGACTATTGTCAAACCAGGTTAATATAGGCTTTCATCCGAGTGTCATGGGTTACGAACAAATGGTAAGCCTATATCTAGGACAGATGGGGAGTGCTGGGTACTTGTTCAATTCAAAATACTTACGAACATGTACAATAGAATCTGTAGGGTACTAGTTCAATCCAAAATATTAAGGGACTAGTACTACCTATAGCTTAAGGTGGCCGAAGATCACAGATGGTGACCCATGAAGAATATGGGACAGGTGTGACCCCTGGACAGGTGTGACCCCGTTTTGGGACAGGTGTGACCCCGTTTTGGGACAGGTGTGACCCCGTGTGGGACAGGTGTGACCCTGTTATAGGATAGGTATGACACTGTTATGATAGGTAGGACCACATTATTTTAGACTAAGGTGTACTTTAACATGTATATTTATGTGTATTGGACAAGAAATTGGCCAGTTAATGGCAGTTAATAGCTCTGGCATTATCCATGGGTAATTATCCAATTTCAGTCCATTCAAGTCAATTGGTTGTTACTGGTTGGTTGATGATTGTATTTACTCAGTATGTAATTTAACTGCAGCACCCCACCGGCTTTGATGTTTCTCAAAATTACTGAACTGAATTTAACATATTAATTAATTATAAATATAATTAATTAGGTGATATGTTTTAATACTGGTTGGTTGATGATTGTATTTACTCAGTATGTCAGATATCAATTAGATTATGTTGGACCAATTAAAGCAAGCCTGTAAATGAGCTAATGCCTGAATGCCTAGTTAATTAAGTAATCAAGGTAATTAATTTAACTGCAGCACCCTATCGGCTTTGATGTTTCCCAAAATTACTGAACTGAATTTAACATATTAATTAATTATAAATATAATTAATTAGGTGATATGTTTTCAAATTGGCACATTCAAATTCAAAATTCAAAGTAAATATACATGTTAAAGTACACCTTAGTCTAAAATAATGTGGTCCTACCTATCATATAACCTGGTCATACCTATCCTATAACAGGGTCACACCTGTCCCAAACCGGGGTCACACCTGTCCCAAAATGGGGTCACACCTGTCCCTAAACGGGGTCACACCTGTCGGGTCACACCTGTCCAGGGTCACACCTGTCCCATTACCCCCATGAACCTCCCTACTTTGCAAACAAGAGTAGGGAGGGCCCACTTTTCAAATAAAGTGGGGAGGAGTGTTGTGGACATCAACATGGTAATTCGATTAACTCCGGAACATCCCGAGTGAGGGTAGCGGAACTCGAGTTGACCAATCAAATACAGCCGAGGGGACGCCATCTATCGGCGGTTTTGCAGTGAAGGACACTGTTGGATGGCTGACGTTGATCGAATAACAGACAAAGATTACGAAGATAAGTAGACCCATAGAATATAGGTAAGTATCCGTCATATTTATAGTAGATACACATCATTTACAACAATTGAAATAAGGAATTGGACAGAAAGCTATACAGCTTAACCCATTCAACCCCAAGTAACTGACATGGACTGGTGCATCATATTTTTAGACCAATAAATGAATAAGAAAATTACCTTTGGAACAGTTCATTTATCAAAATGGGTAATTTTTCTCTAAAAATAGCAATTTTACGGGCAAAAAGTGCAGATCCTGATGAGACGGCTCGTCATGAGCCGGCTCATCTGGATCTACACTTTTTGTTAGCCTATTTAGAAGGATGTGGTGTTAAAAGGGTTAAGATATGTTTTTAAAACAACAATGCCAAAATGGTCGAATAACATTCAAAGAATAAAAAAATAATACAAAATTACCTGGAGTAACCGATAGATCTGAATTATGAATTATTCCAAACAACTACATTCCAATCATTTCAGCCAAAGTGGAAATGTTTTTATTTACTGGTCAGTATATAACATAATCCACGAAAAAAGCCAGTGATTGGTCAATTGTGTGGAGTAACTACAAAAGCACTTCAAAGACCAAAGACTGGTAAACAAACTGACACCAAATACCAAGGCACAAGAAATGTAACTTTTAAAATAACATCTGATAAAGGAAATCTTTTTCACACCTGATTGGCCAGTAAATAATGTCAATCAGGTGTCAATAATAGCAGACATTCCACACTAATTAGTTGTTATATACACCAATTAAGAAATCTTTTACTCATTTCCATGTGTCACATTGTTGCCTAATCGGGCGAGAAATCTCCCCTTAACAGCTTTATCTATTCCAAAAACTTGATTTAATTAAAAACTGTGAAAAGAGGGGGGAAAAAATACCTATACAGACTGTCCGGCTCAGGGAATGAAAAGAACTCAGTAAAAATGATATAATTCGCTTGAATTTGTCAGCTTATGAACTACAATTGTCACTATTTGATTGATGGTCTATAACACCAGCTTTCTATATATGATATATTTTTTGCATGATGGGTAAATCCAAGGCTATAAATACACTCAACAAAGTTCCTAATCGGTCACATGGTGTTTTACAGTATTTGGAGCAAACTAATAATAACCATATAATATCAATATTTAACCATATAATATCAATATTAATGCATTCATGTATCATCATATTTCATACATTTTATTACTGATGCATATGCAATGAATTGCTGTATATCATATCGTATAAAATGCATTAAATGAAAATATTTTAATGATATTGTACGATTACCGGTATTAGTTGGGCTCCCAATATTACAAAACACCGGATGACCGATTAGTTATGTTATATGTTATATTTCGGGTTTTACGCCTGCATCAGCACCATTTTGGGCTATATCGCCGGCGGGCAGATTACCTAACAACACCTTTCCTGGGCAGGCTCCAGCGATTAACCAGTACTTGGGTGCACCAACCTCCGTAAGAAACTGCCAACTTTTTCATATAAATGAAACACGGGCTCGAACCCGTGACCATCAGTGATGATAGGTTACAGTGGTATACAAGTCAGCGACCTTAACCACTCGACCACGGAGGCGGACCCATCTTTCTATAACTAGTCAAATTGATATGAAAAAGGTTTGAATATTAAATATGGATACTTTGGCTATTATAAATTTAATATTTCATTATTGAAAAAAAAAAAAAAATCTTGGTCAATAGAAAACATGAATGGACATCTACAAGCAATATGGGTGGGTGGTAATGGAATATTTTATTTCACTAAATTAAAGCACACAAATAAGTCCAAAATGACCCCTTTATCCAAAATAATATAAGAGTACAATGTATTTCGGTTGTGGTCTTAACCCGTAACCTGCCAATCACGACTAAAAGTTGCCTTTGCAAACAACATAGATCCTGATCAGACAGAACAGAATGCACTTGTCTGAATAGCAAACAACATAGATCCTGATCAGACGTGGTGCTACGTCGTGGCTGATCTTGATCTATGTTGTTTGCACATTATTTCCAATTTATTCGACAGGTAAAATGTCTCAAAATGTAGTAATGATAATATATGGACGTTGAAATATATAACCCTAAAATTCAAGAATACTGGACTTTAAATAATAATTATAATTTTATGAGAAGTTTATAATTAATTTATAATGGCCTTAATTAATACAATTTTCAGTACAATAGTGCCAGTATATGAATTAGAATCTATCGGGGGAGATCAAGTTCACAACCCCCGGATGGCACGACACATTTCCTAATCGGCATATCCCGAATACCGCATCCGGATATTTCAATGAAATCCTCTTATATTTCCATTTACCTTTTATAATTTGAATCTAATGACACCTTAAATGACTTTAAAGCAAGCAAAATATGAATATAACTCCACATTAATACACCAGATAGATTTGTCTGTCATAAGCCAAGCAAAAAACAAATTTCATCTTCCTTCCAAAAAAAAAAATATCCATAAATCATCTGCATCCTCATGTGTGCAGGTGCATCCTCATGTGTGCAGGGGCATCCTCATGTGTGCAGGGGCATCCTCATGTGTGCAGGGGCATCCTCATGTGTGCAGGGTCATCTCATGTGAGCAGGGGCATCCTCATGTGTGCAGGGGCATCCTCATGGTGCATGGTGCAGGGGCATCCTCATGTGTGCAGGGGCATCCTCATGGTGCAGGGGCATCCTCATGGTGCAGGGGCATCCTCATGGTGCAGGGGCATCCTCATGTGTGCAGGGGCATCCTCATGATGCATGGTGCATCCTCATGTGTGCAGGGGCATCCTCATGGTGCATGGTGCAGGGGCATCCTCATGGTGCATGGTGCAGGGGCATCCTCATGTGTGCAGGGGCATCCTCATGGTGCAGGGGCATCCTCATGGTGCAGGGGCATCCTCATGTGTGCAGGGGCATCCTCATGGTGCAGGGGCATCCTCGTGTGTGCAGGGGCATCCTCATGTGTGCAGGGGCATCCTCATGGTGCATGGTGCAGGGGCATCCTCATGGTGCATGGTGCAGGGGCATCCTCATGTGTGCAGGGGCATCCTCATGTGTGCAGGGGCATCCTCATGATGCATGGTGCAGGGGCATCCTCATGTGTGCAGGGGCATCCTCATGGTGCATGGTGCAGGGGCATCCTCATGGTGCATGGTGCAGGGGCATCCTCATGTGTGCAGGGGCATCCTCATGGTGCATGGTGCAGGGGCATCCTCATGTGTGCAGGGGCACCCTCATGGTGCAGGGGCGTTAAACAATACTCACCAATCTTGGCACTTTCTCATCAGAATGAATAGGAAATATTTCTTTTCTTTTCAAGTAATTACTATATAGATGTGCTAGACATCTTAAATACCTCAGTATTCAAAGTAATCTACACTGGGACATCCATATTATTGCTCCGGGGGTCCAAGCAATGAAATCCCAATAAAGCCTGACCACATATACAGCTTTTTCTCGGCTCCTCAATCCCAAGGCATATCAATGTTGTAATGGAGTTTGTGATTATGTCTTGTCTGCAATACATAGTTTATACAAAAAAAAATATTTCCGATTGATTCGCGAAACAAGATCCTACTGCTCTAGATTAATCGCTTTCGAGACAACCTTCCTGATGGAATGCATTGCAACGAGGGAGAGACGTCCTGCGGACGCAATGTGGATTTAAGTGTGCGGTGTCTAAGGAAATGATCACAATAGTTCTGGTAGAGCTCAAACTCCGAACAGCTAGGTTATGAGGCACACACCATATCCAACATATCACTGAGGAGTGAGGCTGTACTGAATATAGGAGTGAGGCTGCACTAAACATAGAAGTGAGGATGCACTAAATATAGGAGTGAGGCTGTACTAAATATAGGAGTGAGGCTGCACTAAATATAGGAGTGAGGCTGCACTAAATATAGGAGTGAGGCTGTACTAAATATAGGAGTGAGGCTGCACTGAATATAGGAGTGAGACTGCACTAAATATAGGAGGAGTGAGCTGCACTGAATATAGGAGGGGTGAGACTGCACTAAATATAGGAGGTGTGAGGCTGCACTAAATATAGAAGTGAGGCTGCACTAAATATAGGAGTGAGGATACATTAAATACAGGAGTGAGGCTGTACTAAATATAGGAGTGAGACTGCACTAAATATAGGAGTGAGGATGCACTAAATATAGGAGTGAGGCTGTACTAAATATAGGAGTGAGGATACACTAAATATAGGAGTGAGGATACACTAAATACAGGAGTGAGGTTGTACTAAATATAGGAGTGAGGCTGCACTAAACATAGGAGTGAGGATGCACTAAATATGGGAGTGAGGCTGTAATAAATATAGGAGTGAGGCTGCACTGAATATAGGAGTGAGGCTGCACTAAATATAAGAGTGCGGCTGCACTAAATATAGAAGTGAGGATGCAATAAATATAGAAGTGAGGATGCAATAAATATAGGAGTGCAGCTGCACTAAATATAGGGGTGAGGATGCACTAAATATAGAAGTAAGGATGCAATAAATATAGGAGTGCGGCTGCACTAAATATAGGGGTGAGGCTGCACTAAATATAGGGGTGAGGCTGCACTAAATATAGAAGTGAGGATGCAATAAATATAGGAGTGCGGCTGCACTAAATACAGGAGTGAGGATTTACTAAATATAGAAGTGAGGATGCACTAAATATAGAAGTGAGGCTGCACTAAATATAGAAGTGAGGCTGCACTAAATACAGGAGTGAGGCTGTACTAAATATAGGAGTGAGGATGCACTAAATATAGGAGTGAGGATGCACTAAATATAGGAGTGAGGCTGCACTAAATATAGGAGGAGTGAGACTGCACTAAATATAGGAGGAGTGAGACTGCACTAAATATAGGAGTGAGGCTGCACTAAATATAGGAGTGAGGCTGCACTAAATATAGGAGTGAGGCTGTGCACTAAATATAGGAGTGAGACTGCACTAAATATAGGAGTGAGGCTGCACTAAATATAGAAGTGAGGCTGCACTAAATATAGGAGTGAGGCTGCACTAAATATAGAAGTGAGGCTGCACTAAATATAGAAGTGAGGCTGCACTAAATATAGAAGTGAGGCTGCACTAAATATAGAAGTGAGGCTGCACTAAATATAGGAGTGAGGCTGCACTAAATATAGGAGTGAGGCTGTACTAAATATAGAAGTGAGGCTGCACTAAATATAGGAGTGAGGATACACTAATATAGGAGTGAGGCTGCACTAAATACAGGAGTGAGGCTGCACTAAATATAGGAGTGAGGATACACTAAATATAGGAGGAGTGAGACTGCACTAAATATAGGAGTGAGACTGCACTAAATATAGGAGTGAGGATACACTAATATAGGAGTGAGGCTGCACTGAATATAGGAGTGAGGTTGCACTAAATATAGGAGTTAGGCTGCACTAAATATAGGAGGAGTGAGGCTGCACTAAATATAGGAGTGAGGCTGTACTAAATATAGGAGTGAGGATGCACTAAATATAAGAGTGAGGTTACACTAATATAGGAGTGAGGCTGCACTGAATATAGGAGTGAGGCTGTACTAAATATAGGAGTGAGGCTGCACTAAATACAGGAGTGAGGATACACTAAATACAAGAGTGAGGATACACTAATATAGGAGTGAGGCTGCACTGAATATAGGAGTGAGGCTGCACTGAATATAGGAGTGAGGCTGCACTGAATATAGGAGTGAGGCTGCACTAAATATAGGAGTGAGGCTGCACTAAATATAGGAATGAGGCTGCACAAAATATAGGAGTGAGGCTGTACTAAATATAGAAGTGAGGCTGCACTAAATATAGCTGATCGGTGGTTAACACGCTGGACGTGTAATCCAGGGATTGTGGGTTTGACCTCCTGCTATACCATACTAAAGTGACTCTTATCATAGTGAGACTCATGTCAGTGCTTTACATCTTGCACGTAAGAGTATCAGAGGAGACAGTATCATTGCACTGTCCTCCAAAATATAAAATGACTAACAGGAGGCGTCGCTCATATGGGCAACCCTAGTAGCAACGACCCTAGTAGCAACGACAAATAAACGTAAAACACACACAACTGTCACAGAAGTATATTAGTGCACAGGAACTTGAGATTTCATCCATAATTAAGGCACCAAAAGCCTTGTTTTAGGCACCAATAACCCCTGGCAGGTGTGTCATAACCAATGACATAATTATGTTAAAAAGGTCATGTGATCTCGACATCTTTGCCATGCTGTGTTATTTACAATACCGGTATGTGTTATATTGTTGCTTGTAAATGATCCATGTGTGGTGGGTTTATATGCAAATGAAACCTTCTATATATAAACTATAGTTTATGTACCCATATATAAATATATGCAGTGTCCAGGATAGAGGTACATGCAGGGTTATTGGTGCCTAAAACATCGTTTTTGGTGCCTTATGGATCTCAAGTTCTGTCATATAAAACAGCAATTGTTAAATAGGTCATCTCTGGCTCCTTCTCTCATGTCTATTGTAAACTTGACATTTACAAACCTAAGTGCACACACTCCTAATAATTCTCCACTCCAGATAGTTTTGCAAGGACCTAGGGCCAAATTTAGACAAAAAAAACAAATGTCCATTTTCTACACTCCCATTAGATCTGTGTCAAATGTCCATCAGATAAGTGTCGTGTGGTCATGACAAATTCATTGTGCATTTCTTGGTTTTATAATCATATCCCAAATTAATTACAGATTAATAATCAAAACAAAAAACATAAATAAATTTTTTATTCAGACTCGGTACATAATTATATCATCAGGCAACCAGTCGCTTAAACCCGTAATCAGGACTAAAGTCGATTTTGCAAACGGCATTGAACCAGAATGTGCCGTCTGGTCAGGCTCTATGATAGAGATAGATTTCTTTATTTATAGAGGGTGACCTAATTAGTTTTGAACTAATCCTCCTTAGGGCCCTAAAATGTTTGCTATTCGAATAGTGGAGCTAAAACACTTGGGTGAATAGCAAACAACATAGATGCTGATCAGCCACGGCTTTACACTGTTATTGTGTGGTAACATAATTATTTTTAGACCAATGTCTTTTTGTAAATAACGAGAATTTTGTTCAGGTTTTTATGTAAGTACATGTCTATATATTTATTTTACTTCTATTGTACAACGCCAGTGATTTTGATAAATGAACTTGTCCAAATGTGATTTTCTGATTCATTTATTGGTTTATGAATATCATGGACCAGTCCATGTGAGTTACTTGGTGTTGAATGGATTAAGCTTCCGATTTAATCCATTTTCGTTTTGTATACAATGTATATGTAATGTACATTATTATCGAATAAATATGTATAAACCAACAGTCTGTCCGACAACAAACAAAGGTCTCGTGTATAAGTGCTACGCGCCGGGCAGCAATCCGTAACCCATTCAACACCAAGTAACTGACATAGACTGGTCCATGACATCTTTAGACCAATTAAATTAATAAGAAAATTACATTTGGATCAGTTCATTTATCAAAATGGGTAAATTATTTTCTAAAAATTCTAATATTACTTGCAAAAAGTGCAGATCCTGATGAGACGGCTTGTCACGAGCCGGCTCATCTGGATCTACACTTTTTTTGTAAGCCTATTTAGAGGTCTGTGGTGTTGAAAGGGTTAAAAGAGCCTGAGGGATGCTGACCAGTGTAAAAACATGAGACACAATGACTAATTGTTTTAAAAATAGGATTTGTTAACCAATTGACTGATGGATGACACATGTATGGAAAACATGAAACTCGGTGTCTACACAGTTTAATCACAGGAACTTGAAATTTTAGGAACTTGAAATTTTATCCATAAGCCACCAAAGGTCTCGTAACTCTATCCTAGGACACCCCCCTCTATTTTTTTAATAGACGGGGGTGGGGGTGTCCTAGGATAGAGGTACGAGACCTTTGGTGGCTTATGGATAAAATTTCACGTTCCTGTGGTTTAATGTACACACAATGCGATCTGATACAAGTCAGCTTGGTTCCAATGTAATGTATCTACTGTTCACAGTAAAGATGATTTGCTGTATCATTGCATATGGTGAAATAGATGATTTGATGCATGGGGTGAAATAGATGATTTGATGCATGGGGTGGAATAGAGGGTTTGGTGTATGGGGTGGAATAGAGGGTTTGATGCATGGGGTGGAATAGAGGGTTTGATGCATGGGGTGGAATAGAGGGTTTGGTGCATGGGGTGGAATAGAAGGTTTGATGCATGGGGTGGAATAGAGGGTTTGGTGCATGGGGTGGAAGAGGTTTGATGCATGGGTGGAATAGAGGTTTAATGCATGGGGTGGAATAGAGGGTTTGATGCATGGGGGGGCTAGAGGGTTTGATGCATGGGGTGGAATAGAGGGTTTGATGCATGGGGTGGAATAGAGGGTTTGATGCATGGGGTGGAATAGAGAGTTTGATGCATGCGGTGGAATAGAGGGTTTGATGCATCGGGTGGATTAGAGGGTTTGGTGCATGGGATGGAATAGAGGATTTGATGCATGGGATGGAATAGAGAGGTTAATGCATGGGGTGGAATAGAGGGTTTAATGCATGGGATGGAATAGAGAGGTTAATGCATGGGGTGAAATAGAGGATATAATTATAACAACCAAACTGGACCACTGTCAACCTGCCAAACATTTCTATCATACTTTCAGCAATTGGTGTACTCAGTATTGTACAGGATAGTTAGATGAGCATGTAGACATACAGAATGATGATCGGGTTCACACATCTGAACTGTAATAAATAGCTGCTGGTAAGCGAACAATACATTAGCGGCCTCGTTTATGTTTAGCATGAAGTGTCATTTATGAGACTAAAATGATGGTACAAAAGTTGAAACGCTGTGGTCAATGGTTACCCCTGCATAATTGTTGAGAACTGGGTCAAAGGCTTGTAATTGCGGTCACGTTGTTTCTACGATATAGAGTAATATATCTTATCTATTCCGGCCACCCGGTACGCTCGTACATTTTGAATCATGGCAAGGGAGAAGAGAACACAATACTTGTGAAGTAGTTGTGATACAGTGTATAACATTGGTATCCATTTCAAGGGTATTTTAAAAAATACAAGCCCAAGTATCCAATTACAAACATCTGTTATTCTGTTAATTTGCAACAAATTGTTTGTAATACATACAGCAAAGTATGTTATGTTATATTTCGGGTTTTACGCCTGCATCAGCACCATTTTGGGCTATTTCGCCGGAGGACAGTTTACCTAACAACAGCTTCCAGGGCAAGCTCCAGTGGTTAACCAGTACTTGGTGCACCAACCTCCGTAAGAAACTGCCAACTTTTTCATATAAATGAGACACGGCCTGAGCAGAGCTCGAACCCGTCAGTGACCATCAGTGATGATAGGTTACAGTGGTATACAAGTCAGCGACCTTAACCACTCGACCATGGAGGCGGTTTTAATGTACTGGTATTACATGTTAGTTTAAACTTAGTTTAAACTTTATTTATTTTACAATGATTGCCAAGCAAGTTTTAACAACTTATATTAATCACTCTCGTTGGCGCGGATGAAAGCGTCTATGTGGTCATTCGTGTGAGAGGAAACTGGAGTACCCGGAGAAAACCCACCTGTCCGATCTGGCGACCACCGTACGTACCATCTCAAGGTAGGCGAGACTCATACAGCACCGTAATCTCCGATTATCTTATCTTTCAATGAACAAGTATTGTCTAGGCTACACAAACATGTTTTACTTTGCTAAATAGCATCAGCTATGCAAATTTATGCTAATTAGTTCAAATGAAAATGGTCGTCGTAACTTGGCAACGGAATGTTTGATTTTTTAAAGTAGAACATTGTCATTAATACCAGACAATACTTCAAACAAACATTGTCTACCGGTATTCAAATGTATCACAAGTACATATTTACAATTTTACATTTATAATAATCACTCTTGTTGCCTCGGATGATGGCATATTTGTGGTTATTCGTTTGGGAGGAAACCGGAGTACCCGGAGAAAACCCACCTGCCCGATCTAGTTTATACAAATTTATTTTAGCTCGATTGCGAAACAAGTTATTTCAACTGATATAAATCACTCTCGAGACCTCATTCCTGATGGAATCCATCGCCATGAGGGAGAGAGAAGAGGCAATGTGGAATTTAAATGCCTTGCCTAAGGGCACAATCGTAACGGCTCCAGTGGGGCTCGAACTCCGGACCTTTCGCACCTGAAGCGAACGCGAATGCCTGATCTGGCGACAAACATACCATCTCACATGTTCGTGATTTAAACCCTGGTTGGTGGAGAATGTACATAGACAAGTTTTTCGAAATTAACTTACATAAAAGACCAAGCAAACAATAATTGATTAATTAGATAACACTACTTTTAGATAACACTACTTTTAGATAACACTACTTTTAGATAACACTATTTTATTGTAACGCAAACATCTTTGAACAGTTGCAAATGAATACGTTATGTTATATTTCGGGTTTTACGCTTGCATCAGCACCATTTTGGGCTATATCGCCGGGATGGCAGTTTACCTAATAACACCTTTCCTGGGCAGGCTCCAGCGGTTAACCAGTATTTGGGTGCACCAACCTCCGTAAGAAACTGCAACTTTTTCAAATAAATGAGACACGGTCTGAGCGGGGCCAAATTAATACGTATACAATATTATAAACACTTCAAATTTACAAATTGGTGGTGATATACAATGCAGCTCATTTCAATTTAAACAAAATAAAACAGCAAATCGTTCACACAGTTCTGTAGTAGTAGTACTATTCATTTCATAGAAGTTTTGCGAAGGTCCACCCACGACTCTGGTACGTAAGACCATTATAAACAAGATCTTTATCAAGTCCTTTTAATTTCTTAAAAATCTGCCAAGCAGGCCCATTGGAAAGAAATCAATTGCATATGTCTCAGTCTAATCCACCGATATCTCTAATCACTGTTCAAAGGGCACATGCCTAACCGTAACCTCATTTCAACATACATAATTAAAGTTAATTTAATTTAAAATTAAGCAAAATTCCTATCCATCTAGTCATTTCTTACTTACTCCACCAATAAAGCAAACTCAGGGCTAAATAAATCTGTCAAGCTTCCAAAATCATGGTCCATGTTGTCTTGATCTACCACAAATATGTTAACATTAGTAGGACAATTGATTTCCACAATATCGAAACTTGACATTTCAATACCTACAGTAAAGTCGGCAAGATTTCCATCAACAATCTCGAAATTACCTTCCTGTCTAAAAAGGACAGACAATAAAATACACAATCCCTTGTCATATCCTATCTTATCAATAATTCTGTCAACCTTATCTTCAATTACAGCAAATTGAAACAATCACTGTAGACAGGAGGGCATCGGTGCATCTTAAGTGCTAACAAGATCCAGCAGACATTTTGCTTTTGGCCTATTTTACTCAGCAGCAAAACAGATTCAATGATAAATAAATAAACAAATAATAATTATATGTTCCACAATCAAATTACTAATAGATAAAGAATTAGTTAGAAGAGACAAAAATCTGACCATTTTCTTTTTGGCCTATTTTAATCCACGGCAAAACAAATCTGAATGCTGTAAATAATCGATTCCACATTATGAATTAAGAAATTGATTTTGCTAATAGATATAGCAAGTTATAGAGACAAAAAGCTGACAGCCATATATAGATGACAAGGATGATAAAGCTAAGACATATAGGACTCCAGGCTTGGTTTGTCATTTCCCCATATAAATCTTAACTCTTGGAGAGTTGTATAGAAGTACAGAAGCCTACAAGAATACTTCCACATGAGTGTGTGTTTTACGTTTATTTATCGTCGCTACCGGTTGCCAATATGAGCGACGCCTCCTGAAGAGATTAATCATTTTAGATTTTGGAGGATCGTGCATGATACAGACAGAGACCCATTCCAGAATCTCCTCTGGTTCTTTTACGTGCATGGTGTAAAGCACCGACACGAGACCTCGGTTTAATGTCCCACCTGAAAGACTGTTAATTTTATTAGGATCAGACAGGGGATCAAACATGCAATCCCTGGATTACCAGTCCAGCGTGGTACCATTGGACTACAGATCTGTCTGTCAATATCTATGACATTTAACGGATTTAACTTCCACATGATTTTCCGGTAACACAAATAACGCTTATCATGATCCAGTAAATACAAGAAAAACTATTACATATAAATATGTAATAGAAGGAGGATTGAAAATTCACTCTGCACAATACACACTCGGATAGTGTATTGAGTGAATGTATATAAATATGTAATAGAAGGAGGATTGAAAATTCACTCTGCACAATACACGCTCGGATAGTGTATTGAGTGAATGTATATAAATTATAAAGTGCATAATTTAGTAATTAAATGCAAACGTGTGGACAATAAATCTTGTCCAACTGCTTCAACACAATAATATATACCACATCTCTGCTGGAACATCCGTGAAACACATGGGAATCAACTATTGTTGAAGAATTTCAACTACGTAAATACAAAATACATTGACCTGGCCATTTCTGGATTCCAGCTCAAGCCTGTATTTCTATACGAACACGAGTGAAAGCTTGGAACTAGTTGAAAACAATTGGACAAGTTTAATACCTATAATACAAATACATAGCAGTAATTCTTATCACATAAATTCTTATTCGTCCAGAAAACCTCGACAAGATGGCAGCTAGAGTCGATACATATTATATACAAACATTATATAGTATAATTAGCTTGAGTGGAGTTCTGGATTAAAAGGGGCTGTGGAAATCTCTGGCTATGTTCTATAAATAGATGCCATTTCAATTTCATTGCAAATTTTCTTTTTTAATTTTCTTTTTTTCTTTTCTTTTTTAATTTTCTATTTTTATTATCTTTTTTAGTTTTCTTTTTTAATTTTCTTTTTTGCTTTTCTTTTTTTATTTTCTTTTTTTATTTTCTTTTTTTATTTATATATAAAATTATTTCTACAACTTGTGTGCAAAAGTTAAGATTATAAAACGAGATGATAATCTAATGTTCTATTCCTCAAATCTTCTCTGCATTATACACAAACGTAAACATTTACGTAGAAGTCGTGTTAGCAAGTTCGCTTCAGATGCGAAAGGCCCAGAGTTTGCGCCCCGCTATGACTGTTTCCTCAGCCAAGGCATTTATAAATTCAACATTTTCTCTCTTAATCGTGGCAATGGATTCCATCATCAGGAACGAGGTCTCAAGAGTGATTAGTTGTAAGAACTAGGATAACTTTTCCCAAACCAGCTACTGCATAGCTCCCACTCATGAAATCATTCGAATGCGATTCGAGCGGAACTCGAACCTACAGCGGTGAGGGGGCAAGTCATTTGAGGTCAACGACCATAACGACACAGCTACGCTATATAATATCAAGCAAGTAATTTATACTGGCCTAGTTAATACATTACCGATGTGGTACCTAATTCAAGATATAAAACTGACTACAAGAATCACTTGTTTCCAATCTTCAGCTCTACAATAAATATGCTGGACTAATCATAAAATGCTTCCTGAAAAACACCAGACATTAAAACAGCTAGAAAACAAACACATGCTGAATTTTCAAAACCTGTCGAAACTGCAAGCAATTATGGCAACCGTAATATATTAAATATTAAGGTATCAGAAATACCAGAATCAACATGCTTTAACCCATTTGAGTCTGGATAGCGTTCAAACAGTATTTGCAAAGAACATAGAGCCAGATCAACTGCCAACGAATGTGCCGTCTGATCAGGCTCTATGCTGTTTGCTATTCAGATGATCTTGCTAAGACACTTGGCTATGTAGCAAACAACATAGATCCTGATCAGCATGCAGCGTCACGCTGCGGCTGATCTGGATCTATGTTGTTTGCAAAAGCCTTTAAATGTATCTAGAATGAAATGGGTTAAATACTGTATGTTTATTATTTATTGTGTCACCCATATTTAAAGGGCCAGCCATTTCTGACTTATGAGACACCTCTTTTTATGAACATCAGTATTTCCCGAATCCTATGCTTGTATGCAAGGCGCCATGCCGGTAGGCAATCAGTAACCATTATTTAACTAGCTGGCAGCTCACCAACTGGCCATATCAGAACGAACCCCTGATGATATACGAACCTCCGACCTCCCACTCCGTAGACGGACGCCTTAACCACTAGGCCACAGAGACGGTATGTTTGAAAATCATTTCATATGTCAGCCACACTCTTGCATACATACTATTATTATGATTTCCACAGTTACGCTAACAGGATAGATATGCTAACATGATAGTTACGCTAACATGATAGTTACGCTAACATGATAGTTACGCTAACATGATAGATATGCTAACATGATAGTTACGCTAACAGGATAGATACGCTAACATGATAGTTACGCTAACATGATAGTTACGCTAACATGATAGTTACGCTAACAGGATAGTTACGCTAACATGATAGTTACGCTAACAGGATAGTTACGCTAACAGGATAGTTACGCTAACATGATAGTTACGCTAACATGATAGTTACGCTAACATGATAGTTACGCTAACAGGATAGTTACGCTAACATGATAGTTACGCTAACAGGATAGTTACGCTAACATGATAGTTACGCTAACATGATAGTTACGCTAACAGGATAGTTACGCTAACAGGATAGTTACGCTAACAGGATAGTTACGCTAACAGGATAGTTATGCTAACATGATAGTTACGCTAACATGATAGTTACGCTAACATGATAGTTACGCTAACATGATAGTTACGCTAACAGGATAGTTACGCTAACATGATAGTTACGCTAACAGGATAGTTATGCTAACATGATAGTTACGCTAACAGGATAGTTACGCTAACAGGATAGTTACGCTAACAGGCTGAACGCAATGTTCCGACACTGACCTCTATCATGAAGTCGATTTGAAATCCCAAAAGTGATAAAGTAATTTCTGTTGCTCAGTGATCATTAATAGTTTTCTATGTATAAAGATTAATACACAGTTTACATCCGTTATGTCGAATTCCGAACAAAATACTTCGACATAACCGAAGATTGACTTAACGAAATTCTATATAAACGGAGCAAGTTATATGTAAAATGATAGTGTCTGAAACGGGACTTTAACATTTCCTTCATACAGATTTAGGTTAATATACTTTTATGTCGCCATATAAACGACAGCCATTTAGCTATCATGCAGTGGATAAGTAGTCGCCATATATATCCCACCACCATAGATATTACTGGGACTTCAGAGATTTAGGTTAATATACTATTATATCTCCATACAAACGACAGCCATTTAGCTATCATGTAGTGGATAAGTAGTCTCCATATCTATCCCACCTCCATAGATATTACTGGCACTACATGAGATTCTGGACTTTATTATGAACATTGGTTTGGCTACTACATTAGTTTGGCTACTACATTGTCAATGCATGTGTAATGGCGTCAAGAGGTGCTTCTATGAGGGAAAGGGTTAAGATAAACTTTGACAGTGCTTAATTACATACATGGACATCTGCGAGTGGGGGCTCATAGGTGGTGGCAACATGGGCGAAATAGTCACCCTAGGTACCAACCATGACTTCGCCCCATGTGTGTCCCACAAAATGTTTCATTAAAAATAATATTATTTGTTACAATTTTCATACAAAATCTTGTCCAGTAAGCTACACATACTGACCATTGCAAAGCATTCAATTTTAATTCTAATGTTATATTTAATGGTCATTCTTGTATACTAGTTTATACAAATTAATTTTAGCTCGATTACGAAACAAGTTATATCAACTTATATTAATCACTCTCGAGACCTCATTCCTGATGGAATCCATCGCCACGAGGGAGAGAGAAGAGGCAACGTGGAATTTAAATGCCTTGCCTAAGGGCACAATCGTAACGGCTCCAGCGCGGCTCTTGTATACTGGCCATACTCACTCATAAGATGATCTCGCCTATAAGATAACCCTTTACTTTGGCCCTGAAATCTGTGGGTTTTGGCATGCATTCGCATATAAGACGGGCTGATGAAATGGACACAAGTATATATTGCATAGTTGGCCAATGCAAGTTGAAGAAGTGTCAGGGTGTTTTCTTTTCTCAAACTTTAACCCTTTCAACACCACAGACCTCTAAATTGGCTTACAAAAAAGTGTAGATCGACGAGCCGTCTCATCAGGATATGCACTTTTTTCAAGTAATATAACTAGTTTTAGAAAATAAATTACTCATTTTGATAAATGAACTGATCCAAATGTAATTTTGTTATTAATTTATTGGTTTAAAAATATCATGGACCAGTCCATGTCAGATAGTTGGTGTTGAATGGGTTAAGGATACCATTAATTTTAACACATTTAAAATGTTAATTTTTGTTAATAATTTTTTTTTAGCACTTACTTATAAGATGGGAAGCCACTTTGAGGCGATAATCTAGTGATACAAATCTCATCTTATAGGTGAGTATGGATGGTATTTGCATTGTTTCTCACTTCTACCGAACATTCTGACCTAGGATGATCCATAAGGGGCTTCAACCTACCTACCTATAATACGGCTAAAATACTTACATTTCATAAATATAAACATTACGGCACAAAATTCCGACCTAGGATGACCCATAAGGGCTTCAACCTACCTACCTATTTTTTTAATATGGCTAAAATACTTACATTTCATAAATATAAACATTACGGCACAAAATTCCGACCTAGGATGATCCATAAGGGCATCAACCTACCTACCTACCTATTTTTTTAATATGGCTAAAATACTTACATTTCATAAATATAAACATTACGGCACAAAACTTAATATTCTCCGAGTTCCGATATTCCATTCCAAATAATATTTAGCAGGTTTATTTATTAGTTGATGCTTAAACGAATACTCGAACACTCGTACAACCGTAAAGACAGGAATTTGCTGAACATATGAAGAAGATACTTGAAGCTAAATTATTCTCTTGATAAAAAACCGAAGTGGTTAACAATTTCTGTGCATATTGCCACTTCAAGGTTTATAAAGTTTTATGTGCAATCCCGCAATTATCTAAAATATAGAATTGATTCTAAGTGCTCCTGTCACGATTGATCTGCGTACTAACAAACAACCAGCAGGTGTAAATACAAAAGTCTAAGAGTCCAGCATTGGTAAATAGTCCATAATTGATACAAGCGCGTTACTAACCCCTTTTAAACTTTGCATTTGCGCTGAAAAGCTTAAAAACTTTAAGGGTCAAGTTAATTTTTAATACCTTTGAAAATTCCCTTGTAAAAAACGTTTGTGTTTCTATTCAAACATCTGTCTCTGGGGCTTAATCTTTCTGTGCATGTCAAAGATACTAACAGTGATATCTGAATTATTCAGCTTTATCACTTTTTTCTCTTGTCTGAATTGGCTAAAAACGGTCATAAATAATCGGGTTACAACTGTATCATTATTGGGTGTTATTACTATTCACTGAATTATAGAAATATATTTCATTGAAACAGAACTGAATTTGAAAGCAGCAAACAATTTATTTATAACACTTTCATACCTTGTGTTCCTGTTTTAACAGTGTCATACCTTTGTCTTCCTGTTTTAACAGTTTCATACCTTGTCTTCCTGTTTTAACAGTTTCATAGCTTTGTGTTCCTGTTTTAACAGTTTCATACCTTTGTGTTACTGTTTTAACAGTTTCATACCTTGTGTTCCTGTTTTAACAGTTTCATAGCTTTGTGTTCCCGTTTTAACAGTTTCATACCTTTGTGTTACTGTTTTAACAGTTTCATACCTTTGTGTTCCTGTTTTAACAATTTCATAGCCTTGTGTTCCTGTTTTAACAGTTTCATACCTTTGTGTTCCTGTTTTAACAGTTTCATAGCTTTGTGTTCCTGTTTTTAACAGTTTCATACCTTGTGTTCCTGTTTTTAACAGTTTCATACCTTTGTGTTCCTGTTTTAACAGTTTCATACCTTGTGTTCCTGTTTTAACAGTTTCATACCTTTGTGTTCCTGTTTTAATAGTTTCATACCTTTGTGTTCCTGTTTTAACAGTTTCATACCTTTGTGTTCCTGTTTTTACAGTTTTATACCTTCGTGTTCCTGTTTTTAACAGTTTTATACCTTGTGTTCCTGTTTTTAACAGTTTATACCTTGTGTTCCCATTTTAACAGTTTTATACCTTGTGTTCCTGTTTTAACAGTTTCATACCTTTGTGTTCCTGTTTTAACAGTTTCATAGCTTTGTGTTCCTGTTGAAACAGTTTCATACCTTTGTGTTCCTGTTTTAACAGTTTCATAGCTTTGTGTTCCTGTTTTAACAGTTTTATACCTTTGTGTTCCTGTTTTTAACAGTTTCATACCCTTGTGTTCCTGTTTTACCAGTTTCATACCTTTGTGTTCCTGTTTTAACAGTTTCATAGCTTTGTGTTCCTGTTGAAACAGTTTCATACCTTTGTGTTCCTGTTTTAACAGTTTCATACTTTTGTGTTCCTGTTTTAACAGTTTCATACCTTTGTGTTCCTGTTTTAACAGTTTCATACCTTTGTGTTCCTGTTTTAACAGTTTCATAGCTTTGTGTTCCTGTTTTAACAGTTTCATACCTTTGTGTTCCTGTTTTAACAGTTTCATACCTTTGTGTTCCTGTTTTAAATAGTTTCATACCGTGTGTTCCGGCTATAAATTTTAAAATATTATCGTGAACACTTTCGGAATAAATTAATCTGTGGTTAACCTTGGTTAGTATGCTATCCTAAATGCGCTGTCTTGGTGTCGTTTAACCCTTTGCACTATAGTGGCATATAAAAATCACGTTTGCAAACAGCATAGAACGCAGCGGCTGATCTGGATCTATGTTGTTTGTGTGTGGTTTACGTTCATTTATCATCGCTACCGGTTGCCCATATCAGCGACGCCTCCTGAAGAGATTAGTCATTTTAGATTTTTGGAGGGTAGTGCAATGATACAGACAAGAGACCCATTCCAGAGTCTCCTCTGGTTCTTTTACGTGCACAGTGTAAAGCACCGACACAAAACCTTGGTTTAACGTCCCATCTGAAAGACTGTTAATTTTATTATGGTCTATGTTGTTTGCACATTCCGGCCAATTTATTCGGCAGGTTACGAGTTGATGCTAAATGGGAAGATGATCAAACAAAGCTCTGTCTCACCATTAGATGCATCAATTAATAAATCAATAATTTTCTTGGAATACTATTTCAACTGAAACTTCTATGGAATGGTGGCACCAAAACCTTTCAACTAATTATCCGATCTGTAATCTGAGACAGGAGATAGTTCCCCACGAATCCACGGATGACCAATGATCAGACATGAATGAAGAGACCATTTTACATTGACCATATTGATTTATTTGTCTCGGATTCTCTTCTTAATCCTAGAATAAATGATTAATGGCCTCCGATACCCAGCTGTGACCAGCCAGCATTAAAGGGAAAATATAGCTGATTTTCCAAGAAAACCAATTTCCAAGAAAACTGAAATTGAACATATTAAACAACAGTTGACAACTGTTTTCTAACCATTACTATAAATCAATTTGAAATCCCCCCCATGTCTGACATTTGTCCTTGGGCATAATGGGGGGGGGGGGGCTGGTGCGGGGAAAATAAATGTCCAGTAGCGTTATTGCTTGGTGATGTATTCTATCAGGAATGAGATTTCAAGAGCAATTAAAATTAAACGTTGCCTAGCAATCGAGCTGAAAGAAAGTTATATAAAGTAGTGCAATTTTGCACATTGGGCGAGGATTTTTTTATTTATTTCTTATTTCATGGTTACATTGTTTATTTCACTGAAGTTTCCATATTAAATTCATTAGATATCACAAGATACAAGCTATTCTGTGACAGCACACAATTAAATACAACAGTGGTCTAGCGGTTCGAATCCCGGCTCCACTGTAAATGATAATCTGGCTACTTGCAGTTCAGCTTTGATGGGCAGGTGCTTTGAAGTCGACGTCTGTAACCACTCGACGGCTGTAACCACTCGGCCCTGGTTCTGCTCCCATAATTATTGCCTTATTTCTCAGAACATAAAATGATAAATATTATTCTAGAGATGTGCCTCATTCGTGCAACGACCAGTAGCGATAATAAATCAACGTCTGCGGAACAATATGAATGATAAAACAACAGCCCAGTAACACAAACTACACAGCAGATTGCAGATGAGTGTGTGTGTGTTTTATGTTTATTTATCGTTGCTACCGGTTGCCCATATGAGCGACGCCTTCTGAAGAGATTAGTCATTTTAGATTTTTGGAGGGTAGTGCAATGATACAGACAGAGACCCATTCCAGAATCTCCTCTGGTTCTTTTACGTGCACGATGTAAAGCACCGACATGAGACCTCGATCTGAAAGACTGTTAATTTTATTTATAATGTTTAAACTTTATTTTTTTTACAACGATTGCGAAACAAGTTCTAACAACTTATATTAATCATGCTTGTTGGCACTGATGAAAGCGTAAATGTGGTTAATTTTAATAGAGTCAGACGGGGGATCGAATCTGCAATCACTGGATTACCAGTCCAGCATGTTAACCACTGGACTACAGAATCGTCTGCGGAAAAATAGGAATGCTGAAACAACAGCCCAGTAACAGAGAAACTACACACCAGATTGCAGATGATCAACTCTATACAAAAAATGATACTGCACTGAGGCAGAGAACTGAACAATCGAGGCAGAGAACTGAACAATCGAGGCAGAGAACTGAACAACCAAGGCAGAGAACTGAACAATCGAGGCAGAGAACTGAACAATCTAGGCAGAGAACTGAGCAATCGAGGCAGAGAACTGAACAATCTAGGCAGAGAACTGAACAATCGAGGCAGAGAACTGAACAATCGAGGCAGAGAACTGAACAATCGAGGCAGAGAACTGAACAATCGAGGCAGAGAACTGAACAATCGAGGCAGAGAACTGAACAATCGAGGCAGATAACTGAACAACCGAGGCAGAGAACTGAACAATCGAGGCAGAGAACTGAACAACCGAGGCAGAGAACTGAAGAACCGAGGCAGAGAACTGAACAACCAAACATTTGTGCCCAAAGCAAGATCAAACAAATCATAAGCAATTTCTGTCCACAGGAACATTCATGTGGTCAATATGGGCCTGTCACATGGTCTGTTTGCTCATTCAGACATGACCAGACAAAAGAGTCACATCAAAAGCAACACAGGTATCTCATTGTGGTCATCACCTGAAAATGACCATCCGACATGCAAACACCAGCCATGCGAATCTCTATTGTGCAGAATAAAGGATGGCGGGGACAGACTGTTATCTTTGAAGTGGACAGATAATTTCTGTACAGTCACACCTTTCCGGTTTTGAAGTGGACATCTGCTAAAGGCATTTAATTTGATAAATTTACCCAGACTAATTATATTCCTTAATGCTTGCATGCACAATTGTGCATGATCCTCTGGTAGCGAGTGTTTTAGGGGGTTTGTTTTGGGGGCTATAGTCGCACAAACAGCTTAGATCCAAAACAGCGACTCTCCAGCTATTATTGGTGGAGGAAGACCCCGGGTAGAACAACCTTCTTCAAGCCAGCTGGATAGCTTCCTCCTCACATGAAAGAATCCGACACACCCAGTGGGATTCGAACCTACATCGGTGAGGGGCAAGTGAATTGAAATGAACGACCTGAAGCAGTTGGCCCCGCCCCCAGTAGCGAGTGTAAATAAGCTCAACGACCTGAAGCACTTGGCCCTGGAGGCACCGCCCCCAGTAGCGAGTGTAAATAAGCTCAACGACCTGAAGCACTTGGCCCTGGAGGCCCCGCCCCCAGTAGCGAGTGTAAATAAGCTCAACGACTTGAAGCACTTGGCCCTGGAGGCTCCGCCCCCAGTAGCGAGTGTAAATAAGCTCAACGACCTGAAGCACTTGGCCCTGGAGGCTCCGCCCCCAGTAGCGAGTGTAAATAAGCTCAACGACCTGAAGCACTTGACCCTGGAGGCTCCGCCCCCCCAGTAGAGAGTGTAAATAAGCTCAACGACCTGAAGCACTTGGCCCTGGAGGCCCCGCCCCCAGTAGCGAGTGTAAATAAGCTCAACGACCTGAAGCACTTGGACCTGGAGGCCCCGCCCCCAGTAGCGAGTGTAAATAAGCTCATAGATCATCTCTTTTCTGACAGGCGAAGCATTAATTGCCCCTCAAAGGCATCGCCCCTTAAATAGAGGCTCATGATTGCTTTAAATGGAATGGGTCTCTGACCCTATTAAAATTAACTGTCTTTCAGAAGAGACTTTAAGCTGAGGTCTCCGGTCGATGCTGGATTCTGGAATGGGTCTTTGTCATTGCACTATCCTCCAAAACTCTAAAATGACTAATCTCTTCAGGAGGCGTCGCTCATATGGGCAACCGGTAATGACGATAGATAAACGTAGAACACACTTTAAAATGAGACATATTTTCACCAAAGAGATGATCCACTGTAAGGTGGGGAAAACCTGAGCAGGCTCAAAATATCCAAAGGGCCTGCTCTGAACTGTACCACCTACAGATAACATTTTTCATACATATTTGTTTCGTTAACAAACCTGTTATTCATAATTTTTCCATCAGCTATTGTGTTATTATTCGTCATCTATTTTTCAACAATTAAAACTTAATTTTCTGAAGTTGCATTTTCGTGTTTTAATATTGTTGTCGTTTGAGACTGTCTAATACTGTATTTTTAATGTAAACTAAAACCTGTCATAACCTGTAGTATTGTGTGTGTAATTGTATCTGTAGAAAGGCATGCAACTTTTTCTTGTTGTAACTATTCAACCTGGCTTATGTCATAATTTTCTCCTAAAATGAATGATGACACATGTTTTGTATTTGGGGTTTAAACTTTAAAGTCACAATTGACAGATTCATTAGGTCATATGGCCACTCTAAAGCAGTTATTGGTGGATGAAGACACCCCCTTTCAGGCCTCGACAATTTTTTAATTTCTTACTCGTCCTACTGGGCGAGTGATGCCACTGTTCCACTCGTCCAGATTGGACTATCACTCGTCCCATGTATTTTAGGAACATTAAAAATCGTCGGAATTGCACTTTAATTTATTAATAAATGCAATTATGTGGCAGCATAAACACATTAAAATATCCTCGGTGATTTCCCATTATCACGCCTGGTAATCATTCTGAAGAAAGTAAAACGGATATTATTTTATTTTGTTCCTTCGATTTATATTGGATATTTAGCTGAAATTTTCACTCGTCCGACTGGGCAAGCGACTTGGAATTTCTACTCGTCCAGATCGAAAAGTCACGCGTAAATACGAGCGGACGAGTGGGTTTGTCGAGCCCTGCCTTTTGGTGCCTCTGAGAGCAGTATTTCAGGCACAGGCAGGTAGAATGGGCAACCATTATCACCAATGTATGTATTTTACGTTTATTTATCGTCGCTACCGGTTGCCTATATGAGCGACGCCTCCTGAATAGATTAGTCATTTTAGAGTTTTGGAGGATAGTGCAATGATACAGACAGAGACCCATTCCAGAGTCTCATCTGGTTCTTTTACGTGCATGGTGTAAAGCACCGATAAAGACCTCGGTTAAAAGTCCCATCTGAAAGACTGTTAATTTTATTAGGGTCAGACGGGGGATCGAACCTGCGATCCCTAGATTTCCAGTCCAGCGTGTTACCACTGGACTACAGATCCGTCTGCTTACCACCATTGCTAGGCAACACTGCCTATTTTATATCATGATTGGGTTGTGACACAAACACACTCACAAAGCCAATTATTTGGACTCCAGCTATTTCACACCACCTACAAATGTCTCCCCCCCCCCCCCCGGGTGAATATGAATAGTGTCAAATTAATGATCCCAACAATTATTGGTCATTTTGCCAAGTACTAGCCACTAAACACCAGTTTCAATGCTGCTGAGTATGCTGGCAGGTAGACACTAGCAATTATCATGATGTGTAAAAATTATGTCTGGTGGTGAGTGGCAATTATCACCATGTGTAATTATTATGGCTTCACAGACACATTTCTGAATTAATGCGGCATGAGATACCCAATTCAAATGTCCCATCACCAAACTTGGCTAATGGTTACAAGAAAGAATTTGTCCTTTTGCCTAAAGATGGCAAGTTGTGACTTTTATGTGGGTCTACGTGTTTGTGTTGTAATTAACAAATGGATCTGTTGTCCAGTTGTGTAACACGCTGGACTGGTAATCGCAGGTTTGACCCCCCGTCTGACCCTAATAAAATTAACAGTCTTCAGATGGGACATTAAACCGAGGTCTCGTGTCGGTGCTGTACACCGTGCACGTAAACGAACAAGGAGATTCTGGAATGGATCTCTGTCTGTATCATTGCACTATCCTCCATCAATCTAAAATGACTAATCTCTTCAGGAGGCGTCGCTCATATGGGCAACCGGTAGCGACGATAAATAAACGTAAAACACACACTCATGTGGAAGTATCCTTGTAGGCTTCTGTACTTCTATACAACTCTCCAAGAGTTAACCATTTCAACACCACAGACCTCTAAATAGGCTTACAAAAAGTGTAGATCCAGATGAGCCGGCTCGTCATGAGCCGTCTCATCAGGATCTGCACTTTTTGCAAGTAATATTACAATTTTTAGAAAATAATTTACCCATTTTTAATAAATGAACTGATCCAAATGTAATTTTCTTATTAATTTAATTGGTCTAATAATGTCATGGACCAGTCTATGTCAGTTACTTGGTGTCGAATGGGTTAACCCTTTCAACACCACAGACCTCTAAATAGGCTTACAAAGTGTAGATCCAGATGAGCCGGCTCGTGATGAGCCGTCTCATCAGGATCTGCACTTTTTGCCAGTGATATGACTATTTTTAGACATAATTACCCATTTTGATAAATGAACTTGTCCAAATGTGATTTTCTGATTCATTTATTGGTTTATGAATATCATGGACCAGTCCATGTGAGTTACTTGGGGTTGAATGGGTTAAGAAGATTTATATGCAGAAATGACACACACCTTAAAAATAATTGGACTTGAAAAAAAGTGTCATTGACTTACATTATGGCGTCCATACATAAACTGTAACATCAATTTGGTGTCACATGTGAGACAACAACCTGAAAGAAAAGAAATATGTCTCAGAAGATGCATCCATGGTGATGTGCAGTTGAAAGGTTTCGCTAACAGATAGGGTAGGACATTTTAAATTTAACCCTTTCCTTCGTCGAGATTTAGGTTAATATGCTATTATATCTCCATACAAACGACAGCCATTTAGCTATCATGCAGTGGATAAGTAGTAGCCATATTTATCCCACATCTATAGATATTACTGGGACTACATGAGATTTAGGTTAATATACTATTATATCTCCATACAAACGACAGCCATTTAGTTATCATGCAGTGGATAAGTAGTAGCCATATTTATCCCACCTCCATAGATATTACTGGGACTACATGAGATTCTGGCCTTTATTATGAACATTGGTTTAGCTACTACACTGTCCGATCTGGCGACCATTGTACCATCTCACATACTTCCCGGTCCGAGGATCGTACCCGGGTTGCATTGGTGAGAAGCGAGCGAGCTAACAACTACGCTAATCGGACAGCCAGCCAGCCAGCCAGCCAGCCAGCCAGCCAGCCAGCCAGCCAGCCAGCCAGACAGACAGACACCTGTTTCTCCATATTATATTGAGCACCCAAATGTTTGTACAGATGGACGGACAAAAGTTGATCATAATATCGAGTCTCCGCTAGGAAAGCAAAATTAATGTTTCTTCCTTCATACAATGAAATTACATAATTCTGGCATACATAATTCTGGCATATCAAACAATCTATTTCACTTGAACCATCAACTAGAATTGTTTTCATTAATATTCTCTTGCAAAGTGCTACTGCACCGACCTGCAAACAACAAACAGCTGGAAAATATTATAGAATGATCCTATAACACACCACATGTTCAGCTTGTTCTGTTTTGTGAGATTTGAAGTGGAACCAGCAACAGTAACCGGTCATATGGAACCAGCAACAATAACTGGTCATATGGAACCAGCAACAATAACTGGTCATATGGAACCAGCAACGGTAGCTGGTCATATGGAACCAGCAACAATAACTGGTCATATGGAACCAGCAACAGTAACTGGTCATATGGAACCAGCAACAGTAACTGGTCATATGGCCATTCTCCAGCTATTATTGTTGGGGGAAGACCTTCCACAAACCACCTGCATGGACGGCCATTCTCCAGCTATTATTGTAGGGGAAGACCTTCCACAAACCACCTGCATGGATGGCGATTCTCCAGCTATTATTGTTGGGGGAAGACCTTCCACAAACCACATGCATGGATGGCCATTCTCCAGCTATTATTGTAGAGGGAAGACCTTCCACAAACCACCTGCATGTATAGCATCCTCACATGAAATAATTTGACACCCCCAGTGGAATTTGAACCTAGAGCGGCGAGGGTCAAGTGATTTGAAGTCAATGACCACAACCCCTCGGCCACCTAATTTAATATAGCCATCATAAATTACATTACACAATTTAACGCCTAACCTGCCAATCACATCTTTCAGTCCACTATTCGGATAGTGGAGCTAACGCACTTGTCTGAATAGCAAACAACATAGATCCTGATCAGATGCTAAGTCCAATTTATTTGGCAGGTTAAGGGTTAAATATAGCATGCATGGGTGCCCGGGTACAACTACCATACACAAGAGACCTCAGTCTAAAGTCCCATCTGAAAGACTGTTAATTGTATTAGAGTCAGATAGGTTATCGAACCTGCGATCCCTGGATTACCAGTCCAACATGTTAACCACTGGACTACAGATCCATCTGTTCATTAATTCAAGAGAGCAGTGCTGAGAATTGTTTATGTAAGTTTGCACTTCCAAAAATAAAGGGAGAAGTATCTCCTAAATTCCCTTCTAGCTTGAACCCTGAATCCCGCGATGACGGGAGAATGCCACCTGTCCGACATATTTCTCAACAAATGCAACATTCACTATACCAGAATTAAATATTTACTTACTTTGCAGCCAATGTAGCCACCTCTGTCAGGCATAAATGCAATATATCTATTCCATTTTCTCATAAATTTCTCAAATGGTTTCCAGGAATTTTTTTAAGTGCAATCAGCAAATGCACAACAGTTCTGATCTGTTTGTTCTCAGCACTGCATCTCAAATCCAAGCCTCTAATAAAAAGGTAATTTTGTTCTCACTCCACGCTACATTTTATATTTTCATCGCACAATTTTACCATGTGACTGGTAACTAACTATTGGATGCAATGCATTTATAAAACCTGTATCCGTTTTGCTTTTCAATAAAACATGATTTCCGTTATTAGATACCCATTTGTGTTCTTGCATGATAAATTACAGCGAAAACTTCTCTTTTGAGCCACCATGGTATAATAATACTAGAGGGCCATGATGGCTTTGTATCGCTCACCTCACTCACTTTTTATGCCAGGGGTCACCATTTTAACAACTTTGAAAGAGCATTGTACATCGGTCATTCCTACCAAATGTTGCCGGTGACCGGATGTTCGAAGTTTTTGAAGAATTTGTGTTACGTTGATACTAATAAATCTGAAAAAGGCTACACCCATGGACTGACTATATTTGTAAAATTTAGCTACCATTTGGCAAAGCGGTATTGGTGAAGAACCATTTTGAAATCTATAATAAAAGTACGCTCTTTTGACTTTTCCGAAGCTATCTTTGACGACACTATCTGATTTTCAGATTTGATATATGACATGACCATATTCGCTCAAACATCAAATTTGATCCCAATTTGACCTTCCCGGGCCACGCTCATTTTTGATCCTGGGATCACCATTTGAACATCTTTGAAAGAGCATTGTAAATCGATCATTCCTGCAAAGATTCGCCATAATCCGGCTGGCGTTTTTGTGAGAAGGATTTTTTAAAGAATTTGAGCTATTCTTTAATGGTGGCCATATTGGATTTCAGGGGAACTTTATTTTAATATCTTTCAGAAGACTTCACCTAAGGTTCATACAGATTTTCTGGAACATTGGCTGATCAGTTCGTGGGAAGAAGACATTTGACATCTCTTTCGATGGCCATTTATCATGGATGATGTAATCATATCCTGGATGATGTAATAATATCCTGGATGATGTAATCATATCCTGGATGATGTAATCATATCCTGGATGATGTAATCATATCCTGGATGACGTAATCATATCTTGGATGATGTAATGACGTAATCATATCTTGGATGATGTAATGACGTAATCATATCCTGGATGACGTAATCATATCTTGGATGATGTAATGACGTAATCATATCCTGGATGATGTAATCATATCCTGGATGATGTAATCATATCCTGGATGACGTAATCATATCTTGGATGATGTAATGACGTAATCATATCCTGGATGACGTAATCATATCTTGGATGATGTAATGATGTAATCATATCTTGGATGATGTAATGACGTAATCATATCCTGGATGATGTAATGACGTAATCATATCTTGTATGGCGTAATCATATCCTGGATGATGTAATGATGTAATCATATCCTGGATGATGTAATGACGTAATCATATCCTGGATGATGTAATCACATCTTGGATGATGTAATCATATCCTGGATGATGTAATGATGTAATCATATCCTGGATGATGTAATGACGTAATCATATCCTGGATGATGTAATCATATCTTGGATGATGTAATCATATCTTGGATGATGTAATGACGTAATCATATCTTGGATGATGTAATGATGTAATCATATCTTGGATGATGTAATGACGTAATCATATCTTGGATGATGTAATGATGTAATCATATCTTGGATGATGTAATCATATCTTGGATGATGTAATGACGTAATCATATCTTGGATGATGTAATGACGTAATCATATCCTGGATGATGTAATGACGTAATCATATCCTGGATGATGTAATCATATCCTGGATGATGTAATGATGCAATCATATCTTGGATGATGTAATGATGCAATCATATCTTGGATGATGTAATGACGTAATCATATCTTGGATGATGTAATGACGTAATCATATCTTGGATGATGTAATGATGCAATCATATCTTGGATGATGTAATGATGCAATCATATCTTGGATGATGTAATGATGTAATCATATCCTGGATGATGTAATGATGCAATCATATCTTGGATGATGTAATGATGCAATCATATCTTGGATGATGTAATGATGTAATCATATCCTGGATGATGTAATGATGTAATCATATCTTGGATGATGTAATGACGTAATCATATCCTGGATGATGTAATGATGTAATCATATCTTGGATGATGTAATGATGTAATCATATCCTGGATGATGTAATGACGTAATCATATCCTGGATGATGTAATGATGTAATCATATCTTGGATGACGTAATGATGTAATCATATCCTGGATGATGTAATGACGTAATCATATCCTGGATGATGTAATGATGTAATCATATCTTGGATGACGTAATGATGTAATCATATCCTGGATGATGTAATGACGTAATCATATCTTGGATGATGTAATGATGCAATCATATCTTGTATGGCGTAATCATATCTTGGATGACGCAATCATATCTTGTATGGCGTAATCATATCTTGGATGACGCAATCATATCTTGTATGGCGTAATCATATCTTGGATGACGCAATCATATCTTGTATGGCGTAATCATATCTTGTATGGCGTAATCATATCTTGTATGGCGTAATCATATCTTGGATGGCGTAATCATATCTTGGATGACGTAATCATATCTTGGATGATGTAACATATCTTGGGTTATTATAGTGATCGCCTCGTTAATTTGATATATAACATGACCATACTTGTACTAACTACCCGTACTTGATTTCCTTGGTCACGGCCATTTTTGATCCCGGGGTCACCATTCGAACAACTTTGAAAGAGCATTGTACATCGATTATTCCTACCAAGATTCGTAAAAATCTGACTGGCAGTTCGTCCGTAGAAGATGTTTTAAGAATTTGTGCTATTTTTAAACAGGGGCCCATCTTGGATTACGTAATGACTTTATTTTAATAATTATGTAATCTCCCAACCTAGCCAAGAGATCCAATGGTTACTGAGGAGAAGACATTTGAAAATGTCAACGGACAGAGGACAACAGACATATTGCGGTAATAATACCTCACATGAACAAAGCTTTCGCTCATGTGAGCTAAAAATGTACAATGCATTTTGATTTCGTTCGAAGAAGTGGTTGCAAGACCTATACAATGTATTTACAGCTTGTTCATCGATTTCTTTCTACTGTGCACATTTTAAGAGAAATATGATACATACTGTCTGAGTAGGATTTAAAATCAGCTTTACTCGTATTAGGCTATTCAAAAACTAATTCCATGATTCTCAACGCGTGCTCAGTGCAGCGCATTCTAATAAATCTGTTCCTTAGAATATCTCATTATGTAGCACATTCTAGCAAACCTGTTCCTTAGAATATCTCATTATGCAGCACATTCTAGCAAACCTGTTCCTTAGAATATCTCATTATGCAGCACATTCTAGCAAACCTGTTCCTTAGAATATCTCATTATGCAGCACATTCTAGCAAACCTGTTCCTTAGAATATCTCATTATGCAGCACATTCTTGTAAACTTGTACCTTAGAATATCTCATTGCGCAGCACATTCTAAGTAAACCTGTCCTTAAAATATCTTGGTGTGCAGCACATTCTAAGAAAGCGCAATTATGATATATATATATATATATATATATGATATAGTGTCTGGATTGTGAAATAATTTATTTTGACTTATTACTCTCAGACCTCATTCATGATGGAATCCACTGTTTGAATTATTGTTAATTGGTACTGATTATGACAACACATGGACAGTCGGTACATGATGTATCAGTCGGTAGGTGATGTATCAGTCGGTATGTGATGTATCGGTCGGTACATGATGTATCAGTCGGTACATGATGTATCAGTCGGTACGTGATGTATCAGTCGGTACGTGATGTATTAGTCGGTACGTGATGTATCAGTCAGTACTTGATGTATCAGTCAGTACTTGATGTATCAGTCAGTACGTGATGTATCAGTCGGTACATGATGCATCGGTCGGTACATGATGCATCAGTCGGTACATGATGTATCAGTCGGTACATGATGTATCAGTCGGTACATGATGCATCGGTCGGTACATGATGCATCAGTCGGTACATGATGTATCAGTCGGTACATGATGTATTAGTCGGTACATGATGTATCGGTCGGTACATGATGTATCAGTCGGTACGTGATGTATCACTCAATACAACTTAACTGGTTCCCAGTTACCTGTATCTGAATGCTGGAACACAACTAATTGGCACCTTAACCGGCAACAGAATAAGACTGAAAATAACAAATTTGTTTACCGAAACTGCTTAATTGCTGGTACCGGAGACCGAACATGCTGTTCTAACGAACAAATTAAATATTGTGCCGCTTCATTTACTGGCAAATTGTGCCGGGGACTCAAATATGCTGTTGCAGAGGATATCGAGAGTAGACTGACGTCCATTCAACATGAAACAGAAATATATTTCATTTGTACAGAAACTAATTTTACGACATGCATTCTTCGATCTTGAAACCAGCAATCAAGAACGGTTTCATTAACTTTAGAAGTAAATGAGGCACATGAATGCAGGCTTGATGAAGAATTAAAGGACTTCAATTTGAAACAGGAGACAGATGTTCATAAACTGGTTATCAGCAATCTCGTACTCTCTGAGTGTACTCCAAAGATAACAATGTAGAAACAAGACCAAGTTAAACTGCTGGTTACCTGATTAAATTGATACTGTTACTAAATACACTATCGAAAGCAAACTATCAGATGTACGTATATTTGTGTTTGTAATTAGAGACACTCAACAATCTCAGGACTAAGGGCACATAGTTTGCTTGTTTGGGTTATATCACCGCCCCCCCCCCCCACGACGGGCAGTTTACCTAACACCTCTCCCAGACAGGCTCTAGCGGTTAACCAGTACTTGGTGCACCAACCTCCGTAAGAAACTGCCAAGTTTTTCATATAAAGGCACACGGTCTGAGCGGGACTTGAACCTGTGACCATCAGTGATAGGTTACAGTGATATACAAGTCTGTGACTGTAACAACTCGACCATGGAGACAGTTGTAATAGTAGCTTGAAGTCAAGCACTACGGAGGGGACTGCAGAGGGGGGGGCCCATATAGTGGATTGTTTCTTGACACTGACAGATACAGGAATTATTCATGAACATTATATACATGTTGCAATACTATTTTTTACAGTGTGTCTTTGAAAAACTAAGACTGAAGACCAGCTTTAAGAGAGTGGACTGAAGACCAGCTTTAAGAGAGCGGACTGAAGACCAGCTTTAAGAGAGTAGACTGAAGACCAGCTTTAAGAGAGTGGACTGAAGACCAGCTTTAAGAGAGCGGAGAGCAAAAACTGTCGAACCTCTCCAACTCTCCTCGCCAAAATGGCGTCTGGAATATTACGACAGGAAAGCAATAAATTCCTTCGATTAGTTATGATCTTCACAAATACTGGCTGCCGTTTTATCTATTTCAAATCAAGGGATGGTATTTATAGATGTAGGATATTTCGAAAATCTGTACCAGTCCAAGTGTGGAAAAAATGTCCAGATTGGATGGAGTTCAGGGTTCATTCTACGTCAGAATTTTTGGGAGAAGTGAGAAAGCACGTGATCGCTTCCTTAAAATGGTGTTCTTTAATATACCTCTGCAAAATAGGGTTAAAATGCACAGTACAACAAAATGGAAGTCGTGATAGCGCTTCAGGTGCGAAAGGTCTGGAGTTCGAGCCCCACTGGAGCCATTACGATTGTGCCCTTAGGCAAGGTATTTAAATTCCACATTGCCTCTTCTCTCTCCCTCGTGGCGATGGATTCCATCAGGAATGAGGTCTCGAGAGTGATAAATATAAGTTGTAATAACTTGTTTCACAATCGAGCTAAATCTTATCACGCTTTATACTATTCGGATAGTGGCACTAAAACATTTGGCTGAATAGCAAACAACATTAAATTGTTTGCAAATGTGATTATATTTACTCAGCATGCAACAGGTTAATGTTCCATTATCCACATTTAAGATAAGTCATTGGCGCAATCATTTCCATCGTGCAATAACCAGACCTTACATATCTATTATTTTATCTCTCAAATTTCCAATCGGTAACAGATATATCAGTTATCTGCATTATTGTTGTAGAATATCATATATATATATATACTACATTTGCACTTGGCCTAAGTGTAGCTTTGGAATGTTAGAATTCAGTGTAGAGAGTAGGTTTAATCATTAATGAAATTTACTATATTATAAAGCAATTCCAAACATTATAATTGTGATTTGAATGTTTTGCTGCAGTTCGGGGCGAGCGCTTGGGGTGGGCGGTAATCTACACTTGTCCATAGGCAAGGGATTTCAATTTGCCTCTTCTCTTTCCCTCGTGGCGATGGATTCCACCAGGAAATCGGGAGTGAACAATACAAGTTGTAGGCACTTGTTTCACAATCAGTAGCTAATTTCTGGGTAGTTTATACAAATTTAATTTTAGCTCGATTGCCTACAACTTGTATTGTTCACTCCCGATTTCCTGGTGGAATCCATCGCCACGAGGGAGAGAGAAGAGGCAAATTGAAATCCCTTGCCTATGGACACAATCGTAACGGCTCCAGCGGGGTTCGAACTCCAGGTCTTTCGCAGCTGAAGGGAACATGCTACCGCTGCGCTATCACGAATTCCACCTAAATGCACTAACAATATAATGTAACAAACACCCATATGATAAAATATTCATCACGCATAACAAACTAATATCAGGCATTTAACCATCAGTCTTGTATGTAATAGATTCTTTAGATACCAAATGAGTGGAGCGCGACTTGGCAATGAATAAATTTGCATAAATATTTTGATAATTTGTTTGATCAATGTTGATATTGAATGCGAGCATGCACTCGGGCTGCCCGGGATATGATATTGTTTAGATCCATCTATACTGATATTGAATGCGAGCATGCACTCGGGCTGCCCGGGATATGATATTGTTTAGATCCATCTATACTGATATTGAATGAGAGCATGCACTCGGGCTGCCCGGGATATGATATTGTTTAGATCCATCTATACTGATATTGACTCTAAACGAAAGTTTATGTCATTCAGCCATATGTCTACCTTGGCAATAAGTCCAGGGACACTGTTACATTAAAGGGGACACTGTTACATTAAAGGAGACACTGTTACATTAAAGGAGACACTGTTACATTAAAGAAGACACTGTTACATTAAAGGAGACACTGTTACATTAAAGGGGACACTGTTACATTAAAGGAGACACTGTTACATTAAAGGAGACACTGTTACATTAAAGGAGACACTGTTACATTAAAGGAGACACTGTTACATTAAAGGAGACACTGTTACATTAAAGGGGACACTGTTACATTAAAGGAGACACTGTTACATTAAAGGAGACACTGTTACATTAAAGGAGACACTGTTACATTAAAGGAGACACTGTTACATTAAAGGAGACACTGTTACATTAAAGGGGACACTGTTACATTAAAGGAGACACTGTTACATTAAAGGAGACACTGTTACATTAAAGGAGACACTGTTACATTAAAGGAGACACTGTTACATTAAAGGAGACACTGTTACATTAAAGGGGACACTGTTACATTAAAGGAGACACTGTTACATTAAAGGAGACACTGTTACATTAAAGGAGACACTGTTACATTAAAGGAGACACTGTTACATTAAAGGAGACACTGTTACATTAAAGGGGACACTGTTACATTAAAGGAGACACTGTTACATTAAAGGAGACACTGTTACATTAAAGGAGACACTGTTACATTAAAGGGGACACTGTTACATTAAAGGGACACAGTTACATTAAAGGGGACACTGTTACATTAAAGGGGACACTGTTACATTAAAGGGGACACTGTTAAATTAAAGGGGACACTGTTACATTAAAGGGGACACTGTTACATTAAAGGGGACACTGTTACATTAAAGGGGACACTGTTACATTAAAGGGGCATTGCTTCATGAAAGAGACACTGTTACATTAAAGGGACACTGTTACAGGGACACTGTTACATTAAAGGAGACACTGTTTCATTAAAGGGACACTGTTTCATGAAAGGGACACTGTTACATTAAAGGGACACTGTTACATTAAAGGAGACACTGTTTCATTAAAGGGGCATTGCTTCATGAAAGCGACACTGTTACATTAAAGGGACACTGTTACATTAAAGGGACACTGTTACATTAAAGTGACACTATATTGGAATCAAGGATGTGATTTTGGTAACAGGTCCCAGATAGGACTGTGTCTTTTAAAAAAACCCAAATATTTGCACAGAAACAACAAGAAATATGACAGTAGGTGATGAATGCAATGCCCCCGCCATAGCCGAAGAAGTTACAGCCCGGACTGGAAATATTGACTCAGACGGACAAACAAACCCGCCATAGCCGAAGAAGTTACAGCCCGGACTGGAAATATGGACTCAGACGGACAGACAAACCCGCCACAGCTGAAGAAGTTACAGCCAGGCCTGGACATATTGACTCAGACGGACAGACAAACCCGCCATAGCCGAAGAAGTTACAGCCCGGCCTGGACATATTGACTCAGACGGACAGACAAACCCGCCATAGCCGAAGAAGTTACAGCCAGGCCTGGACATATTGACTCAGACGGACAGACAAACCCGCCATAGCCGAAGAAGTTACAGCCTGGACTGGAAATATTGACTCGGACGAACGGGCACTTCGAAAACTATATGCCTCCCTTTAGGCACATTAAAACAAAATCAAATATAGCACCGTCGTATACACAAATTGTTTATCAACAAACGTATGAGATATTTGTTTGGATCGCCGATAGAGGACGATGACATCTGAACGCACGCAGGGCAGCATGGCAAACCTATTCAGGGGGGGGGGGGTCCCACTTCATTATCAGTTTGCTATATTGTACAAACACTGTTTAATGTGAATGTGAAATAGCATTGCTACTTTTTGTGCCGTCTGATCTGGCTCTATGCTGTTAGCACAAGCAACTTCGTGATTGGCAGGTTTCCTTCATAGAGATTTAGGTTAATATATTATTATATCTCCATACAAGCGACTGCCATTTAGCTATCATGCAGTGGATAAGTATTGCCACATCTATCCCACCTTCATAGATATTACTGGGACTACATGAGATTTAGGTTAATATACTATTATATCTCCATACAAACGATAACCATTTAGCTATCATGCAGTGGATAAGTAGTCGCCACATCTATCCCACCTCCATAGATATTACTGGGACTACATAGAGATTCTGGCCTTTCGAGCATTGGTTTTGCTACTACATTGTCAAGGTATGTCATATTGGTAATGGCGTCAAGATGTGCTTCTATGAGGGAAATGGTTAAAGGTTAACAGGACTTTTTGCACATGGTTTTTCATGAATCACATTAATATCTCAACTTACCATTTTATGCTAATGGCCACGCGAAAGAACAAAAAACAAACAAAAGCAACAACAAAAACCCGTCCCATTCAGGGTTCATTCTAGGTCAGAATTTTTGGGAGAAGTGAGAAAGCGCGTGATCACTTCCTTAACCCTTTAAACCCCAAGTAACTCACATGGACTGGTCCATGATATTCATAAACCAATAAATGAATCAGAAAATCACATTTGGACAAGTTCATTTATCAAAATGGGTAATTATGTCTAAAAATAGTCATATCACTGGCAAAAAGTGCAGATCCTGATGAGACGGCTCGTCACGAGCCGGCTCATCTGGATCTACACTTTTTCATAAGCCTATTTAGAGGCCTGTGGGGTTGAAAGGGTTAAATTGTGTTCTTTAATATACTTCTGCAAAATAGGGTTAAAATGCACAGTACAACCATTAAATACATTTGAATAGAAGGAGTGCTTTATAATGGGCCAGTGTATCTTACTAAACACAATTTTGTTTGAAAATCGTAAAAACCAAAAAATAATTTTTATTTCTTTTAGGGAGAAGTGGGGCCCCAAAGGGCGAAGTCAGGATCCCTAGGGCGACAATTTCGCCCTTTAGAACGATCCCTGCCCATTTTAAACTATGTCAATTCATTTTTGTGTGTGCATACCTGCCTGCCAGCAGTTTTGGAGGGAAAACAATGATACACTTGTGATGAGAACATAAGTAGATAGAAACATACAGAAATGCAAAAATATCAATCCCTGAACATGAAAATATTCTCATCTTCACAGCAAGGGATCTGTCTGAAAACTATCAAACTTCACCATCTAGATCTTAATCAAACTTATTGCATGCATCAAATTTGTTAGACATATTTTGGGGGTATTTTGCAAGAGGAGTAGGGTTTATAAATATTCCATAATGGTGATAGTTTACTTGATGTTCATTTATCTCAACTGCATAAATGTTTTTTTGTTGTTTTTTTTATTGGTTTTTATATAAATTTATTTTAGCTCGATTGCGAACCAAGTTCTTACAACTTATATTAATCACTCTCGAGACCTCATTCCTGATGGAATCCATCGCCACGAGGGAGAGAGAAGTGGCAACATGGAATTATAATGCCTTGCCTAAGGATACAATCGTAATGACTCCAGCGGGGCTCGACTAATGTTAATCAAACTTGTGGCCCAAACCATTTGTATTTTCATGCTATGTTTGAATATTTAATAGAATTTTAATGTGATACTAGATACATGGGATGTAAAACTAAATTTTTATTTTTATTTTGTTCTATGCAATTATAGTTAAATTCTTAATTCATTGAAGTAATTTAAATTTTAAATGTCACCCTGTGTCATGCCACCAGCACAGAGGACACTGGAAATAAGAGTTCTCTCTTTGTGTTATCCTCGGTGTTGGTGTGCATGCCATGGTACATTTAAATGCCACCCTATGTCATGCCACCAGCACAGAGGACAATGGAAATAAGAGTTCTCTCTTTGTGTTATCCTCGGTGTTGGTGTGCATGCCATGGTACATTTAAATGCCACCCTATGTCATGCCACCAGCACAGAGGACACTGGAAATAAGAGTTCTCTCTTTGTGTTATCCTCGGTGTTGGTGTGCATGCCATGGTATATTTAAATGTCACCTTATGTCATGCCACCAGCACAGAGGACAATGGAAATAAGAGTTCTCTCTTTGTGTTATCCTCGGTGTTGGTGTGCATGCCATGGTATATTTATTGTCACGTATGCCTGATGTATGTGAATAATATTCTACAGACTGATCTGTAGTCCAGTCGTAACATGCTGGACTGGTAATCCAGGGATCGCAGGTTCGATCCCCCGTCTGACCATAATAAAATGAACAGGAGGCGTCGCTCATATGGGCAACCGGTAGCGACGATAAATAAACGTAAAACACACACAATGATATTTGTCTTTATATACTGTACATGTTGTTTTAGATATCCATGTATGCATTCCTTGCCGAAATAAATCTATCCATCTATGTTCTTGTACTTTGTATGTTATAATAATCATTCTGAAGGCAATAAAATACGATTAAACTACGCACCCCTCAGTCACACCATATATATTACATGACATCGCCTACACAATGTTAAGCAAACCTATGTTTAATAGGATTAACTGCATTATGTATCCACTAAACAAGCGCAAATTCCTAGGCCATTTCATGCAAAACTCTCAAAGCCAGACTCAGGTTTCCTGCTGCCGGTCACCAATGGGGCCAATTACGACAAAAATCAAATACTGGTGCAACTTTTTTCTTTTTGGCATATGTTTTGTCAGATACATGGCTTCAAATAGTTATCTGTGAACTATATGGCTCTTAGTTGGCTCCAAGTTATTCAAATTGGCTCCAGTTTATTTCAGTTAAAATTCAGACAGAGAGAACGCCAAGGCTCAATTGATGAACTTAAGATTTGTAACAGTCATGATCAGGTTTAACACTTAAAATGCTGAATAAATTGGACGGAAAGTGTAAACAACATAGATCGAGATCAGCCGCGGCATAATGCTGCGTCTGATCTGGATCCATAGGTAATGTTTGCTATTCAGTGTTTTAACTATCTGAATAGCAAACAGAATATTGCCTCATCAGACGGCTATATATGCCGTTTTGCAAAAGCGACTTTAGTTGTGATTAGCAGGTTATGGGTTCACCCTTTCCTTCATAGAGATTTAGCTTAATATACTATCATATCTCCATTCAAACGACAGCCATTTAGCTATCATGCAGTGGATAAGTAGTCACCATATCTATCCAACCTCCATAGATATTACTGGGACTACATAGAGATTTAGGTTAATATACTATTATATCTCCATACAAACGACAGCCATTTAGCTATCATGCAGTGGATAAGTAGTCACCATATCTATCCAACCTCCATAGATATTACTGGGACTACATAGAGATTTAGGTTAATATACTATTATATCTCCATAAAAATGACAGCCATTTAGCTATCATGCAGTGGATAAGTACTCACCATATCTATCCAACCTCCATAGATATTACTGGGACTACATAGAGATTTAGGTTAATATACTATTATATCTCCATAAAAATGACAGCCATTTAGCTATCATGCAGTGGATAAGTAGTCACCATATCTATCCAACCTCCATAGATATTACTGGGACTACATGAGATTCTGGCCTTTATTATGAACATTGGTTTGGCTACTACATTGTCAATGTGTGTCGTATTGGTAATGGTGTCAAGAGGTGATTCTATGAGGGAAAGGGTTAAGTAACATTAAGCGTAGATTAATACGATTAATGGAACAAGAGTGGCATATGCAAAGATCGTCCTGATGGGCTATATGTTATGGAATTAATAAATAATTAATAGTCTATGGTAATTATAAATTCATAAAAATAAAGCCATAAACGTAGTGGTCACATCACACCAACTTGCACAAAATCGGAATAGCTCACTCGCGACTCCGATATCAAACAATACACATACAAGATATGAACATCATTAAAATGAAAGAACCATACTTTTGAACAATATAAAATGGGCCCTTATAAACTAAATGTTATGTGCCAATGCCTATCTTAATCACATAAATAACAGATAATGGATGCTTACGGAGACCTATAAAATTTCTATGACAATATTTGTCAGCCATCACCATAATCCTACAGTCAACATAGCAAAATCTTCAAATCTTTATATGACACTTAAATTCTCAAATTTGAACACCCTTCACATGAAGGAATACGGGTCAAGAATGTGTCATAATATGAAAATTAAATTTTTTTTTAAACCAATCATGGAATCATGGATTATTGGCCCTGAATGTACCTCCACCTGGTGGCAGAGGTGCTGCCACCAATAATATTTCATAAATAGCTAATGAACGTATGACCTTGAATCTACAGCGCTATTTAACAAACTACCCCTAACCCAACATTGAAAGCACTAAAACTAAAATCTCCTGCGCTAATTCATTACAAATTAACCATCTCAATACTACATACCTCTAAATAGGCTTACAAAAAGTGTAGATCCAGATGAGACTGCTCATCAGGATCTGCACTTTTTGCCAATAATATTACTATTTATAGACAAAATTACCCAAATGAATTGGTTCAAATGTAATTTTCTCATTAATTTATTGGTCTAAAAATAGTCAGTTACTTGGTGTTGAATGCGCATTAAGCATGAATTTTTATCACAGTATTACTTACCTGGTTATGAGTAATATGGATTGATATAGAATTATCCATCAAAATATCTATGTCTCTATATTGTACTACATTAATACACAGTCCATTGGTCTCCCTACGACTTTTTGAATACATCTGCATTGGCAAACACTACTTGCACTACATTCAACAATGCGTAAACATCTATAATTGGATTACTGTTACGGTAAATAACTATGCACATATTTCTTATTTCAATCTGTATTTTTTGGCCCGTCATCTCAAGTTTTAAAAGCTAATAATGATTTAGCAAATTTAAATATCACATAAACATTTACTTATGTAATAAATAGATTACGATATTAAAGTCGTATATATTCCAGTTTAACCCTTTCAACACCACAGACCTCTAAATAGGCTTACAAAAAGTGTAGATCCAGATGAGCCGGCTCGTGACGAGCCGTCTCATCAGGATCTGCACTTTTTGCCAGTGATATGACTATTTTTAGACATAATTACCCATTTTGATAAATGAACTTGTCCAAATGTGATTTTCTGATTCATTTATTGGTTTATGAATATGATGGACCAGTCCATGTGAGTTACTTGGTGTTGAATGGGTTAAAGTGACTGTTACATTTTCCAATGAAGTTGCTATGATACAATTACATTTATTACACTAACCTACTAGCTAATTTGTGGAAGTCGTGATAGCGCAGTGGATGCGCGTTCGCTTCAAGTGCGAATCGTCCGGAGTTCGAGCCCTGCTCGAGCCGTTACGATTGTGCCCTTAGGCAAGGCATTTACATTCCACGTTGCCTCTTCTCTCTCCCTCGTGGCGATGGATTCCATTAGAAATGAGGTCTCGAGAGTGATTAATATAAGTTGTAATAACTTGTTTCGCAATCGAGCTAAAATCAATTTGTATAAACTACTAGCTAATGTTGGTAAACCTTGTTGCCCAACCCATTTTGCTTCTAGATTTTTTTTATTCTCACAGAGTGCAAGTATAAGCATAGCATTACAGTTGTATTATCTTGTTCATATATTTATCATGTTTATATTTGTAATTATATTGTATATAAAAACAAGCAATATAATATGATTAAACTAAACTTTTACTCCAGTATATAGTAACAAAATACATTATTTTACACATATTTTTAATGTAAATGAAAATTCTTGCAAAATATACACAGTCCATACTCGCCTGTAAGACAAGTTTTTTACAACAATATTATGGCCTCAAAGTGATCTCCCGTCTTATAAGATAGTGCTAAAAAAAAGTTGGTAAAAATAAATATTAATTTTTTTTTTTTAAATGTATACTTTATGGTATTCATAATTACGGTTTTAGATTTTAAAAAAATCACGCTGACACTGAAAATTTCTTCAACTTGCAGTCGTGCATTGGTCAAGCATGCAATTTATACATGGTCTGGTATCCATTTTACTAGCCTGTCCTATATGTGCATGCATGCCAAAACCCACATATTTCAGGACCATAGTAGGGGGGGGGTTGTCTTATAGGCGAGATCGTCTTATAGGCGAGTATGTACGGTAATCTAGGTTTGTCTTTGTTCGTTCGTTTCTCTCCATTTCCCGGTAACAAATCACAATAGCAATTAATATGCACACATCACTTGTAGCATGGTTTTATTAAAATTCATGTCACATAGACGGCACACTTGCATACAGTGCAATTTTTTTAACAGGAAAACTGGTACACTGTACAAGTTGAAAGTCGAGGCATTGTTACATTAACCCATTCAACCCCAAGTAACTGACATGGACTGGTGCATGCTATTTTTTAGACCAATAAATAAATAAGAAAATTACATTTGGACCAGTTCATTTATCAAAATGGGTAATTTTATCTAAAAATAGTAATAATTATTACTGGCAAAAAAGTGCAGATCCTGATGAGACGGCTCGTTACGAGCCGGCTCATCTGGATCTACACTTTTCATAAGCCTATTTAGAGGCCTGTGGGGTTGAAAGGGTTAAAGTGAAACTATGTGCGTGTGTTTTACGTTTATTTAAAAAGCCAAATATTCGCACATAAACAAATAACAAAATCAAATATAGCACCGTTCGTATACACAAATTGTTTAGCGGAAATCCGCAACATAAAGTAATATAAAATCCAAAACCGGAAATATGTTGCCATGACCTTATTATTATTATTATTAAAATACATTATAATCACATCATAATACAACAATACTTAAAACATCCACGACAGGTACGGTAGTAAAGTTTAAGTAATATAAGTATTACGACTTCATATAAAAATCATACCTGGGTATAAATAATGTTTTTATGACAATTTTATGTATGCATTAAATTCCTTAGAAAATTAATTTTCTTATTTTAAATCTGTACATGTGGATTCAGGTAGTTAGCTGGGGAGGCTTATAATTAACCCATTCTGCAAGCAGTTAATGGGGGGGGGACATTTGAAATGATAGTGCCTGCATATAATCAATCAATCATCAATCAATCGATCTTTGTCAGAAATCACTGTGAATGTATAACTAGCCAATGGAATTGTTACAACACAATTCTAAGGAAAATTTATCTGCGATTTTCACTTCTACCTTCCTTGGAAATCTACATTAATATATTAACTTAACCCACAATTAATTTCACTCATCATCATAACAATCATGGTAGCTTACACAAAAAGGGGAGACTATCTTCTGAACTCCACAACTATCAAACAATTAATACATTGTTTCTCTTTTTTCGAAATGCAATAGCTATATATAATATGGTATATTATGTAAATTTCGAATAATTACCAACCTTTCATCCAGAACAATAATTATCATACAGTGTATGATCATATTGGTTTGGCATCACACAATAATAATCCATATGAATAAGGTCCCTTTATCAAGAATTCCTGCATTGTTTTTGCTGTTATGCCGTTATTATTACCAGAAACGTTAAGCTAGAACTTGTTTAACGAAACTCATAAATATTAATAGAACACTAATCACTAGCATATATCTGCTTTTACATTATATATTATCAAACTGGTTCTCGTCATCAATAGCATACTGCGTACATAATATACCAGGAATTCACAATATGCCAATGTTGTCAATTTATTAATAGAACATTATCAAGATTTAATACTTCTCTAAACAAACTCATTAAACATACTGAATACCAATAATTCTTTTCCATAATTGCTACTTTAAAGTAGAACTTTAAATGCAAAGTGGCTAAAAAAGCAATTCTGAATGATATTTATTCTCCATCATTATTGTTTGAATTACACACAATACCAAGAATTCCGCGTGGCATTTTTGTAAAATGCCACTCTTTCAATCTCTGTATTTCATAGACTATCATTATCCCAGCCCACTTATTCTTCAAGTGTATTTGTTGTGGCAATAGAAAAGAGCAGGCTATGTAACACAACTGAAATAGATGCTTTAATGATGTACGTACCTGTGGCACCAGAGAATCCTGTACTAAGTAATGAACGCAATTCCATACAGCAGTTTTTTTAGTTTTGTTTGAATTGGACACAATCCAATAGTTGGTATCTTGTATTTTCGACATGTATTTTTAATCGGTTTATGATCGTGTGTGTTTTACGTCTATTTTATTCCATCGCTACCAGTTGCGCACATGAGCGCCACCTCCTGATGAGATTAGTCATTTTTGATTTTGGCGGATAGTCAATGATACAGACAGAGAGCTGCATTGTTAGAGCTCTTCGGGATCTAGTGTGTCGTGCACAGTGTAATGCACTGACACAAGACCTTGGTTTAAAGACTTCCCTAAAAGACTATGCCATTCATCAGTCACTATATCAGTCATTTCAGTACGGCGCATAACGGGGGTCGAACCTACGACCCCTGAATTAGGGATATCACGATTAGGAAAGAAAGCAGCCCGGAAGAACAAGGCAATGTGAAGTGAATATATTTATAGCAATTAAATTTTTACTGCAGTGAATATAAGGAAACATTTTCACGGCAGGTTGCCAGTGAAGTATTTGAAAATTTCATACATATTTCCAAGTCGTTCATTTATAAACAATGTAATAAAGAAAATATAATATTCCCATAATTAAAACATCATGAAAATTAAAAATGATACAGTTTCCTCGTTTTACTGATAATAATCTAGATATTAATATTGTTAATATTCTTTTTATTACTATTTCATATATTTTTGTAATTTTGCCAAAATTTGTCGTTGATAATTATAATGGAATTATTACCGAGAGCCGCACTGAAAATTCAATGAAATTTGATCTGTGTGTGTGTGTTTTACATTTATTCATCGTCGCTACCGGTTGCCCATATGAGCGACGTCTCCTGAAGAGATTAGTCATTTTAGATTTTTGGAAGATAGTGCAATGATACAGACAGGGACCCATTCCAGAATCACCCCTGGTTCTTTTACATGCACAGTGTAAATCATCGACACAAGACCTCGGGTTAAAGTCTCATCTGAAAGAAGGTTAATTTTATTAGGGTCAGACGGGGGATCGAACCTGCGGTCCGAAATTTGATCATACGAGAATTATATATATATACTTAAGGACAAAAGCGTTGCACTGATATTGATAATATCAGCATTTAACCCTTTCAACACCACAGACCTCTAAATTGGCTTACAAAAAAGTGTAGATCCAGATGAGCCGGCTCGTGACGAGCCGTCTCATCAGGATCTGCACTTTTGTCAAGTAATATAACTATTTTTAGAGAAACAAATTACCCATTTTGATAAATGAACTGATCCAAATGTAATTTTGTTATTAATTTATTGGTCTAAAAATATCTCAATCCATTCAGTTACTTTGAAAAAATTAAGTCCAATAACAAGCAGTACCATATATATTACCATATTACAATATTACCTTCTGCACTACCCAAGGTACACTCATCAACACCGGCAACACCTATCTAACCTTCCATGTGCATCCACACTTAACAATCTCTTGTTTGGCGATGAGCACCTCCCTCTAGACAGTAACACCACACTCAACAATCTCTTGTTTGGCGATGAGCACCTCCCTCTAGACAGTAACACAACACTCAACAATCTCTTGTTTGGCGATGAGCACCTCCCTCTAGACAGTAACACCACACTCAACAATCTCTTGTTTGGCGATGAGCACCTCCCTCTAGACAGTAACACCACACTCAACAATCTCTTGTTTGGCGATGAGCACCTCACTCTAGACAGTAACACCACACTCAACAATCTCTTGTTTGGCGATGAGCACCTCACTCTAGACAGTAACACCACACTCAACAATCTCTTGTTTGGCGATGAGCACCTCACTCTAGACAGTAACACCACACTCAACAATCTCTTGTTCTAGACAGTAACACCTCCCTCTAGACAGTAACACCTCCCTCGAGACAGTAACACCTCACTCTAGACAGTAACACCTCCCTCTAGACAGTAGCACCTCCCTCTAGACAGTAACACCTCCCTCTAGACAGTAACACCTCCCTCTAGACAGTAACACCTCCCTCTAGACAGTAACACCTCCCTCTAGACAGTAACACCTCCCTCTAGACAGTAACACCTCCCTCTAGACAGTAACACCTCCCTCGAGACAGTAACACCTCCCTCGAGACAGTAACACCTCCCTCTAGACAGTAACACCTCCCTCTAGACAGTAACACCTCCCTCTAGACAGTAACACCTCCCTCTACTCTAGACAGTAACACCTCCCTCTAGACAGTAACACCTCCCTCTAGACAGTAACACCTCCCTCTAGACTTTATCTAAATGTCCAGAGCTATATAGAAGTGTTTTATTTTATTTTTTTATACAAATTTATTTTAGCTCGATTGCGAAACAAGTTCTTTCAACTTATATTAATCACTCTCGAGACCTCATTCCTGATGGAATCCATCGCCATGAAGGAGAGAGAAGAGGCAATGTGGAATTTAAATGCCTTGCCTAAGGACACAATCGTAACGGCTCCAGCAGTGTTTTGATACCTAGTGGAGCGTGAGAGTTCTCTCCGTTTTGGTCCTGGCCCGTCGTGTGACAAAACCAGAATCATCTTTGATAGTTTGCATATTAGGATGCAACGTTTTCTTCTCGCTACATCAAAATTTCAACAACGCGATGTCGAAAATATTTGTTAACTGAACTTCAGCTGCATTAACTGCAACCATTTGGATATGTCACTTCTGTTTAAAGCAGCATTACATCGTAATAAAGGATGTTTTGGGTAAAATATAAATACACATGTGTGTGTGTTTACAAAAATCGAAATAGTCGCTCAGAAACGATATAATTCCAATAAATTTAAACCGTCGTATACGCGAATTTGTTTATCAACACATGAAATGTAAACACGCACAGCGCGCATGCGTGAAACAACAGAGTATGTAGAAAACAACGTATATATTTTGAACATGAAATACTATCTATCTATCTTCCTCTAATGTCGAACCCCTCGCGGGGATGTAGAAATGTCCCTAAAAGACTTAGCTATCAGAGGTATGAATCAACATATCAAGTAATTTAATTAAAAAGACAACGTGGGACAAATGTGGATGATGCATTCCGAATGTAAACAAATGTGGACGATGCGTTCAGGTTGTAAACAAGTGCGTGACCGATCGACACGGAAAGTCCTACTTTCGGTTTCGAGTTTGTTTTATCGCAAAAAACACTGTTTAACAAATGAACATAAGCATACAAAGTATAATGTTAGAATGTGTAGCAGCATTGCTACCCATACGTAAAATTTTAATTTTTCAAATATCTTTTATTTCATACGATGTAATGCTGCTTTAAGTATTTGAATAGTTTATCTACATTTTATATTTAGTGGACACTTCCACACGCCACACTATTTGCCTAGCAATGTGTACCCTTTAAATGTACTCCAACATGGTAAGGGATTGACATTAGCTTTAAGCTTGTTTCCCAATCCATATCGATTTCAATGTATATGAACTTTGTGTTCATATAAGTTTACATATTTAATTGATCCGAATAGATATGTTTAAACTAAATATGATCTAATCTAAATTTTCAATGTATCACACACATTCTCGGAAATGTTGGTCAACATCGCACTGACAGCATAGGTCACATGGCAACAATCCAGCTGTTATTGGTGGAGGAAGCACCCAGCTGTTATTGGTGGAGGAAGCACCCAGCTGTTATTGGTGGAGGAAGATACCAGCTGTTATTGGTGGAGGAAGATACCAGCTGTTATTGGTGGAGGAAGATGCCAGCTGTTATTGGTGGAGGAAGATACCAGCTGTTATTGGTGGAGGAAGACACCAGCTGTTATTGGTAGAAGACACCAGCCACTATTGGTGGAGGAAGACCCCAGTTGTTATTGGTGGAGGAAAACACCAGCTGTTATTGGTGGAGGAAGACACCAGCTGTTATTGGTGGAGGAAGACACCAGCTGTTATTGGTGGAGGAAGACACCAGCTGTTATTGGTAAAGGAAGACACCAACTGTTATTGGTGGAGGAAGATACCAGCTGTTATTGGTGGAGGAAGGAAGACACCAGCTGTTATTGGTGGAAGATACCAGCTGTTATTGGTGGAAGATACCAGCTGTTATTGGTGGAGGAAGACACCAGGTGTTATTGGTGGAGGAAGACACCAGCTGTTATTGGTGGAAGAAGACACCAGCTGTTATTGGTGGAGGAAGATGCCAGCTGTTATTGGTGGAGGAAGATACCAGCTGTTATTGGTGGAGGAAGACACCAGGTGTTATTGGTGGAGGAAGACACCAGCTGTTATTGGTGGAAGACACCAGCTGTTATTGGTGGAGGAAGACACCAGGTGTTATTGGTGGAGGAAGACCCCAGCTGTTATTGGTGGAGGAAGATACCAGCTGTTATTGGTGGAGGAAGACACCAGGTGTTATTGGTGGAGGCAGACACCAGCTGTTATTGGTGGAGGAAGACACCAGCTGTTATTGGTGGAGGAAGACACCAGCTGTTATTGGTGGAGGAAGATGCCAGCTGTTACTGGTGGAGGAAGACACCAGCTGTTATTGGTGGAGGAAGACACCAGCTGTTATTGGTGGAGGAAGACACCAGCTGTTATTGGTGGAGGAAGACACCAGCTGTTATTGGTTGCGGAAGCTACCAGCTGTTATTGGTGGAGGAAGATACCAGCTGTTATTGGTGGCAGAAGATACCAGCTGTTATTGGTGGAGGAAGACACCAGCTGTTATTGGTGGAGGAAGACACCAGCTGTTATTGGTGGAGGAAGACACCAGCTGTTATTGGTGGAAGATACCAGCTGTTATTGGTGGAAGATACCAGCTGTTATTGGTGGAGGAAGACACCAGGTGTTATTGGTGGAGGAAGACACCAGCTGTTATTGGTGGAGGAAGACACCAGCTGTTATTGGTGGAGGAAGACACCAGTTGTTATTGGTGGCGGAAGACCCCAGCTGCTATTGGTGGAGGAAGACCCCAGCTGTTATTGGTGGAGGAAGATACCAGCTGTTATTGGTGGAGGAAGACACCAGCTGTTATTGGTGGAGGAAGACACCAGCTGTTATTGGTGGAGGAAGACACCAGCTGTTATTGGTGGAAGACACCAGCTGTTATTGGTGGAGGAAGACACCAGCTGTTATTGGTGGCGGAAGATGCCAGCTGTTATTGGTGGCGGAAGCTACCAGCTGTTATTGGTGAGGGAAGACACCAAGTGCACCTCCAATCAGTATTTCAGGCACGGACGGGCACCCAGCTAGAACCACCGACCTTCCACAAACCAGCTGGATAGCAATAATTGTTTAGTTTATACGAATTTATTGTAGCTCGAAACAAGTTCTTACAACTGATATTAATCACTAGACCTCATTCCCGATCGTCACTGGGAAGAGAGAAGAGACAACATGGAATTTAAATACCTTGCCTAAGGGCACAATCATAAAACGGCTCCAGCGGGGCTCAAACTCCGGGTCTTTCGCACCTGAAGCGAACACGCTACCACTGCACTATTACAACTCAACTTCCCACTAATAATTGTTTGGCTACAGAACAGCTTGATTGTCGGTTACCTGTTCATCAATATCATCTGCATAGGTGTTAAGTACTTTACCTAGTTATTATAAACCAATTAACTGTAGCTTGTGTTTGCATGCCAGTAGGACATATGCACATCAATAGGCAAGCAATCACAAGTAGGAGCTACATAGCCTCCAAGGCTTCAACACCTACAACCTCGTAACGTAAGTAATTGTGGGCTTATTGGATTGCCCTACAAGATAACAAACGACCACGTCATACTCATAGTAATTATCATTTACTGTTCATACGCCGAGAACTAACACATAACGTAACATCAACGACAGATTCATAATGCAAAATAAACAACCCTGTGTTTACGGTGTCCTGACCGACCTGTTTTTTACCCCCGACACTGAATTTTTTTATGAAATTTTGAGAGAAAGAAAAAAAAATCCAAATTTTGTTTTTCACATTTGTATGGTAAAAAAAACAAATTCCCGACCGACACTATTTATTTTGCATTTTGCACGTTTACTGGGTTTTTTTTCTCTAACAGACATCGGTACATTGACGGTGATACTTCTTGTCAACTGATCAAAAACCATAACTAGTGGTTAGCAAACTCGCTACTCATCAATGCAACCCGGGTTTGATCCTTAGACCTTCGGGTAGAATTTAAGACGGTTACGGTGGTCGCCAGATCAGGCAGATGGGTTTTTCTCCAGGTTCTCCATTTTCCTCCCATAAAATTCTGATGATATTGCATGATATATTTGACAGTTTGGCTGTCCAGTTTAGAGTGGTTTCACTGCGCAAAGTTTGGTACAATTCTGATGATATTACATGATATATTTGACAGTTTGGCTGTCCAGTTTAGAGTGGTCTCACTGCACAAAGTTTGGTACAATTCTGATGATATTGCATGATATATTTGACAGTTTGGCTGTCCAGTTTAGAGTGGTTTCACTGCACAAAGTTTGGTACAATTCTGATGATATTGCATGATATATTTGACAGTTTGGCTGTCCAGTTTAGAGTGGTCTCACTGCACAAAGTTTGGTACAATGCTGATGATATTGCATGATATATTTGACAGTTTGGCTGTCCAGTTTAGAGTGGTTTCACTGCACAAAGTTTGGTACAATTCTGATGAGTAAGTTCATGATTAAAACTTTATTTATTTTACTACGATTGCGAAGCAAGTTTTAACAACGTATATTAATCACTCTCGTTGGCGCGGATGAAAGCGCAAATGTGGTCATTCGTGTGGGAGGAAACCGAAGTACCCGGAGAATACCAACCTGTCCGATCTGGCGACCACCATACCATATCAGATACTTCCCGGTCCGAGGATCAAACCCGTGTTACATTTGTGAGAAGCGAGCACACTAACTAACCACTGCGCTAATCGGTCAGCCAAGTTCATGATTAAGAATGCTTGCTTCAAATCTCTTGAAAATACAGAAGACCTTAAAAACACTTTTTTCTTTGGGTCATTATGATATTGTACTCAAAACTTCATTTGATCAAATATCTTTTAAACAGATTTCAAACAACAGATCCTAGGCCCAAAAAAAATACCTGTGTTTACGGTTTTCCGACCGACTCGTTTTTTTACCCCTTCGACCCTGAATGTTTTTATGAAAATATGAAACACATTTTTCTGTGGCAAAGCGTATGGTAAAAGAATATTTTTAAAAAAACCCCCAAAAAGTCCCTACTGTCCGACCTAGTTTTCTTTGGCGTGAAACAATAAACACATATTTTTTATTTTGGCCCATCATACATAACACTGACATACTTCATCAAATACCAGTTCTATCCTCTTATATATATGTTTATCCAATTACTTCCAATTAAGTAAACCATGCCTCAAATCTGGCGATCTTGAAATGGGTTTATTGAATAACATGGGTGGCTTGATTTCATAAGCCCGTAACACGTTAGTATGCATTACCTATCATATGATGATGCATTGTGTGCCACACACAGGTATCATAGACCGTTATATGCTCCTTCACAATGACTGGAATGTTGTTATGAACATAGTGGTCTGCATAAGGAAGCACCGTCTGCATAAGGAAGCACCGTCTGCATAAGGAAGCGCCGGCTGCATAAGGAAGCGCCGTCTGCATAAGGAAGCGCCCCGTCTGCATAAGGAAGCGCCCCGTCTGCATAAGGAAGCGCCGTCTGCATAAGGAAGCACCGTCTGCATAAGGAAGCGCCATCTGCATAAGGAAGCGCCGTCTGCATAAAGAAGCGCCTCACGCGGCCTCACGGCTGCTCACCATTCATAGTTGCGAGTAAGAGCTACATAGTACAATTTTTTGTTATTGTTTGTTTTTGGGGGTTAATGTCGCACCACCATTTTATGTCATATGGCGACTCTCCAGCTATTATTTGGCACCCCCAGTGGGATTCGAACCTGCAGCTGTAAAGGGCAAGTGATTTTTTAAGTAAACAACCGTGACCGCTCGACCATGCTATATGGTACAAGATAAAGTAAAGTTAGTGCTATGGTATATGTAAACAGGTTTAAGATGGTGTTATGAGAAAAGGTTTAAATTGGTGCTATGGTACATGAGAACAGGTTTAAGTTGGTGCTATATGGTGTAGGAGAACAGGTTTAAGTTGGTGCTATGGTACAGGAGAACAGGTTTAAGTTGGTGCTGTGGTATATGAAAACAGGTTTAACCTGGTGCTATGGTATATGAGAACAGGTTTAAATCGGTGCGATGGTACATGAGAACAGGTTTAAGTTGGTGCTATGGTACATGAGAACAGGTTTAAGTTGGTGCTATATGGTGTAGGAGAACAGGTTTAAGTTGGTGCTATGGTACAGGAGAACAGGTTTAAGTTGGTGCTGTGGTATATGAAAACAGGTTTAACCTGGTGCTATGGTATATGAGAACAGGTTTAAATCGGTGCGATGGTACATGAGAACAGGTTTAAGTTGGTGCTATGGTACATGAGAACAGGTTTAAGTTGGTGCTATATGGTGTAGGAGAACAGGTTTAAGTTGGTGCTATGGTACAGGAGAACAGGTTTAAGTTGGTGCTGTGGTATATGAAAACAGGTTTAACCTGGTGCTATGGTATATGAGAACAGGTTTAAATCGGTGCGATGGTACATGAGAACAGGTTTAAGTTGGTGCTATGGTATATGAGAACAGGTTTAAGTTGGTGCTATGGTACATGAGAACAGTTTAAGTTGGTGCTATATGGTACAGGAGAACAGGTTTAAGTTGGTGCTATGGTATATGAGAACAGGTTTAAGTTGGTGCTATGGTATATGAGAACAGGTTTAAGTCGGTGCTATGGTACATGAGAACAGGTTTAAGTTGGTGCTATGGTACATGAGAACAGGTTTAAGTTGGTGCTATATGGTACAGGAGAACAGGTTTAAGTTTGTACTATGGTATATGAGAACAGGTTTAAGTTGGTGCTATGGTATATGAGAACAGGTTTAAGTTGGTGCTATGGTACATGAGAACAGGTTTAAGTTGGTGCTATATGGTACAGGAGAACAGGTTTAAGTTGGTGCAATATGGTACATGAGAACAGGTTTAAGTTGGTGCTATATGGTACAGGAGAACAGGTTTAAGTTGGTGCAATATGGTACATGAGAACAGGTTTAAGTTGGTGCTATATGGTACATGAGAACAGGTTTAAGTTGGTGCTATATGGTACAGGAGAACAGGTTTAAGTTGGAGCTATATGGTACATAATCCATTACAGCTATGTGCATTGAACCATTACAGCTCTGTGCATTGAACCATTACAGCTCTGTGCATTGAACCATTACAGCTATGTGCATTGAACCATTACAGCTCTGTGCATTGAACCATTACAGCTCTGTGCATTGAACCATTACAGCTATGTGCATTGAACCATTACAGCTCTGTGCATTGAACCATTACAGCTCTGTGCATTGAACCATTACAGCTCTGTGCATTGAACCATTACAGCTCTGTGCATTGAACCATTATTGACTTGTGAAACAAATAGATCCAGTATGAGCCACAAGAAGCAAAAACAATAAACACCAAAACAACAAAACAACAATTATTTGCAAGAAGAAAGTGAATATAATAAGAGGCTGATAAAACTATGCAAGAGCTTGCAATAATCTCTGGGGGCCCCTCATGTCTGTGGAATAATTAAATATGTAGCAGACAGATGTACCTGCCTATAATCAATACGCACATGCAATATCAACACGAGACCACCAGGAGCGCCGAGTAATATGTACAGTCACACCTGTACAGTCTCTCCCATATCAACACGAGACCACCAGTACAGCAGTGTAATATGTACAGTCACACCTGTACAGTCTCTCCCATATCAACACGAGACCACCAGTACAGCAGTGTAATATGTACAGTCACACCTGTACAGTCTCTCCCATATCAACACGAGACCACCAGTACAGCAGTGTAATATGTACAGTCACACCTGTACAGTCTCTCCTGTATCAACACGAGACCACCAGAACAGCAGAGTAATATGTACAGTCACACCTGTACAGTGTCACCTGTATCAACACGAGACCACCAGTACAGCAGTGTAATATGTACAGTCACACCTGTACAGTCTCTCCCATATCAACACGAGACCACCAGTACAGCAGTGTAATATGTACAGTCACACCTGTACAGTCTCTCCTGTATCAACAGGAGACCACCAGGACTGCCGAGTAATATGTAGTCTCACCCGTATCAACACGAGACCACCAGTACAGCAGTGTAATATGTACAGTCACACCTGTACAGTCTCACCAGTATCAACACGAGACCACCAGGACCGCCGAGTAATATGTACAGTCACACCTGTACAGTCTCACCAGTATCAACACGAGACCACCAGGACCGCCGAGTAATATGTACAGTCACATCCGTAGTGTCACCTGTATCAACAAAAGACAACCAGGACAGCAGAGTAATATGTACAGTCACACCTGTACAGTCTCACCCGTATCAACACGAGACCACTAGGACAGCAGAGTAATATGTACAGTCACACCCGAACAGTCTCACCCGTATCAACACGAGACCACCAGTACCGTCAAGTAATATGTACAGTCACACCCATACAGTGTCACCAGTATCAACACGAGACCACCAGTACCGTCAAGTAATATGTACAGTCGGACCTGTACAGTCTCTCCCGTATCAACACGAGACCACCAGTACCGTCAAGTAATATGTACAGTCACACCTGTACAGTGTCACCCGTATCAACACGAGACCACCAGTACCGTCAAGTAATATGTACAGTCACACATGTACAGTGTCACCCGTATCAACACGAGACCACCAGTACCGTCAAGTAATATGTAGTCACACCCGAACAGTCTCACCCGTATTAACACGAGACCACCAGTATAGCAGAGTATTATGTACAGTCGGACCTGTACAGTCTCACCCGTATCAACACGAGACCACCAGGACAGCAGAGTAATATGTACAGTCGAACCCGTACAGTCGAACCCGTATCAACACGAGACCACCAGTACCGTCAAGTAATATGTACAGTCACACCCGTACAGTGTCACCAGTATCAACACGAGACCACCAGTACCGTCAAGTAATATGTACAGTCGGACCTGTACAGTCTCTCCCGTATCAACACAAGACCACCAGTACCGTCAAGTAATATGTACAGTCACACCTGTACAGTCTCACCCGTATCAACACGAGACCACTAGGACCGCCAAGTAATATGTACAGTCACACCTGTACAGTCTCACCCGTATCAACACGAGACCACTAGGACCGCCAAGTAATATGTACAGTCACACCAGTACAGTGTCACCAGTATCAACACAAGACCACCAGGACCGCAGAGTAATATGTACAGTCGGACCTGTACAGTCTCACCCGTATCAACACGAGACCACTAGGACCGTCAAGTAATATGTACAGTCGGACCTGTACAGTCTCACCCGTATCAACACGAGACCACTAGGACCGCCAAGTAATATGTACAGTCGGACCTGTACAGTCTCACCCGTATCAACACGAGATCACCAGGACAGCAGAGTAATATGTACAGTCGGACCTGTACAGTCTCACCCGTATCAACACGAGACCACTAGGACCGTCAAGTAATATGTTCAGTCACACCCGAACAGTCTCACCCGTATCAACACGAGACCACCAGTATAGCAGAGTATTATGTACAGTCGGACCTGTACAGTCTCACCCGTATCAACACGAGACCACCAGGACAGCAGAGTAATATGTACAGTCTCACCCGTACAGTCGAACCCGTATCAACACGAGACCACCAGTACCGTCAAGTAATATGTACAGTCACACCTGTACAGTGTCACCCGTATCAACACGAGACCACCAGTACCGTCAAGTAATATGTACAGTCACACCTGTACAGTGTCACCCGTATCAACACGAGACCACCAGGACAGCAGAGTAATATGTACAGTCGGACCTGTACAGTCTCACCCGTATCAACACAAGACCACCAGTACCGTCAAGTAATATGTACAGTCACACCTGTACAGTGTCACCCGTATCAACACGAGACCACCAGTACCGTCAAGTAATATGTACAGTCACACCTGTACAGTGTCACCCGTATCAACACGAGACCACCAGTACCGTCAAGTAATATGTACAGTCACACCTGTACAGTGTCACCCGTATCAACACGAGACCACCAGTACCGTCAAGTAATATGTACAGTCACACCTGTACAGTGTCACCAGTATCAACATGAGACCACCAGGACAGCAGAGTAATATGTACAGTCACACCCATACAGTCTCACCCGTATCAACACGAGACCACCAGGACTGCAGAGTAATATGTACAGTCACACCCGTACAGTGTCACCAGTATCAACATGAGACCACCAGGACAGCAGAGTAATATGTACAGTCACACCCATACAGTGTCACCAGTATCAACATGAGACCACCAGGACAGCAGAGTAATATGTACAGTCACACCCGTACAGTCTCGCCCGTATCAACATGAGACCACCAGGACTGCCGAGTAATATGTACAGTCACACCCGAAGTCTCACCCGTATCAACACGAGACCACCAGGACTGCCGAGTAATATGTACAGTCACACCCGAATAGTCTCACCCGTATCAACATGAGACCACCAGGACTGCCGAGTAATATGTACAGTCACACCTGTACAGTGTCAGCCGTATTAACACGAGACCACCACGACCGCAGAGTAATATGTACAGTCACACCTGTACAGTGTCACCCGTATCAACACGAGACCACCAGGACAGCAGAGTAATATGTACAGTCACACCTGTACAGTGTCACCCGTATCAACACGAGACCACCAGGACTGCCGAGTAATATGTACAGTCACACCTGTACAGTGTCAGTGGTATCAACACGAGACCACCAGGACCGCAGAGTAATATGTACAGTCACACCTGTACAGTCTCTCCCATATCAACACGAGACCACCAGTACAGCAGTGTAATATGTACAGTCACACCTGTACAGTCTCTCCTGTATCAACAGGAGACCACCAGGACTGCCGAGTAATATGTAGTCTCACCCGTATCAACACGAGACCACCAGTACAGCAGTGTAATATGTACAGTCACACCTGTACAGTCTCACCAGTATCAACACGAGACCACCAGGACCGCCGAGTAATATGTACAGTCACACCTGTACAGTCTCACCAGTATCAACACGAGACCACCAGGACCGCCGAGTAATATGTACAGTCACATCCGTAGTGTCACCTGTATCAACAAAAGACAACCAGGACAGCAGAGTAATATGTACAGTCACACCCGAACAGTCTCACCCGTATCAACACGAGACCACCAGTACCGTCAAGTAATATGTACAGTCACACCCATACAGTGTCACCAGTATCAACACGAGACCACCAGTACCGTCAAGTAATATGTACAGTCGGACCTGTACAGTCTCTCCCGTATCAACACGAGACCACCAGTACCGTCAAGTAATATGTACAGTCACACCTGTACAGTGTCACCCGTATCAACACGAGACCACCAGTACCGTCAAGTAATATGTACAGTCACACATGTACAGTGTCACCCGTATCAACACGAGACCACCAGTACCGTCAAGTAATATGTAGTCACACCCGAACAGTCTCACCCGTATTAACACGAGACCACCAGTATAGCAGAGTATTATGTACAGTCGGACCTGTACAGTCTCACCCGTATCAACACGAGACCACCAGGACAGCAGAGTAATATGTACAGTCGAACCCGTATCAACACGAGACCACCAGTACCGTCAAGTAATATGTACAGTCACACCCGTACAGTGTCACCAGTATCAACACGAGACCACCAGTACCGTCAAGTAATATGTACAGTCGGACCTGTACAGTCTCTCCCGTATCAACACAAGACCACCAGTACCGTCAAGTAATATGTACAGTCACACCTGTACAGTCTCACCCGTATCAACACGAGACCACTAGGACCGCCAAGTAATATGTACAGTCACACCTGTACAGTCTCACCCGTATCAACACGAGACCACTAGGACCGCCAAGTAATATGTACAGTCACACCAGTACAGTGTCACCAGTATCAACACAAGACCACCAGGACCGCAGAGTAATATGTACAGTCGGACCTACCAGTCTCACCCGTATCAACACGAGACCACTAGGACCGTCAAGTAATATGTACAGTCGGACCTGTACAGTCTCACCCGTATCAACACGAGACCACTAGGACCGCCAAGTAATATGTACAGTCGGACCTGTACAGTCTCACCCGTATCAACACGAGATCACCAGGACAGCAGAGTAATATGTACAGTCGGACCTGTACAGTCTCACCCGTATCAACACGAGACCACTAGGACCGTCAAGTAATATGTTCAGTCACACCCGAACAGTCTCACCCGTATCAACACGAGACCACCAGTATAGCAGAGTATTATGTACAGTCGGACCTGTACAGTCTCACCCGTATCAACACGAGACCACCAGGACAGCAGAGTAATATGTACAGTCTCACCCGTACAGTCGAACCCGTATCAACACGAGACCACCAGTACCGTCAAGTAATATGTACAGTCACACCTGTACAGTGTCACCCGTATCAACACGAGACCACCAGTACCGTCAAGTAATATGTACAGTCACACCTGTACAGTGTCACCCGTATCAACACGAGACCACCAGGACAGCAGAGTAATATGTACAGTCGGACCTGTACAGTCTCACCCGTATCAACACAAGACCACCAGTACCGTCAAGTAATATGTACAGTCACACCTGTACAGTGTCACCCGTATCAACACGAGACCACCAGTACCGTCAAGTAATATGTACAGTCACACCTGTACAGTGTCACCCGTATCAACACGAGACCACCAGTACCGTCAAGTAATATGTACAGTCACACCTGTACAGTGTCACCCGTATCAACACGAGACCACCAGTACCGTCAAGTAATATGTACAGTCACACCTGTACAGTGTCACCAGTATCAACATGAGACCACCAGGACAGCAGAGTAATATGTACAGTCACACCCATACAGTCTCACCCGTATCAACACGAGACCACCAGGACTGCAGAGTAATATGTACAGTCACACCCGTACAGTGTCACCAGTATCAACATGAGACCACCAGGACAGCAGAGTAATATGTACAGTCACACCCATACAGTGTCACCAGTATCAACATGAGACCACCAGGACAGCAGAGTAATATGTACAGTCACACCCGTACAGTCTCGCCCGTATCAACATGAGACCACCAGGACTGCCGAGTAATATGTACAGTCACACCCGAAGTCTCACCCGTATCAACACGAGACCACCAGGACTGCCGAGTAATATGTACAGTCACACCCGAATAGTCTCACCCGTATCAACATGAGACCACCAGGACTGCCGAGTAATATGTACAGTCACACCTGTACAGTGTCAGCCGTATTAACACGAGACCACCACGACCGCAGAGTAATATGTACAGTCACACCTGTACAGTGTCACCCGTATCAACACGAGACCACCAGGACAGCAGAGTAATATGTACAGTCACACCTGTACAGTGTCACCCGTATCAACACGAGACCACCAGGACTGCCGAGTAATATGTACAGTCACACCTGTACAGTGTCAGTGGTATCAACACGAGACCACCAGGACCGCAGAGTAATATGTACAGTCACACCTGTACAGTCTCACCCGTATCAACACGAGACCACCAGGACCGCAGAGTAATATGTACAGTCACACCTGTACAGTCTCACCCGTATCAACACGAGACCACCAGGACTGCCGAGTAATATGTACAGTCACACCTGTACAGTCTCACCCGTATCAACACGAGACCACCAGGACTGCCGAGTAATATGTACAGTCACACCTGTACAGTCAAAGACAGTCCCTGAATAAAGTTCACCAGTCAAAAATGCCATCTCTGAACAAAGATCATATCCAAATACAATCCACATCCGAATACAGACAACCTCCAAATCTCGGAATAAAGACCACCTCTGAATAAAGACCATCTCGGAATAAAGACTACCTCTGAATAAAGACCATCTTGGAATAAAGACCATCTCTGAATAAAGACCACATCCGAATAAAGACCATCTTGGAATAAAGACCGCCTCCGAATAAAGACCACCTCTGAATAAAGACCACCTCAGAATAAAGACCACCTATGAATAAAAACCACCTCTGAATAAAGACCACCTCTGAATAAAGACCACCTCAGAATAAAGACCATCTCGGAATATAGACCACCTCTGAATAAAGACCATATCCGAATAAAGACCACCTCCAAATAAAGACCATCTCGGAATAAAGACCACCTCTGAATAAAGACCATATCCGAATAAAGACCACCTCCAAATAAAGACCATCTCGGAATAAAGACCACCTCCAAATAAAGACCACCTATGAATAAAGACCATCTCTGAATAAAGACCACATCCGAATAAAGACCATCTTGGAATAAAGACCGCCTCCAAATAAAGACCACCTCTGAATAAAGACCACCTCAGAATAAAGACCACCTATGAATAAAAACCACCTCTGAATAAAGACCACCTCTGAATAAAGACCACCTCAGAATAAAGACCATCTCGGAATATAGACCACCTCTGAATAAAGACCATATCTGAATAAAGACCACCTCCAAATAAAGACCATCTCGGAATAAAGACCACCTCTGAATAAAGACCATATCCGAATAAAGACCACCTCCAAATAAAGACCATCTCGGAATAAAGACTACCTCCAAATAAAGACCACCTATGAATAAAGACCACCTCTGAATATATACCATCTCTAAATAAAGACCATGTGTCTATAAGGACAACCCATATTGGTCTCCAATCAAGTCAATGTTGATCATTTTAACCTATGAATAGAGACAACTGGTAAACAAAGACCACCTTTTTAAATTTCTGTGCATGGTCATATATTTTTTTTTTATATGTTATGATTCGGGTTTTACGCCTGCATCAGCACCATTTTGGGCTATATCGCCGGCGGGCAGTTTACCTAACAACACCTTTCCTGGGCAGGCTCCAGCGGTTAACCAGTACTTGGGTGCACCAACCTCCGTAAGAAACTGCCAACTTTTTCATATAAATGAGACACGGCCTGAGCGGGGCTCGAACCATCAGTGATGATAGGTTACAGTGGTATACAAGTCAGCGACCTTAACCACTCGACCACGGAGGCGGACTGTGCATGGTCAATTAACTATACGATATTACACAGCCATTCTACAATGCACGGTAACTGCAGTCCATTATTCTGTATTCAACCTCCCCATAGCACATGTATCCTGTATTTAGCAGCCACCTCTCCTATAGTCAAACTATGTTAGCAGTCAACCTCTATTAAGCAGCCACCTCTCCTATAGACAGTCAAACTATGTTAGCAGTCAACCTCTATTAAGCAGCCACCTCTCCTATAGACAGTCAAATTATGTTAGCAGTCAACCTCTATTAAACAGCCACCTCTCCTATAGACAGTCAAACTATGTTAGCAATCAACCTCTATTAAGCAGCCACCTCTCCTATAGACAGTCAAACTATGTTAGCAGTCAACCTCCATTAAGCAGCCACCTCTCCTATAGACAGTCAACCTCCATTAAGCAGCCACCTCTCCTATAGACAGTCAACCTCCATTAAGCAGCCACCTCTCCTATAGACAGTCAACCTCCATTAAGCAGCCACCTCTCCTATAGACAGTCAACCTCCATTAAGCAGCCACCTCTCCTATAGACAGTCAACCTCCATTAAGCAGCCACCTCTCCTATAGACAGTCAACCTCCATTAAGCAGCCACCTCTCCTATAGACAGTCAACCTCCATTAAGCAGCCACCTCTCCTATAGACAGTCAACCTCCATTAAGCAGCCACCTCTCCTATAGACAGTCAACCTCCATTAAGCAGCCACCTCTCCTATAGACAGTCAACCTCCATTAAGCAGCCACCTCTCCTATAGACAGTCAACCTCCATTAAGCAGCCACCTCTCCTATAGACAGTCACACTATGTTAGCAGTCAACCTCCATTAAGCAGCCAACCAGTATTAAGCAGCCAGTTACAACAGTCCTAATGTGGCAATTTCTTCAACAATTAACCTCTATTAGTTTAAACTTTATTTATTTTACAACGAGTGCGAAGCAAGTTTTAACAACTTATATTAATCACTCTCGTTGGCGCGGATGAAAGCGTAAATGTGGTCCAGTCGTTTGGGAGGAAACCGGAGCACCCGGAGAAACCTCTATTGAGCAGCCACCTAGACTAAACAGCCATTTTACATCACTTCCTTGGTTGGCTGCTCCAGACAGGTTTCACTGTATATAGATATACCACACATACTCTGTAGCCGATTAATCTCAATCACACACGATTAATCTCAATCACACACTTTTAAAAACGACAATTTCTGAAAGCCACTAAACAAGCTTGCAAATTGACAAAACAACATAAAACAAACAATCAAAAGTCTGTTAACACTATATAATTCTTACCCTGTCAAATGTACACTTGATCTTAAAACTCCACTCTCCCTGGAAAATGACAACAATAACTTTATTTGTTCTCTTTCATATCAAAACAAACTAAAGACACGTGGGAAACTCATACCTGTTCATGCCCAGATCAGTTCCTGATAACGAAAATTGTCACAAACTCGACTTTGATCCCAGGGGACAACTTGTTCAAATAACAGCCAACTTTGTGCGATATTTAATCTTTTAAAAAGTTCACAAAATCTGCACGATATCTCTACACTTTTAAAAGTTCACACTTTAAAATGTTTACATAAATAATCCAAATATGAAACAATAATGTAGCGACCCACTAATGTAGGATTGCATCTTGTACTACTAACTCGTTATCAACCAACGAAAGGCACACACATACAATCGATGAATTGTCCACTAAAATTCATCACACAACGATTATCAAACACAGTCGAAGGATGACACAGTTATGACTGTAAAATCTCTGTAACCACACAATATACAACCAATTTTACATACCTCCAAACTAAAACTCGACCCATGCTTCACGCTTAATCATGTAACACTCATTTTGATTGGCTGTCTGTTCAATGCAGCTCCACCCAATTCCCATTCATGCTCATATTTGTGGATAGTTGATTGGCTACAGGTCAAAAGCTAAGAGCTACACTGAAATGGAGCAAGCAAAACATACAAGTAATCAATATAATATAGTAAATGAACAAAAGGCTAAAAGACACAAAACAGATTTAAACTGACAAAAATTCTTTACAAAATCAGTTGACCATAATGATTTCATGTGGATGAAATTAACTGCCCACATCTTTGTTAATCAGGCAGAAATCAAAAAAATTGAAAAGCCGTTTCAAAATAATGAAAAACAAACAAATGGCGACAAAGTAACTAATATAACCCCTTTAATAGCGTTAGTTGAACTGTTCCTGACCTCAAGCTCGGGTTAAAACATTTTAAGATCTGTCATAGTCAAATGTAAGGTATTAAACATGAATGGGACGTAAATCCTCCCACAGTGGTATAAATAGATGGTCTGAAATCTAAGATACAATTAATGGTGATCATATGCCACTTCAACCCAATATGGCTAATTCAGCCGTTACATAGCAACAGGATTAATAGATAATAGTTCAAGCTGTTTCACTTTGATCTGTAGTCCAGTGGTAACACGCTGGACTGTTAATCCAGGGATCACAGGTTCGATCCCCCGTCTGACCATAATAAAATGAACAGTCTTTCACGTGGGAAGATAAACCGAGGTCTCGTGTCGGTGCTTTATACTGTGCACGTAAAAGAATCAGAGGAGATTCTGGACTGGGTCTCTATCTGTATCATTGCACTATTCTCCAAAAATCTAAAATGACTAATCTCTTCAGGAGGTGTCACTCATATGGGCGGTAGCGACGATAAATAAACGTAAAACCACCACCACTTGGGACAAGCTTTCCTAGACAGACAGACAGACAGACAGACAGACAGACAGACAGACAGACAGACAGACAGACAGACAGACAGACAGACAGACAGACAGACAGACAGACAGACAGACAGACAGACAGACAGACAGACAGAGTACAAATTCAATAAGTCTCCCCCCTTCTCCGGGGGGTGGGGGGGGGGGGAGACATAATAATTGAAGCTGAATTGTAGTTTGTTTTCCTGGAAACTATCTTTAAAGAAGATTTGCTGTATTGTGTTTCATGAGATTTATAAATGTTCAATTGAAATATAAAACACCAGAGGGACGTACCTACTCCACCAATGTATTCCACGCTACAAACATTCAATACAGCAGTTTTATTCTCAAAACATTTTGTTGTCATATTATTTGCACAAATGAAGTGATTTGTACAGAAAACTGAAATAACCTATTTAGGTGGTCTTTTTACCTTTGATGAAGAAAAAAATGTAAGCAAGATGAAATACAACATTTACTATTGTCAGAAAGCTACTTAGGACTGAGACCAATAGGTATTCAGGTTAATATGGTTAGAACACAATTTATCAATTTATTTAATTTGTAGCCTCATTTGTGTGTTTTTTTTACGAATGTCCTTTGTGGTTAAAAATATTGTTATGATGTTTGTGGCTATCCTTCTGGTATGGTTTTCTTTTTGAGTTATTTTTACATTTTAATGGGAATTTAATTTATGTCTTTGAGACGTTATATACTATGATGCATTGCACAGAGTATTGTATTTGAGACATTATATACTATGACGCATTGCACAGAGTATTGTATTTGAGACGTTATATACTATGATGCACTGCACAGAGTATTGTATTTGAGACGTTATATACTATGATGCATTGCACAGAGTGTTGTATTTGAGACGTTATATACTATGATGCACTGCACAGAGTATTGTATTTGAGACGTTATATACTATGATGCATTGCACAGAGTATTGTATTTGAGACGTTATATACTATGATGCATTGCACAGAGTATTGTATTTGAGACGTTATATACTATGACGCACTGCACAGAGTATTGTATTTGAGACGTTATATACTATGATGCACTGCACAGAGTATTGTATTTGAGACGTTATATACTATGATGCATTGCACAGAGTATTGTATTTGAGACGTTATATACTATGATGCACTGCACAGAGTATTGTATTTGAGACATTATATACTATGATGCACTGCACAGAGCATTTGTATTTGCGGAGAACAATTCTAAACGTCTGTCTGTCCAATATTTAAGATTGGAAGCCGTGCTAGCGCGTTCGCTTCAGGTGCGAACGGGCCCCGAGTCAGAGTCACGCTGGAGGCGTTACAATTGTGCCATTAGACATTTAAATTCCATGTTGCCTCGTCTCTCTCCCTCGTGGCGATGGATTTAACATCAGGAATGAGGTCTCGAGAGTGATTAATATAAGTTGTAAGAACTTGTTTCACAATCGAGCTTAAATAAATTTGTATAAACATTATATAAATACAATACCAATACAATATCAGTACTGCTAAAACGATATTACACAATTTTGTGATTGAACATTGAATAGGCTATGTATACCAATACAATATCAGTACTGCTAAAACGATATTCCACAAGTTTGTGATTGAACATTGAATAGGCTATGTATACCAATACAATATCAGTACTGCTAAAACGATATTCCACAAGTTTGTGATTGAACATTGAATAGGCTATGTATACCAATACAATATCAGTACTGCTAAAACGATATTCCACAAGTTTGTGATTGAACATTGAATAGGCTATGTATACCAATACAATATCAGTACTGCTAAAACGATATTCCACAAGTTTGTGATTGAACATTGAATAGGCTATGTATACCAATACAATATCAGTACTGCTAAAACGATATTCCACAAGTTTGTGATTGAACATTGAATAGGCTATGTATACCAATACAATATCAGTACTGCTAAAACGATATTCCACAAGTTTGTGATTGAACATTGAATAGGCTATGATATAGTACATGGGAATACTGAAATGCATACATAAAAGCTATAGATACAGGGTTCATTCTAGGTCAGAATTTTTGGGAGAAGTGAGAAAGCGCGTGATCGCTTCCTTAAATGGTGTTCTTTAATATACTTCTGCAAAATAGGGTTAAAATGCACAGTACAACCATTAAATACAACATTTGAATAGAAGGAGTGCTTTATAATGTGCCAGTGTATCTTACTAGATTTGAAAATCATAAAAAAACAAAAAATATATATATATTTTTGTTTGTTTGTTTTGTTTGTTTTGTTTTTTTAGGGAGAAGTGGGGCCCCCAGAGGCGAAGTCAGGGTCCCTAGGCTAGGGCGACAATTTCGCCCACTAAACTGATCCCTGTAGATACTTACAGATTATATAAACAGATTTACAAGTCAACTCGATTGTTGATGTTTGCTGTAGCAAGTTTTCTTTTCAAATACATGTATGGTTCGGCATAATACAATTAATATTGCATTCATGTGTGGGCTAACGTCTCGGTTAATATTCATGTTCTCAGTGTGATATTTTTCATATTGCCCTCTCAGGAACGCAATATCTATATAATACTTGTGACATGCCTGTGTGTGAGAAAGGGCTAAGTATCGTCAAGACCTGTGCCACAAGGTGGTAACCTTCATAACTTACAACAATATAGTCAATTGGTACCTGCGGTCACGGACCTGAGAGAGCTGAGATTTTGAGCTCATCTCACTGGTCATCCCGATACAATAGTTATGTTATGTTATATTTCGGGTTTTACGCCTGCATCAGCACCATTTCGGGCTATATCGCCGGCGGGCAGTTTACCTAACAACACCTTTCCTGGGCAGGCTCCGGCGGTTAACCAGTACTTGGGTGCACCAACCTCCGTAAGAAACTGCCAACTTTTTCATATAAATGAGACACGACCTGAGCGGGGCTCGAACCCGTGACCATCAGTGATGATAGGTTACAGTGGTATACAAGTCAGCGACCGTAACCACTCGACCACGGAGGCGGACGATACAATAGTAAACGTTTTGCGTCAATCTACATAACAATTTGGGAGGTCGTCGCAAAAATTACCATCTTGGATCAGAATAATTCTAGCAAATAGTAATTTTGGTTTTACACATCGGTTCACAGGGATCTCAGGGATCATTCTAGGCGGGCGTTATGGGCGGGCGAAATAGTCGCCCTAGGGACCATGACTTCGCCCTCTGGGCGAATTTTCAAACAAAATTTTGTCCAGTAAGATACACTGACACATTCATTATATCTTATTCAAATGTTGTATTTAACCATTTCAACCCCACAGGCCTCTAAATAGGCTTATGAAAAGTGTAGATCCAGATGAGCCGGCTCGTAACGAGTTTTGCCAGTAATAATTATTACTATTTTTAGATAAAATTACCCATTTTGATAAATGAACTGGTCCAAATGTAATTTTCTTATTAATTTATTGGTCTAAAAATAGCATGCACCAGTCCATGTTAGTTACTTGGGGTTGAATGGGTTAAGCTGTGCATTTTAACCATAGTTATTTTTCCGGACATTCATATTAGCAATATCATCACCAGTGGCGCTAAGCCATGTGTGATAAATGATAGCTTTCTTAGTAATAATGTTCATCAGTGATTTACAATGTCATCATACACTTAACCCTTTCAACACCAAGTAACTCACATGGACTGATCCATGATATTTTTAGACCAATTAAATTAATAAGAAAATTACATTTGGATCAGTTCATTTATCAAAATGGGTAAATTATTTTCTAAAAATTGTAATATTACTTGCAAAAAGTGCAGATCCTGATGAGACGGCTCGTCACGAGCCGGCTCATCTGGATCTACACTTTTTTGTAAGCCTATTTAGAGGTCTGTGGTGTTGAAAGGGTTAAATGAACAAATGTTAGGCTTGGAAATCGTATTTTTGTGTGATAGTAAATGACGTTACAATTAATTGGCACATTGGCTGTCCGATTAGCGCAGTGGTTAGCGCGCTCGCTTCTCACCAATGCAACCCGGGTTCGATCCTCAGACCGGGAAGTATGTGAGATGGTACGGTGGTCGCCAGATCGGACAGGTGGTTTTTTTTCCAGGTACTCCAGTTTCCTCCGACACGAATGACCACATTTACGCTTCCATCCGCGCCAACTTGATTAATATAAGTTGTCAAAACTTGCTTCGCAATCGTTGTAAAATAAATAAAGTTTAAACTTAATTGGCACAAGAATATATGGCGATTAGACGACGTCATTAATACATTAACGACGTATTTAAAATTGTATGGGCGGCGGACCCCCCCCCCCCCTCCCCACGGAGAATTAATTTTTTTATATACAGTCAACCACGGGAATCACAGATACATTTGACCTCTATTAAAACAGCCACCTGTGTTAAGCAGCCACTTTGTGCAGTTCCCACGGCAGGGGTTCTGCTTAAGACAGGTTTGACTGTACATGTATATGTTGCATGAATGAGGGCTTACCAAATTACAACATACAACCTACTGTCACTACAGGTTCTGTCAGGCATCACACTTGAGACGAGGCTGGGAGGGGCAAGGAGACTTTTTATTTACATTTCATTTCTTTTCAAGTACCGCCCCATTCAAATTGCGATCCATTTCGCTTCTATCAAATCTTCAATATTCTTCCTTCATTGTACCAATATTGCTTCCAAAGGCTGTTACGAAAATTTGCATTTCATTCATTCAAAACTCTACCGTGTTTACAATAGAAGAATGTAATTCCTTATATTATGCTGTAACCAACCTAACGAACCACTTAGAACATCAAACATTATCTTAATTAGACACTTCTCATTGCTTTCTAATCAAGTTGGCAACTTCCATATACATTGTATTTCGAATTTTATAATCAAGTTGATAACTTCCATATATTTCGAATTTTATCTTTAAAATCCACATTTCACAGTCTTAAAAACGAAAGCATCAAAACATGCATGTTCTGCTCCATACGAGATACGACACTTTTGCATCTAACTGATCGCGACGAGAACATTAATTTATCATTTTCATATGAAATTGTTCAATCTAATTAGATAGATTGAAATCCGGTGAAAGTGGGTCCTTGTCACCATTATGCATTTAACCTCATTCACTAAAGCTTGGTAAGGGCCATTTATAGCAAAGATGGGCTCTCAAACGCTGTAATACAAATTGTTCGCATTTTTCTCCTATTCTTTCCTCGTCAGTTTCGCTTGTGCAACTACGCGGCTTGAAAAACTAAGTGTCTTGATAGTGCAATAACTGGCTATCTGCCAAACAGTACACTGGCAGATACTGCGTTACTGCATCAAAAATAATTATAATAAATTATATGATGCTTACTAACACTATATAAAAATATAGATGTGAATTCCAGTTATTTTATTTTTAGTCCTGTTTCAACTTAAATTTGTCCTATCATACATTTGTAAATATGTGACAACATTTTTAAAGTCACATTAATAACTATATCGGTATTAAAGGATGGTTTTTGGTATATCGGTATTAAAGGATGGTTTTTGGTATATCGGTATTAAAGGATGGTTTTTGGTATATCGGTATTTAAAGGATGGTTTTTGGTATATTGGTTTTAAAGGATGGTTTTTGGTATATCGGTATTAAAGGATGGTTTTTGGTATATCGGTATTAAAGGATGGTTTTTGGTATATCGGTATTAAAGGATGGTTTTTGGTATATCGGTATTAAAGGATGGTTATTGGTATATCGGTATTAACCCTTTCAACCCCACAGGCCTCTAAATAGGCTTATGAAAAAGTGTAGATCCAGATGAGCCGGCTCGTGACGAGCCGTCTCATCAGGATCTGCACTTTTTTGCCAGTAATAATTATTACTATTTTTAGATAAAATTACCCATTTTGATAAATGAACTTGTCCAAATGTGATTTTCTGATTCATTTATTGGTCTAAGAATATCATGGACCAGTCCATGTCAGTTACTTGGGGTTGAAAGAGTTAAAGGATGGTTTTTGGTATATCAGTTTTAAAGGATGGTTTTTGGTATATCGGTATTAAAGGATGGTTTTTGGTATATCGGTATTAACTCTTTCAAACCCAAGTAACTGACATGGATTGGTGCATGCTATTTTTAGACCAATAAATTAATAAGAAAATTACCTTTGGACCAGTTCATTTATCAAAATGGGTAATTTTATCTAAAAATAGTAATAATTATTACTGGCAAAAGTGCAGATCCTGATGAGACGGCTCGTTATGAGCCGGCTCATCTGGATCTACAATTTTCATAAGCCAATTTAGAGGCCTGTGGGGTTGAAAGGGTTAAAGGATGGTTTTTGGTATTAAAGGATGGTTTTTGGTATATCGGTATTAAAGGATGGTTATTGGTATATCGGTATTAAAGGATGGTTTTTGGTATTAAAGGATGGTTTTTGGTATTAAAGGATGGTTTTTGGTATATTGGTTTTAAAGGATGGTTTTTGGTATATTGGTTTTAAAGGATGGTTTTTGGTATATCGGTTTTAAAGGATGGCTTTTGGTATATCGGTTTTAAAGGATGGCTTTTGGTATATTGGTTTTAAAGGATGGTTTTTGGTATATCGGTTTTAAAGGATGGTTTTTGGTATATCGGTATTAAAGGATGGTTTTTGGTATATTGGTTTTAAAGGATGGTTTTATGTATATCGGTATTAAAGGATGGTTTTTGGTATATCAGTATTAAAGGATGGTTTTTGGTATATTGGTTTTAAAGGATGGTTTTTGGTATATCGGTATTAAAGGATGGTTTTTGGTATATCGGTATTAAAGGATGGTTTTTGGTAAAAAGTATCAGATATTTAATGAATATAATTTTCAATTACTCTGTGTATTTAAAACAATTCAAGTGGAAGTCGTGATAGCGCAGTGGATGCGCGTTTGCTTCAGGTCTGGAGTTCGAGCCCCGCTGGAGCAGTTACGATTGTGCCCTTAGGCAAGGCATTTAAATTCCACGTTGCCTCTTCTCTCTCCCTCGTGGCGATGATTCCATCAGGAATGAGGTCTCGAGAGTGATTAATATAAGTTATAAGAACTTGTTTCGCAATCGAGCTAAAATAAAGTTGTATAAACTAAACAATTCAAATATTCGCACAGAAACGAAAACATCAAGTAAATATATCAGGGTCGTATACGTGAATTGTTGACAAACAAACGTGTGTAAAGGAGAAGAATTATATAAGACTCTGTTTTTCATTCTAATCCTTGTTCTGTATTTTGATTATGTGTGATGTATGCATTGTTCAATATGTATTATATTGGGAAATAAAATATGTTTAAACTAAACAACGTGTGTAAACAAAGCTTATAACGAGCATGTGTGATGCATGAACATGTGTTGCTATGCTGTCTTAGAGGTTTGTTCGGATTGCCGATAGCGAGCCATGTGTTCTGAATGTACCCAGGAATGTCCTACTTTCACTTTGTTATATTGCAGGAGCACACTGTTTAACCCTTTCAACACCAAGTAACTCACATGGACTGGTCCATGATATTCATAAACCAATAAATGAATTAGAAAATCACATTTGGACAAGTTCATTTATCAAAATGGGTAATTATGTCTAAAAATAGTCATATCACTGGCAAAAAGTGCAGATCCTGATGAGACGGCTCGTTACGAGCCGGCTCATCTGGATATACACTTTTTGTAAGCCTATTTAGAGGTCTGTGGTGTTGAAAGGGTTAATGACTGAATATTTTTATTCCATACGATATAGTGTCGCCTTAACCAAGGCTGTCCGATTAGCGCAGTGGTTAGCGCGCTCACTTCTCACCATTGCAACCCGGGTTCGATCCTCAGAACGCGAAGTATGTGAGATGGTACGGTGGTTGCCAGATCAGACAGGTGGGTTTTCTCCGGGTACTCCGGTTTGTTCCCACACAAATTACCACATTTGCGCTATATGTTGTTAAAACTTGCTTCGCAATCGTTGTAAAATAAATAATGTTTAAACTTAACCAAACTGCAGAGACATCATTCATTTCTGAATGAACAGCAATCGTTGTAAAATAAATAAATTTTAAACTTAATCAAACTGCAGAGACATCATTCATTTCTGAATGAACAGGAAGCATAATTCAATTTGTAACAGGCCTAGGAAGAGAGTCTGTGTGTCTTTCCCCAGACAATTTTGAAATGCTATTTTTCCTCTATTGCATTCTGAGCACATATATGACATTTTTACACAAAACATTTTGAGCAGAGATTTTGCTCATTTTTTAAACTAAAACAATGCTTTCCTTATTTAGCTGTTTAACTCTTTGCATGTTGGGTAAAATAAAGGCTATAAATAGTTTATATAATTGTAGCAGGACGACAATTCATTAATATGTGTTTCTTATTTGTAACTGAAAACTGAATTGTGTCAGTTACGGTTTAATAATATTTTATTGCATTTTTTCATACAATACATTACATATATACATACGATACTAAGAAACAAATCAGAGATTAATATGTTATTATATGGTTGCAGTATACGATACATTTGTTTTGTCGAGGGAAAAAAAGCAAATGGGTTGGGCTACAAGTTATAACAACATTATTTACAGCCCTCCCCGTGAATTGTGTCGTTACGACACAGTCAATTCTAATGAAATTCCATGATATATTTCACTGTGATTTTCACATCTAGCATGCAAACAATTCAAGGAAAATCTTACAATATTCATATCTGCCATTACACAATTCTAATGAAATTCCACGACATATTTCCGATGTTTTCAGATACAAATAAGAAGCACATTAATAAACTGTCATCTGTTACAATTATATATGTTATATTTCGGGTTTTACGCCTGCATCAACACCTTTCCTGGGCATGCTCCAGCGGTTAACCAGTACTTGGGTGCACCAACCTCCGTAAGAAACTGCCAACTTTTTCATATAAATGAGACACGGCCTGAGCGGGGCTCGAACCCGTGACCACCAGTGATGATAGGTTACAGTGGTATACAAGTCAGCGACCGTAACCACTCGAACACGGAGGCGGACTGACTCCCTGTTACAATTATATAAACTAATTTTAGCCATTATTTTACCCAGCATACAAAGAGTCAAAGCCGAAAATTAAAAATAACAATGTTATAATGCAAGTTTTCATGACTGTGTACAGGGTTGAATGGCTGAGTTGTAAGTGTATTTCACGCAAAAATAAAATGTGTTTTGTAGTGAATTACAACGATCACTCTACTACTCACATATGAGATACAAAATTAAATGGGTTTCATTGTAATTTACGACATAGGAGATAGAAGATACATCCCACAATGCAATACCATTAAAAACTAATTTTCGAACATAACGGTCGGGCAATTATTTAGCTCAGTTTTACAATCTGAATTTGCATCAAAATTCTTATTTAAAGATAAAAAACTGATAGGATATACACCCCAAATGCAACAGTAACATTAAAGAAACGGGGCCTTTTCAGTCTTCTACCACAGAGAATAACACTTTAAAAAGGTACCTTTTCAACCTTCATGTAATGAAGAGTATCAGATGGGAGGTCACTCCTATCATTTTGGCTGATCTTTTGTTTACAGCAGAATTTGACACCTTTTAAGGAAATGGAAACAGTAACAAAATAGTTTCTTTAAAGTTTTCTCTCAAATAAGTTACAGGGATGATTGCCCAACTGATTAAAAATTTGGAAAGATTTGTAACGGTTTTAAAGAAAAGACTATCAGGGAAACCATGATATTTCATTTCAATACATCGGCCTGTCAAGATTTCACTGTAGATATAATGTTAGTTGTTTTTATTTTTTTGGGGTTTAACGTTGCACCAACAGCTTGGGTCATAATATTTTTAGTTGTTTGTTTTTGGGTTTACCGTTGCACCAATAGCTTGGGTCATAACGTTAGTTGTTTGGTTTTGGGTTTAACATTGCACCAATAGCTTGGGTCATAATACTAGTTGTTTGGTTTTGGGTTTAATGTTGCACCAACAGCTTGGGTCATAATACTAGTTGTTTGGTTTTGGGTTTAACGTTGCACCAACAGCTTGGGTCATAATACTAGTTGTTTGGTTTTGGGGTTTAACATTGCACCAACAGCTTGGGTCATAATGCTAGTTGCTTGGATTTGGGGTTTAACGTTGCACCAACAGCTTGGGTCATAATGCTAGTTGCTTGGATTTGGGGTTTAACGTTGCACCAACAGCTGGTCATAATGTTAGTTGTATGTTTTGGGGTTTAACGTTGCACCAACAGCTTGGGTCATAATACTAGTTGTTTGGTTTTGGGTTTAACGTTGCACCAACAGCTTGGGTCATAATGTTAGTTGCTTGGATTTGGGGTTTAACGTTGCACCAACAGCTTGAGTCATAATGCTAGTTGCTTGGATTTGGGGTTTAACGTTGCACCAACAGCTTGGGTCATAATGCTAGTTGCTTGGATTTGGGGTTTAACGTTGCACCAACAGCTTGGGTCATAATGCTAGTTGCTTGGATTTGGGGTTTAACATTGCACCAACAGCTTGGGTCATAATACTAGTTGTTTGGTTTTGGGTTTAACGTTGCACCAACAGCTTGGGTCATAATACTAGTTGTTTGGTTTTGGGTTTAATGTTGCACCAACAGCTTGGGTCATAATGCTAGTTGTTTGGTTTTGGGTTTAACGTTGCACCAACAGCTTGGGTCATAATGTTATTTGTTTGGTTTTGGGGTTTAACGTTGCACCAACAGCTTGGGTCATAATGCTAGTTGTTTGGTTTTGGGTTTAACGTTGCACCAACAGCTTGGGTCATAATGCTAGTTGTTTGGTTTTGGGTTTAATGTTGCACCAACAGCTTGGGTCATAATGTTATTTGTTTGGTGTTGGGGTTTAATGTTGCACCAACAGCTTGGGTCATAATGCTAGTTGTTTGGTTTTGGGTTTAACGTTGCACCAAGAGCTTGGGTCATAATGCTAGTTGTTTGGTTTTGGGTTTAACGTTGCACCAACAGCTTGGGTCATAATACTAGTTGTTTGTTTTTGGGTTTAATGTTGCACCAACAGCTTGGGTCATAATACTAGTTGTTTGGTTTTGGGTTTAACGTTGCACCAACAGCATGGGTCATAATACTAGTTGTTTGGTTTTGGGGTTTAACGTTGCACCAACAGCTTGGGTCATAATGTTATTTGTTTGGTTTTGGGGTTTAACGTTGCACCAACAGCTTGGGTCATAATGCTAGTTGTTTGGTTTTGGGTTTAATGTTGCACCAACAGCTTGGGTCATAATGTTATTTGTTTGGTTTTGGGTTTAATGTTGCACCAACAGCTTGGGTCATAATGCTAGTTGTTTGGTTTTGGGTTTAACGTTGCACCAACAGCTTGGGTCATAATGCTAGTTGTTTGGTTTGGGGTTTAACGTTGCACCAACAGCTTGGGTCATAATGTTATTTGTTTGGTTTGGGGTTTAACGTTGCACCAACAGCTTGGGTCATAATGCTAGTTGTTTGGTTTTGGGTTTAATGTTGCACCAACAGCTTGGGTCATAATGTTATTTGTTTGGTTTTGGGTTTAATGTTGCACCAACAGCTTGGGTCATAATGCTAGTTGTTTGGTTTTGGGTTTAATGTTGCACCAACAGCTTGGGTCATAATGCTAGTTGTTTGGTTTTGGGTTTAACGTTGCACCAACAGCTTGGGTCATAATACTAGTTGTTTGGTTTTGGGTTTAATGTTGCACCAACAGCTTGGGTCATAATACTAGTTGTTTGGTTTTGGGTTTAATGTTGCACCAACAGCTTGGGTCATAATGCTAGTTGTTTGGTTTTGGGTTTAATGTTGCACCAACAGCTTGGGTCATAATACTAGTTGTTTGGTTTTGGGTTTAACGTTGCACCAACAGCTTGGGTCATAATACTAGTTGTTTGGTTTTGGGGTTTAACATTGCACCAACAGCTTAGGTCATAATATTAGTTGTTTGTTTTTGGGTTTAACGTTGCACCAATAGCTTGGGTCATAATACTAGTTGTTTGGTTTTGGGGTTTAACGTTGCACCAACAGCTTGGGTCATAATATTAGTTGTTTGTTTTTGGGTTTAACGTTGCACAAATAGCTTGGGTCATAATACTAGTTGTTTGGTTTTGGGTTTAACGTTGCACCAACAGCTTGGGTCATAATGTTAGTTGCTTGGATTTGGGGTTTAACGTTGCACCAACAGCTTGGGTCATAATACTAGTTGTTTGGTTTAATGTTGCACCAACAGCTTGGGTCATAATGCTAGTTGTTTGGTTTTGGGTTTAATGTTGCACCAACAGCTTGGGTCATAATGTTATTTGTTTGGTTTTGGGTTTAACGTTGCACCAACAGCTTGGGTCATAATGCTAGTTGTTTGGTTTTGGGTTTAACGTTGCACCAACAGCTTGGGTCATAATGCTAGTTGTTTGGTTTTGGGTTTAACGTTGCACCAACAGCTTGGGTCATAATACTAGTTGTTTGTTTTTGGGTTTAATGTTGCACCAACAGCTTGGGTCATAATACTAGTTGTTTGGTTTTGGGTTTAACGTTGCACCAACAGCTTGGGTCATAATACTAGTTGTTTGGTTTTGGGGTTTAACATTGCACCAACAGCTTGGGTCATAATATTAGTTGTTTGTTTTTGGGTTTAACATTGCACCAATAGCTTGGGTCATAATACTAGTTGTTTGGTTTTGGGGTTTAACGTTGCACCAACAGCTTGGGTCATAATATTAGTTGTTTGTTTTTGGGTTTAACGTTGCACCAATAGCTTGGGTCATAATACTAGTTGTTTGGTTTTGGGTTTAACGTTGCACCAACAGCTTGGGTCATAATGTTAGTTGCTTGGATTTGGGGTTTAACGTTGCACCAACAGCTTGGGTCATAATACTAGTTGTTTGGTTTAATGTTGCACCAACAGCTTGGGTCATAATACTAGTTGTTTGGTTTTGGGTTTAATGTTGCACCAACAGCTTGGGTCATAATGTTATTTGTTTGGTTTTGGGGTTAAACGTCAAACCAACAGTTTGGGTCACAACTATGGCAACTCTCCAACTATTATTGGTGGAAGAAGATCCCGGTGACCTGTCAAGCACTATTTTAGGCACGGGTGGGCACACAGGTAGAACCACACACCTTCTGCAAGCGAGCCGGATAGCTTCCTTACATGAACTAATTTTACACCCCCAGTGGGATATTAACCTACAGCGCGGTGAGGGCAAATGATTCGAAGTCAACGACTACAGCTAGAGGCCCCTAGTCAGTTTGTTAACCCATTTCATTCTGGATACATTTAAAGGCTTTTTGCAAACAACATCGATCCAGATCAGCTGCAGCGTGACGCTGCATGCTAATCAGGATCTATGTTGTTTGCTACATAGCCAAGTGTCTTAGCAAGATCATCTGAATAGCAAACAGCATAGAGCCTGATCAGACGGAACGTTCCGTGGCGGCTGATCAGGCTCTATGTTCTTTGCAAATACTGTTTGAACGGTATCCAGAATTAAATGGGTTAATTGACCATGCACAGAAATTTAAAACGGTGGTCTTTGTTTACCAGTTGTCTCTATGCATAGGTTAAAATGAATCAACATTGACTTGATTGGAGACCAATATGGGTTGTCCTAATAGAAGGTATCCAGAATGAAATGGGTAAATTACTGTAAGATATTAAACATGATTTGTAACTTTGTATCACATTTCAAATACAGTTAAAACAGTTTATAAAGACCACCCTTAGGATTGGCTAAACATGGTTGTGTTGACAGGTGTTCCTGGTCCTTATATGAAGGTCAAACACGTTCCTGATCCTTATATGAAGGTTCAAACACAGTGATATATAATGGGTTAGTTTATACACATTTTATATTTTAGCTCAATTGCGAAACAAGTTCTTACAACTTATAAAAAGTAAAAGTAAAGTGTTTGTTTATTATAGTGTCACCCCTATTTAAAGGGCCAGCCAATTCTGACTTATGAGAGACCTCTTTTTATGAACATCGGTACTTCCCGAATCCTATGCTTGTATGCCAGGCGCCAGGCTGGTAGGCAATCGGTAACCATTATTTCACGAGCTGGCGGCTCACCAACCGGCCATATCAGAATGAACCTCTGACGAGTTTCGAACCTTCGACCTCCCGCTCCGTAAGCGGACTCCTTAACTACTAGACCACGAATCACTCTCGAGACCTCATTGATGGGAATCCATTGCCCACAATGAGTTGATGGGAAATGAAACTCTATTGAGTGGCCATTAGAGACAGGTGGTCTTTATCTTGGAGTTGGTCATTAACAAGGGTTCATTCTAGGTCAGAATTTTTGGGAGAAGTGAGAAAGCATGCGATCGCGTCCTTAAATAGTGTTATTTAATAAATTTCAACAAAATATGGTTAAAATGCACAGTACAACCATTAAATACAACATTATAATAGAAGGAGTGCTTTATAATGGGCCAGTGTATCTTACTGGCCAAAATTTTGTATGAAAACTTTAAAAAACATACATTTGAATAGGAGTGCTTTATAATGGGCTAGTGTATCTTACTAGATTTGAAAATCATAAAAAAACAAAAAATATATATATATATTTTTTTTTTAGGGAGAAGTGGGGCCCCCAGAGGGCGAAGTCAAGGTCCCTAGGGCGACTATTTCGCCCACATCGCCCTCTAAAATGGTCCCTGATTAACGCAGGCTGAACTGTACACAGAGACTTCATACTACTGATTTTACTACACTTATCTAGAATTATATGTTTACAGCCTGTGTCCGGGTATTTTACCAATCCACAACATTATTTTGGACTAAAATTGTCTTTAAGCCCCAAAAAAGGTCAGGACACCTCATTATGGTTTTACATTTCGGGCCATAAAACTGCACTAAATTACTGTGCAATATATAAATCACCCGTATCCAGAGTTCAATACAGTCAAACCTATGTTAGTGGTCACTTCCGTTAAGCAGCCAACCTGTATAAAGCAGCCAGTATCCAGATTCCCAATATGTTGCTTTATTATGCATTTGACATCTATTAAGCAACCACCTGTGCTAAGCAGCCACTTTCTGTGATTCCTTGGCTGGCTGCTTCAGACATGTTTGACTGTACATGTAATACTTTAGCATGACTCTGTAATAACTTGACCTCAATCTATTTTTAGACATATTTTCAATGAGTAATAACTGCACTCATCATCCGCAAGACCTCACCAATGGCAACCATCAGCATGGCAACATACACCAATAATTCTAAAGGGTCGAACATAATTACCGTACCATTAAAATGTGGCAGACACCATGTCAAATTCTGCCTTGACACAGCCCTACTGTGAGAAACCATCGTTACATCTGCCACCACACGCGCATTACCACCTCATTGTCACAAACTTCCTGACGATTCAGCCAAACGCAATGTATCGCTTGTGATCCCATTGCGGTCAGTTGTCAATTTCTTTGAAAAGGGGAGGGGAAATGAGCAAAAAACACAACACGTTAAAGAGTTGCCATTGTTGCAAAGCCACGGATTACCTATAACTATTACACTATTGTATCATTTTCTTTGCATTCTTTCAATTAGAGTAGTACTACACTGAGATCTCGACATGTACGGAGAGGATTAAACAGCTGTACCTTATGGCTACATCCATGATAAACCCCCTTCTTTATGAAGTGTTTTTCTCCCACTATCGGCGACAAGATAATAAGCACTTGTACACGACTGGCCCCCGTGTAAAACCCCTTGTTAGAAGTGATGGTACAGATGTTCCACAGACTATCTTTGCAAGGAGAACATTTTTGTCACATATTTATTTAGTGTTGTTCAACCGTATTCAAATACTAACCAATCAAAATGATTGAATTTTAAAAAATGTAGAACACAATTATTCTGTTAAATATTTTTGTCTCGCATGCAACGAAGGTTGAAGATGAGGTATTGTAATTGAGCTTTGTCTCACATACTGCGAAGGTTGAGCCTACATTATAAACTCTTAATCTGCCAATTATGACTAACGTCGCTTTTGCAAACAGCATAGAGCCAGATCAGACATTCAAGCTTTATGCTGTTTGTTAATCGAAGAGTGTAGCTAAAACGTGCTGCTGTCTTATCACGCTTTATACTATTTGCTATTCGGATAGTGGCGCTAAAACATTTGGCTGAATAGCAAACAACAGAGATCCTGATCAGACGAGGCGTTACACCCCATGGCTGATCTAGATCCATGTTGTTTGCACATTCCGTCCAAATTTATTCGGCAGGTTAAGGAATAAATCAATCATTTATGTGAAGTGTCTTGTCTGAGGACAGCACTACAGCAGTTCTGGCAAGACTCTAACCCACAACCCCTACTTCTAAGACCCATCCTCAGCTAGGTCAGAATGTGAGAGAGAAGAGAGAAAGCGTGCGATTGCGTCCATAAATGGTTTTATTTAATAAATTTCAACAGAACAGGGTTAAAATACACATCATGACCATTAACCCTTCCAACCCCACAGGCCTCTAAATAGGCTTATGAAAAGTGTAGATCCAGATGAGCCGGCTCGTGACGAGCCGTCTCATCAGGATCTGCACTTTTTTGCCAGTGATATGACTATTTTTAGACATAATTACCCATTTTGATAAATGAACTGGTCCAAAGGTAATTTTCTTATTAATTTATTGGTCTGAAAATATCATGGACCAGTCCATGTCAGTTACTTGGGGTTGAATGGGTTAAATACAACATTTGAATAGTGGGCGTGCTTTACAATGGCAAGTGTATCTTCCTGGACAATAGTTTGTATGAAAATTGCAAAAATAAAATAATTGTTTAGGGAGAAGCCAGGGGCCCCAGGGGGGCAAAGTCAGGATTCCTAGGGCGACTATTCCACCATGTCAACTTATAGAATGAGCCCTGCTACTTATGAGGAGAACACAAACCATCGCACGATGGAGCTGGGTTCCACAAAGCAGATTTGACCGCTCATTGTCTATTGTACATCATTACTTGGGTAATTGATACTAATGATCGACAATTGAAGTATTTTTATGTTATAAACTAACTCTTCGAACCTGCCCCTGAAGCATTTGTGCACATCAAATACAATCTCTTACATCCAAGGTTTTTTTAAAACACTATTTGTTTTACAACGATTGCGAAGCAAGTTTTAACAACCTATATTAATCACTCTTGTTGGCGCGGATGAAAGCGTAAGTGTGGTCATTCGTGTGGGAGGAAACTGGAGTACCCAGAGAACACCCACCTGTCCGATCAGGTGACCATCGTACCACCTCATATACTTCCCGGTCCGAGGATCGAACCCGGGTTGCATTGGTGAGAAGCGAGCGCGCTAACCACTGCACTATTCGGACAGCCTCATCCAAGGTTGACAGTGAGACTGTGGCAGATCCACGGTGGTGGCGACACATAAATCCACATTGCCTCTTCTCCGTCCCTCCAATACTGCTGGATCTTCCTTGGGTAACATGTCTCAATTAACACTTTGCATGCTAGCGGCAGATAAAAATCACTTTAGCAAACAGCACTATTGAGCCAGATAAGACGACTGAGAATGTGCATAGAACGTGCATTCTGAACAGGCTCTATGCTGCTTGATATTGGGATAGTGGAGATAAAGCACTAGGCTGAATGGCAAACAACTAACAGAGATCCTGAGCAGATGCATTGCTAGGCCATGGCTAATCTGGATCTATTTTGTTTGCAAATGTGATTTTATTTACTCTGCAGGAAAAGGGTTAAGACAATGATTAAATGGAATTTGTGTACAACATAAAACCCTGCTGGTTATAAACTGACATAAAACCCTGCTGGTAATAAACTGACATAAACCATACTGGTTATAAACTGATATAAACCCTTCTGGTTAGAGACAGACATAACACCCTGCTGGTTATAAACTGACATAAAACCCTGCTGGTTATAAACTGACATAAACCATACTGGTTATAAACTGACAAAAAACCCTGCTGGTTATAAACTGACATAAACCATACTGGTTATAAACTGACATAAAACCCTGCTGGTTATAAACTGACATAAACCATACTGGTTATAAACTGACATAAAACCCTGCTGGTTATAAACTGACATAAAACACTGCTGGTTATAAACTGACATAAAACCCTGCTGGTTATAAACTGACATAAAACCCTGCTGGTAATAAACTGACATAAACCATACTGGTTATAAACTGATATAAACCCTTCTGGTTAGAGACAGACATAACACCCTGCTGGTTATAAACTGACATAAAACCCTGCTGGTTATAAACTGACATAAACCATACTGGTTATAAACTGACAAAAAACCCTGCTGGTTATAAACTGACATAAACCATACTGGTTATAAACTGACATAAAACCCTGCTGGTTATAAACTGACATAAACCATACTGGTTATAAACTGACATAAAACCCTGCTGGTTATAAACTGACATAAAACACTGCTGGTTATAAACTGACATAAAACCCTGCTGGTTATAAACTGACATAAAACCCTGCTGGTTATAAACTGACATAAAACCCTGCTGGTTATAAACTGACATAAAACCCTGCTGGTAATAAACTGACATAAACCATACTGGTTATAAACTGATATAAACCCTTCTGGTTAGAGACAGACATAACACCCTGCTGGTTATAAACTGACATAAAACCCTGCTGGTTATAAACTGACATAAACCATAATGGTTATAAACTGACATAAAACCCTGCTGGCTATAAACTGACATAAACCATACTGGTTATAAACTGACATAAAACACTGCTGGTTATAAACTGACATAAACCATACTGGTTATAAACTGACATAAAACCCTGCTGGTTATAAACTGACATAAACCATACTGGTTATAAACTGACATAAAACCCTGCTGGTTATAAACTGACATAAACCATACGGGTTATAAACTGACATAAAACCCTGCTGGTTATAAACTGACATAAAACCCTGCTGGTTATAAACTGACATAAAACCCTGCTGGTTATAAACTGACATAAAACCCTGCTGGTTATAAACTGACATAAAACCCTGCTGGTTATAAACTGACATAAAACCCTGCTAGTTATAAACTGACATAAAACCCTTCTGGTTATAGACAGACATAACACCCTGCTGGTTATAAACTGACAACACCCTGCTGGTTATAAACTGACATAACACCCTGCTGGTTATATACTGACATAACACCCTGCTGGTTATAAACTGACATAAAACCCTGCTGGTAATAAACTGACATAAACCATACTGGTTATAAACCGACATAAAACCCTGCTGGTTATAAACTGACATAAACCATACTGGTTATAAACCGACATAAAACCCTTCTGGTTATAGACAGACATAACACCGTGCTGGTTATAAACTGACATAAACCATACTGGTTATAAACAGACATAAAACCCTTCTGGTTATAGACAGACATAACACCCTGCTGGTTATAAACTGACATAAAACCCTGCTGGTTATAAACTGACATAAAACCCTGCTGGTTATAAACTGACATAAAACCATATTGGTTATAAACTGACATAAAACCCTGCTGGTTATAAACTGACATAAACCATACTGGTTATAAACTGACATAAAACCCTGCTGGTTATAAACTGACTTAAAACCCTGCTGGTTATAAACTGACATAAAACACTGTTGGTTATAAAGTGACATAAAACCCTGCTGGTTATAAACTGACATAACACCCTGCTGGTTATATACTGACATAACACCCTGCTGGTTATAAACTGACATAAAACCCTGCTGGTAATAAACTGACATAAACCATACTGGTTATAAACCGACATAAAACCCTTCTGGTTATAGACAGACATAACACCCTGCTGGTTATAAACTGACATAAACCATACTGGTTATAAACTGACATAAAACCATACTGGTTATAAACTGACATAAACCATACTGGTTATAAACTGACATAAAACCATACTGGTTATAAACTGACATAAAACCCTGCTGGTTATAAACTGACATAAAACACTGCTGGTTATAAAGTGACATAAAACACTGCTGGTTATAAACTGACATAAAACCATACTGGTTATAAACTGACATAAAACCGGCTGGTTATAAACTGACATAAACCAGACTGGTTATAAACTGACATAAAACCTGCTGGTTATAAACTGACATAAAACCCTGCTGGTTATAAACTGACATAAACCATACTGGTTATAAACTGACATAAACCATACTGGTTATAAACTGACATAAACCCTTCTGGTTATAAACTGACATAAACCATACTGGTTATAAACTGACATAAACCATACTGGTTATAAACCGACATAAAACCCTGCTGGTTATAAACCGACATAAAACCCTGCTGGTTATAAACTGATTCACATATTAACAGAACTTGTTTTACCTCAAAATGTTGCACAAAACATGGCAGGTGGTCTGAAAAAATGTAAAAGCAGCTGCTGTAGGGGGTGTGGACAGTGACCAAAACTGAATTACAAAACACTTTAATAGAGAGCAGCAAGTAGTTGATGATTTATAGCAACCATAAAATGTAATAGGTATAAAGCTAATATTACACACAGCTTAAAAATAAACTACCAAATCAGGCCAATGTAGTGAAGGGCTCATTCTAGAGGGCGACATTGGTGATGTAGTTGCCCTTGGGACCCCGACTTTGCTCCCTGGGGGCACCACTTAGTTTATACAAATTTATTTTAGCTCGATTGTGAAACAAGTTCTTATAACTTATATTAATCACTCTCGAGATCTCATTCATGATGGAATCCATCGCCACGAGGGAGGGAGAGAGAAGAGGCAACGTGAAAAACAGGGGCACCATTTACTCCCTAAAAAAATGTTTTTGTTTATATGTTGTTTTTTTAAATATAATTTTCAAGACAAAATATTGACCAGTAAGATATACACACACTGGCCATTGTAAAGCACTCCTTCTATTCAAATATTGTATCTAATGGTCACATTGTATATTTTAACACTTTTATATTGACATTTATTAAATAATACTATTAGATGACGCAATCGCATGCATTCTCAATTCTCCCAAAATTTGGGTCTAGTTTGAGCTCATTAAAGTAAGAATTTGTACAAATACAGATAACATATTAAATAAACATCAAATTATTTGAACAAGAGCATACAGTCAAACTTGTATTAACCTGCCAACTGCCAATCACAAAATAAAGTTTCTTTGCAAACAGCATAGAGCCAGATGTGACGGCACAACATGTACCGTCTGATCAGGCTCTATGCTGTTTGATATTCACATGGTGGAGCTAAATACTTGTCTGAATAGCAAACAACATAGATCCTGAGTAAATGATCTGGATCTATGTTGTTTGCACATTCCGCCCAATTTATTCGGCAGGTTAAGTTTTAAAGAGACCACAGCCCAAAGGGAAGGCAAAAAGCAGTCTCTAAGCAGGAATGGTCTCTTAATACAGGCTAATTTGTTCTTTAACAACACAAACACAAACTGAAAAGTGATCTCTTAATTCAAATGTCTTTCGCGCATGTTTAATTGTATTAAAATACATACAGGTCTGATTCGCCAGGTTTGCGAGTCAGATAAGTCATTCTCTTATGGGTGTACGAAAGCTATATTCTCCTTTGGTTGTACGTATGCTATATTCTCCTTTGGGTGTATGTACGTATGCTATATTCTCCTTTGGGTGTATGTACGTATGCTATATTCTCCTTTGGGTGTACGTATGCTATATTCTCCTTTGGGTGTACGTATGCTATATTCTCCTTTGGTTGTACGTATGCTATATTCTCCTTTGGGTGTACGTATGCTATATTCTCCTTTGGGTGTACGTATGCTATATTCTCCTTTGGGTGTACGTATGCTATATTCTCCTTTGGTTGTACGTATGCTATATTCTCCTTTGGGTGTATGTATGCTATATTCTCCTTTGGATGTACGTATGCTATATTCTCCTTTGGGTGTACGTATGCTATATTCTCCTTTGGGTGTACGTATGCTATATTCTCCTTTGGTTGTACGTATGCTATATTCTCCTTTGGGTGTATGTATGCTATATTCTCCTTTGGGTGTATGTACGTACGCTATATTCTCCTTTGGTTGCACGTATGCTATATTCTCCTTTGGGTGTATGTATGCTATATTCTCCTTTGGGTGTACGTATGCTATATTCTCCTTTGGGTGTACGTATGCTATATTCTCCTTTGGGTGTATGTACGTACGCTATATTCTCCTTTGGGTGTACGTACGCTATATTCTCCTTTGGGTGTATGTACGTACGCTATATTCTCCTTTGGGTGTACGTATGCTATATTCTCCTTTGGGTGTATGTACGTATGCTATATTCTCCTTTGGTTGTACGTATGCTATATTCTCCTTTGGGTGTATGTACATATGCTATATTCTCCTTTGGTTGTACGTATGCTATATTCTCCTTTGGGTGTACGTATGCTATATTCTCCTTTGGGTGTACGTATGCTATATTCTCCTTTGGGTGTACGTATGCTATATTCTCCTTTGGTTGTACGTACGCTATATTCTCCTTTGGGTGTACGTATGCTATATTCTCCTTTGGGTGTATGTACGTACGCTATATTCTCCTTTGGGTGTACGTACGCTATATTCTCCTTTGGGTGTATGTACGTACGCTATATTCTCCTTTGGGTGTACGTATGCTATATTCTCCTTTGGGTGTATGTACGTATGCTATATTCTCCTTTGGTTGTACGTATGCTATATTCTCCTTTGGGTGTATGTACATATGCTATATTCTCCTTTGGTTGTACGTATGCTATATTCTCCTTTGGGTGTACGTATGCTATATTCTCCTTTGGTTGTACGTATGCTATATTCTCCTTTGGGTGTACGTATGCTATATTCTCCTTTGGTTGTACGTACGCTATATTCTCCTTTGGGTGTACGTATGCTATATTCTCCTTTGGGTGTATGTATGCTATATTCTCCTTTGGTTGTATGTATGCTATATTCTCCTTTGGGTGTACGTATGCTATATTCTCCTTTGGTTGTACGTACGCTATATTCTCCTTTGGGTGTACGTATGCTATATTCTCCTTTGGGTGTACGTATGCTATATTCTCCTTTGGGTGTACGTATGCTATATTCTCCTTTGGGTGTACGTATGCTATATTCTCCTTTGGGTGTATGTACCTATGCTATATTCTCCTTTGGTTGCACGTATGCTATATTCTCCTTTGGGTGTACGTATGCTATATTCTCCTTTGGGTGCACATATGCTATATTCTCCTTTGGGTATACGTATGCTATATTCTCCTTTCAGTGTACGTATGTATGCTATATTCTCCTTTGGGTGTACGTATGCTATATTCTCCTTTGGGTGTACGTATGTTATATTCTCCTTTGGGTGTACGTATGCTATATTCTCCTTTGGGTGTACGTATGCTATATTCTCCTTTGGGTGTACGTATGCTATATTCTCCTTTGGGTGTACGTATGCTATATTCTCCTTTGGGTGTACGTATGCTATATTCTCCTTTGGGTGTACGTATGCTATATTCTCCTTTGGTTGTACGTATGCTATATTCTCCTTTGGGTGTACGTATGCTATATTCTCCTTTGGGTGTATGTATGCTATATTCTCCTTTGGGTGTACGTATGCTATATTCTCCTTTCAGTGTACGTATGTATGCTATATTCTCCTTTGGGTGTACGTATGCTATATTTTCCTTTGGGTGTACGTATGCTATATAATACTAGGCAATATTAACTATCCTTAAGCTCAAATGTCACCAAAGTTATTAAACTCACAACCACAATGAAAAACCACAAACTACATGCAATGTGACCTTGCGGTAGCAAAAGCATACTCTATTATCTTTATTTACTTCTGTACATATCAGCTCAATGTTGACTTGTTGATAATCTGCAAGCTTTCATCTCACCCTGACAAAACAAGCCACTGCCTGACATGGATTTAACCAACAATAATATGCGATAAATATTTGTATAAATTCTCATTATCGCCAGGTCAAAACGTAAGGCTTATATACATAGTATACATTGCAATAATATTTCTATTTATCATCATGAAACAATGTTACAAGATTTGCCAAAAAGAGATTGGAGAACAAAAATGCCAGTCGACAAAATGTTATGTCTCCGGGGCTTTACGGTCTTACTCGCCCAGAGTCAACAAAATGTTATGTCTCCGGGGCTTTACGGTCTTACTCGCCCAGAGTCAACAAAATGTTATGTCTCCGGGGCTTTACGGTCTTCTCGCCCAGAGTCAACAAAATGTTATGTCTCCGGGGCTTTACGGTCTTACTCGCCCAAAGTCAACAAAATATTATGTCTCCGGGGCTTTACGGTCTTACTCGCCCAAAGTCAACAAAATATTATGTCTCCGGGGCTTTACGGTCTTACTCGCCCAAAGTCAACAAAATATTATGTCTCCGGGGCTTTACGGTCTTACTCGCCCAAAGTCAACAAAATGTTATGTCTCCGGGGCTTTACGGTCTTACTCGCCCAAAGTCAACAAAATGTTATGTCTCCGGGGCTTTACGGTCTTACTCGCCCAAAGTCAACAAAATGTTATGTCTCCGGGGCTTTACGGTCTTACTCGCCCAAAGTCAACAAAATATTATGTCTCCGGGGCTTTACGGTCTTACTCGCCCAAAGTCAACAAAATATTATGTCTCCGGGGCTTTACGGTCTTACTCGCCCAAAGTCAACAAAATGTTATGTCTCCGGGGCTTTACGGTCTTACTCGCCCAAAGTCAACAAAATGTTATGTCTCCGGGGCTTTACGGTCTTACTCGCCCAAAGTCAACAAAATGTTATGTCTCCGGGGCTTTACGGTCTTACTCGCCCAAAGTCAACAAAATGTTAGGTCTCACATGCCCGGGACATATAGATCTCTCACACACCCAGGATATATCTCACACACCCAGGATCTCACACACCCAGGACATATAGGTCTCACACACCCAGGGTATATAGGTCTCACACACCCAGGACATATAGGTCTCACACACCCAGGGTATATAGGTCTCACACACCCAGGGTATATAGGTCTCACACACCCAGGACATATAGATCTCACACACCCAGGGTATATAGGTCTCACACACCCAGGACATATAGGTCTCATACACCCAGGGTATATAGGTCTCACACACCCAGGGTATATAGGTCTCACACACCCAGGACATATAGGTCTCATACACCCAGGGTATATAGGTCTCACACATCCAGGACATATAGGTCTCACACACCCAGGGTATATAGGTCTCACACACCCAGTACATATAGGTCTCACACATCCAGGACATATAGGTCTCACACACCCAGGGTATATAGGTCTCATACACCCAGGACATATAGGTCTCACACACCCAGGGTATATAGGTCTAACACACCCAGGGTATATAGGTCTCATACACCCAGGACATATAGGTCTCATACACCCAGGGTATATAGGTCTCACACATCCAGGACATATAGGTCTCACACACCCAGGGTATATAGGTCTCACACACCCAGGACATATAGGTCTCACACATCCAGGACATATAGGTCTCACACACCCAGGGTATATAGGTCTCATACACCCAGGACATATAGGTCTCACACACCCAGGGTATATAGGTCTCACACACCCAGGGTATATAGGTCTCATACACCCAGGACATATAGGTCTCACACACCCAGGGTATATAGGTCTCATACACCCAGGACATATAGGTCTCACACACCCAGGGTATATAGGTCTCATACACCCAGGGTATATAGGTCTCACACACCCAGGGTATATAGGTCTCATACACCCAGGGTATATAGGTCTCATACACCCAGGGTATATAGGTCTCATACACCCAGGACATATAGATCTCACACATCCAGGACATATAGGTCTCATACACCCAGGACATATAGGTCTCACACACCCAGGGTATATAGGTCTCACACACCCAGGGTATATAGGTCTCATACACCCAGGGTATATAGGTCTCACACACCCAGGGTATATAGGTCTCATACACCCAGGGTATATAGGTCTCATACACCCAGGGTATATAGGTCTCATACACCCAGGGTATATAGGTCTCATACACCCAGGGTATATAGGTCTCACACACCCAGGACATATAGATCTCACACATCTCAGGACATATAGGTCTCATACACCCAGGGTATATAGGTCTCATACACCCAGGACATATAGGTCTCACACACCCAGGGTATATAGGTCTCACACACCCAGGACATATAGGTCTCACACATCCAGGACATATAGGTCTCACACACCCAGGGTATATAGGTCTCATACACCCAGGGTATATAGGTCTCATACACCCAGGACATATAGGTCTCACACACCCAGGGTATATAGGTCTCACACACCCAGGACATATAGGTCTCACACACCCAGGGTATATAGGTCTCATACACCCAGGGTATATAGGTATCATACACCCAGGGTATATAGGTCTCACACACCCAGGACATATAGGGGGTCTCACACACCCAGGGTATATAGGTCTCACACACCCAGGGTATATAGGTCTCATACACCCAGGACATATAGGTCTCACACACCCAGGGTATATAGGTCTCATACACCCAGGACATATAGGTCTCACACACCCAGGGTATATAGGTCTCACACACCCAGGACATATAGGTCTCACACACCCAGGGTATATAGGTCTCACACACCCAGGGTATATAGGTCTCACACACCCAGGGTATATAGGTCTCATACACCCAGGGTATATAGGTCTCATACACCCAGGACATATAGGTCTCATACACCCAGGGTATATAGGTCTCATACACCCAGGACATATAGGTCTCACACACCCAGGGTATATAGGTCTCATACACCCAGGGTATATAGGTCTCACACACCCAGGACATATAGGTCTCACACACCCAGGGTATATAGGTCTCACACACCCAGGACATATAGGTCGGGTATATAGGTCTCATATAGGTCTCACACACCCAGGGTATATAGGTCATATATAGGTCTCACACACCCAGGACATATAGGTATAGGTCTCATACACCCAGGGTATATAGGTCTCATATATAGGTCTCACACATACAGGACATATAGGTCTCACACACCCAGGGTATATAGGTCTCATACACCCAGGGTATATAGGTCTCATACACCCAGGACATATAGATCTCACACACCCAGGGTATATAGGTCTCACACACCCAGGGTATATAGGTCTCACACACCCAGGACATATAGGTCTCATACACCCAGGGTATATAGGTCTCATACACCCAGGACATATAGGTCTCACACACCCAGGGTATATAGGTCTCATACACCCAGGGTATATAGGTCTCATACACCCAGGGTATATAGGTCTCACACACCCAGGACATATAGGTCTCATACACCCAGGGTATATAGGTCTCATACACCCAGGGTATATAGGTCTCATACACCCAGGGTATATAGGTCTCATACACCCAGGGTATATAGGTCTCATACACCCAGGACATATAGGTCTCATACACCCAGGGTATATAGGTCTCATACACCCAGGACATATAGGTCTCACACACCCAGGGTATATAGGTCTCATACACCCAGGGTATATAGGTCTCATACACCCAGGACATAGGTCTCATACACCCAGGACATATAGGTCTCACACACCCAGGGTATATAGGTCTCATACACCCAGGACATATAGGTCTCATACACCCAGGGTATATAGGTCTCATACACCCAGGGTATATAGGTCTCATACACCCAGGGTATATAGGTCTCATACACAGGGTATATAGGTCTCATACACCCAGGGTATATAGGTCTCATACACCCAGGACATATAGGTCTCACACACCCAGGGTATATAGGTCTCACACACCCAGGACATATAGATCTCACACACCCAGGGTATATAGGTCTCACACATCCAGGACATATATGTCTCACACACCCAGGGTATATAGGTCTCATACACCCAGGGTATATAGGTCTCATACACCCAGGACATATAGGTCTCACACACCCAGGACATATAGGTCTCACACACCCAGGGTATATAGGTCTCACACACCCAGGACATATAGGTCTCACACACCCAGGGTATATAGGTCTCATACACCCAGGGTATATAGGTCTCATACACCCAGGGTATATAGGTCTCATACGCCCAGGACATATAGGTCTCACACACCCAGGGTAATAGGTCTCATACCACCCAGGGTATATAGGTCTCATACACCCAGGGTATATAGGTCTCACACACCCAGGGTATATAGGTCTCACACACCCAGGGTATATAGGTCTCACACACCCAGGGTATATAGGTCTCACACACCCAGGGTATATAGGTCTCATACACCCAGGGTATATAGGTCTCACACACCCAGGGTATATAGGTATGTTATTATTATTAATATTGGACTGCTGTCAGAAGATTATGTTAGATTTCAGGTTTTACATCAGCATCAGCACCATTTTGGGCTATATCGCCGGCGGGCAGTTTACCTAACAACACCTTTCCTGGGCAGGCTTCAGCGGTTAACCAGTACTTGGGTGCACCAACCTCCGCCTGTCAGAAGACAAGGGTATTATATTAAGTCCAATGCTTAAATGTACGAAATTAACAATTTTAATTAGTAGGATCTTGTTATATAAGTGTGTGTTTTAAGTAAGATATAAGCCTCAAGCGGATCCAATATGTATAATATTGCTACTGTCTTCGGTGCTACGTGCCTCACACAGTCCAATATTTTACATATTGGATCGTTTTCAGCTTATATACTTGAGCTCAAAGTGACAAATCATAAAAGTTAACGTGAGAAAAACTGAAAATTCTTTAAAAAGTTCACAAATAAAGTATTGAATGTCAAATGAAGATAACCCTAAAAGAGATGACAACTTGGAGGCCAACAGTTAACTGTAAACTTGTCAATCTTACAGATAACTATTAAAACCATAATCTAGTTCAAATATATGATAACTATACTGGCCTTTGATCCTCAATATCACATGTCCACAGAAATAAGGGTGGCATAAATAATTTTGAATATTTCCATCAAACTCTGTGAGAAAATTAGGATAAAATTAAATAATAAAACTGTATGCTATATATTATGTTAGTGTGGAAGACGGTATAACTCTATCGTCTTGCAAGCGGGTAAAATACAAACTGGAATCATGGTTAAATCTAACAAGTTTCCACCAAACTAGAACCTAAAATTTGATAGAATATGAAAAAATAAGGGACACATCTTCATGGTGCGCTTCATAATGCAATCTAAGGAACCACAACTTATAATTGGTTGGGCTAATCATGCAAAAATAGGTGGCTATGTCTTATTCCTGGATTGTCTCCATGGCCTAGTGGCTATGGAGCGGGAGGTCGAAGGTTCGAACCTCGTCAGGAGTTTGTTCTGATATGGCTGGTTGGTGAGCCAGCTAGTTAAATAATGGTTACTGATTGCCTACAAGCCTGGCATCTGGCCTTCAAGCATAGGACTCTGGAAGTACTGATGTTCTAAAAAAAAAAGGTGTTTCATAAGTCAGTAATGGCGGGCTGGCCCTTTCAATAGGGGTGACACTATAATAAACAAACACACACATTATAATGCAGAAGTAGGTATATACCATCTTATTCTTAGCTCAAACATTTTGGCAAAAGAAGGGAACCATCTCATTCTAAAAATAAAGATGGTAAAACATAAATTCCACGTTGCCTCTTCTCTCTCCCTCGTGGCGATGGATTCCATCAGGAATGAGGTCTCGAGAGTGATTAATATAAGTTGAAAGAACTTGTTTCGCAATCGAGCTAAAAATAAATTTGCATAAACTAAAGAAGAAAACAACCGATTAGGCCGAGGATCCAAAATTAAATTTCAGCATTTTGTTTTTAAATTAAGATTTCGGAGGAAAAAAACCCCAACCGATTCTATCAGTAATCGCTTAATAATGAAAACATTGGCTTCATAATTGTTGTAAATTAAGTAAATTTTATACTTATACTTTAACAGTACAAGAATTCTCTCTGTCATTACCTCAAGTCAGATCATTTTAAAAGCTACCTGCCTCGTTAAAAGTAACAAAATTTAACATGATAATATCAAAGTCTCGAATAACCGTTCAAGTTGCTTGTCAAACACTAGGAGAACAAAAGCCGCCCATTTCGGTAATTTACAGCGGTATAAATTAAACCGACTTGAGAAAACTAGTGACAAGTCCAAGTTGGGGACAAGCACTACCTGATATAGCGGCTAATTGGACCGAAGGGTCATTCAGATAATTACATTGTTAAGATTGATTTGTTGGGGCTAATATGGTGTGTGATTGGGGTTATATATTTTGATTGGGTTACTTTTAATTATATCGAAATTTGAACATGTGGTCTAGGTACATGGCTTTACATTATTTAATTGAATTACGACAGAACTATATATGTAACAATGTAAATCAGCTAAATATCTATTTTGAAGTCAAAAGTTATGTTATATTTCGGGTTTTACGCCTGCATCAGCTGCATCAGTACCATGCTCACTGTGACGTTATGTTATGTTATATTTCGGGTTTTACGCCTGCATTAGCACCATTTTGGGCTATATCGCCGCCGGGCAGTTAATACCTAACAACACCTTTCCTGGGCAGGCTCCAGTGGCTAACCAGTACTTGGGTGCACCAACCTCCGTAAGAAACTGCCAACTTTTTCATATAAATGAGACACGGGCTGAGCGGGGCTCGAACCAGTGAACATCAGTGATGATAGGTTACAGTGGTATACAAGTCAGCGACCTTAACCACTCGACCACGGAGGCGGACCTAAAGTCAAAAGTCCTACTGAAACCGAAAGTCTAAATTTTGGTCTCCTCCACCCGCTTTATCTACAATTTCAGATTGCTTAGCCTTCACTCCAGTTATCTCGAAGACTCTAATTCCATCCTGAATGTTTTGGAGTCAACAATTTTCAACAAAGGGAAATGATCCCCTAAGCATGTACGTCCTGACATGGGCAGCATTCCGGCTGTCCAATAACTGTACAATACTATCTATACAGATTTCAATCAGCAAAATTTAAGAGCACTAAATGTCAATGCTATAGCTTTCTGAATAAGCTTCAAAACTTGTTTTATGAATCCATTTATTCATGCAGTTTTATCGGCTAAGTGTTAATCATCAGCTCACCGGGCAACTAATCCCTGCGATGTCGTTAGTGATCATAGTGATCAGTCTAAAGAGTTCGCTCTCTCGTCAATGAATGTCCCTTTGCCTGTTTTGTTGACTTCCCAATTTCGACGGTCTCATGCCTGCGTTGATAGGTAGCAACGTCTGCACAAACAATTTTGATTGCATTAATCCGGAGCGACGCTGGAATGTTGATACAATGCAAATTGTTGATTGTCACTTTGAGGCAATATATTTTCATCTGTTTATTCTCACTAAGGTGGTCAGCACAACTCACAGCCAATTTACAATCCAATTCATGTTATTTTTTTGTCCAAAAAAGGCATAAACTCTGCAATTTATTATAGGTGGAAATAGTTTAGTCAATACCCCCTGGAATTCTGAACAGTTAAATATTTCAAACGTCCCTTATTATATGCGCATAATGTATTTCAGGGTATACATTCCAGGTCAGAACCAGGAACTAGTTATTTGAGAGGGCATAGCTGATTAAACTCGAATTATCACTGAAGATAAATATCTCCGCCGATCCGAAATACCCCGGGTGTCTTCTCTAGCCCCAGTTCTCGACATCATGTGACAATCTTCATTTTTTAAGCAGCCAGCCAAGGGACTCGTAGAAAGTGGCTGCTTTATAGAGGTCAAATGTATAATAAAACGGCAAATTGGGAATTTTGAAACTCAGGCTGCTTAATACAGGTCGACTGCTTAATGGAGATGACCACGAACACTGTTATTGTACATACAGTAAATCCTGTCTTAAGCAGCCAGCCAAGGGAATCACAGAAAGTGGCTGCTTAACACAGGTGGCTGCTTAATAGAGGTCAAATGTATAATAAAACAACATATTCGGAATCTGGAAACTGGCTGCTTAATACAGGTTGGCTGCTTAATGGAGGTGACCACTAACACAGGTTTGACTGTTTGTCAGTATATTAATAAATGTGGTATATTCAAATTTTGATGTTTGTTTGTTTATTTATTACATGTACAATGTAGTTGATTTTTTTGGTTTCTGTGAAAATCGTGATAGCGCAGCGTTCGCTTCAGGTGCGAAAGGGCCGGAGTTCGAGCCCCGCTGGAGCCGTTACGATTGTGCCCTTAGGCAAGGCACTTAAATTCCACGTTGCCTCTTCTCTCTCCCTCGTGGCGATGGATTCCATCAGGAATGAGGTCCCGAGAGTGATTGATATAAGTTGTAAGAACTTGTTTCGCAATCGAGCTGAAATAAATTTGTATAAACTTAATAATTGGAATAAAATATAGGACTGTAATAGAAAGTTATATTGAAAAGAAATTTTCTTTTTACAAGATTTTATAACATTTTAAAAATCAGACATTTGAAATGTAGTGAGTGACCTTGTCAAAGTCATAAAACATTTTTAAGATGGCAAAATGGCATATTTAATACCCTCCTCTTTCTTCCAACAGCAATAACTGTGTTACGCAAACAATATTTAATACCCTACTCTTTCTTCCGACAGCAATAACTGTGTTACGCAAACAATATTTAATACATGAAAAGTATTTGATGACAAATTATGTCTTACGGCCAAACTTTTATGTCTTTTGCATAATGAAACAAAAAGTCAAATTTCGGAACAATTATTTTGATCCGATATATCCAATACTAGAGAATACTAACACGGAGAATACCACTTGGATAGATGCAGTCCCCAATGTTGGTATTTGACACAAGAACAAATGCTCCATTTTACAGCGGTATATAGTCGATGGGTGTAGATACTTCGCTCACCTCCCTAACCGCAGTCTTTTATCGATTTTACAGCGGTATATAGTCGATGGGTGTAGATACTTAGCTCACCTCCCTAACTGCAGACTTTGATAGATTTTACAGAGGTATATAGTCGATGGGTGTAGATACTTCGCTCGCCTCCCTGACTGCAGACTTTGATAGATTTTACAGCGGTATATAGTCGATGGGTGTAGATACTTCGCTCACCTCCCTGACTGCAGTCTTTGATTGATTTTACAGCGGTATATAGTCGATGGGTGTAGATACTTCGCTCGCCTCCCTGACTGCAGACTTTGATAGATTTTACAGCGGTATATAGTCGATGGGTGTAGATACTTTGCTCGCCTCCCTAACCGCAGTCTTTGATCGATTTTACAGCGGTATATAGTCGATGGGTGTAGATACTTCGCTCACCTCCCTTACTGCAGACTTTGATAGATTTTACAGAGGTATATAGTCGATGGGTGTAGATACTTCGCTCGCCACCTTAACGACAGACTTTCATCGATTTTATGACTGAAAGACTTCCACCTAGACCGTCACTAAATCTATCCTGAAAGTCTCTTCAAAATCTGTCAACAACTTTTTGAGTTATTCTGTATGCACACACAAGGCATCCAAAAACAATAACCCTGTTGCTAACGCCGGGGGGGGGGGGGGGGGTAAAAACTCTCAACGCTGGGAGGTAAAAACGATATCTTGGATCAATATAAAGGAGGACATGGCTATGACATACATCTTATTTATTTCTTTATTTCCGTTTCCTAATAAAACAAATACAATTTTACGTCTGCCTACAAAATAATTATCATTACTATCAATTACCTGCTTCTGCAGAATTGTGTTGGCAAAATCACTGTAGAAGTTTCAAGACTGTGTTTCGCTTGAAATTACATAATTTTACTTCCTGAAATGAAACTGTTTAGCAGCTAGGGTTGTGGAAATCTCAAATTTTTTTACTTGTTCATGGACAAGTATAAATTATATAGACAGGGATAATTGACTTGTCCATCATGGAATCCTACTTATCACAAGTATATATAGACGGGGATAATTGACTTGTCCATCACGGAATCCTACTTATCACAAGTATATATAGACAGGGATAATTGACTTGTCCATCACGGAATCCTACATATCACAAGTATATATAGACAGGGATATTTGACTTGTCCATCATGGAATCCTACATATCACAAGTATATATAGACAGGGATAATTGACTTGTCCATCGCAACAAAATGTTGTCTAGTAAGATCACTGGCCCATTATAAAGCACTCCTTCTATTCAAATGTTGTATTTAATGGTTGTACTGTGCATTTTAACCCTATTTTGCAAAAGTATATTAAAGAACACCATTTAAGGAAGCGATCACGCTTTCTCACTTCTCCCAAAAATTCTGACCTAGAATGAACCCTGTGATAAATAGATGTGTTGGCCTGGCCAGACGAGTCGGATATAGGATTTCCACGCCCCTGGACTTCATGGAACGATGATAAATAGACGTGTTGGACGAGCCAGACGAGTCGGATATAGGATTTCCATGTCCTGGACTTCATGGAACGATGATAAATAGACGTGTTGGACGGGCCAGACGAGTCGGATATAGGATTTCCATGTCCTGGACTTCATGGAACTATGATAAATAGACGTGTTGGACGGGCCAGACGAGTCGGATATAGGATTTCCATGTCCTGGACTTCATGGAACGATGATAAATAGACATGTTTGCCTGGCCAGACGAGTCGGATATAGGATTTCCATGTCCTGGACTTCATGGAACGATGATAAATAGACGTGTTGGACGGGCCAGACGAGTCGGATATAGGATTTCCATGTCCTGGACTTCATGGAACGATGATAAATAGACATGTTTGCCTGGCCAGACGAGTCGGATATAGGATTTCCATGTCCTGGACTTCATGGAACGATGATAAATAGACATGTTTGCCTGGCCAGACGAGTCGGATATAGGATTTCCATGTCCTGGACTTCATGGAACGATGATAAATAGACATGTTTGCCTGGCCTGACGAGTCGGACATAGGATTTCCATGTCCTAGATTTCATGGAGCGATGCTAAATAGACGACATGTTGTCCTGGACTTCATGGAACGATGATAAATAGACATGTTGGATGGACCAGACTAGTCGAACATAGGATTTCCAAGCCCCTGGACTTCAGGGAACGATGATAAATATACATGTTGGACGGGCCAGACGAGTCGGATCTTATAAATAAATTGACAGCGCTATATTAGTGTGATTTCTGTCTGATCATAGCTTGCACATATATGCATATGCCCAGTGGACAACGCGCTGTACAAATGTCTCCCACACAAACAGCCAATCACATGCTTGCTTTGTATTTGTCATTTTAACACAGAACTCTTAATTATTACAGGCGTTCCTTTCAAGGAAAACTATTAAAAAACACAACAGACACCATTAAGATTCCCGAGAGTTTCAAGCCACGGGGGAAAATAGTTATTGTACAAGTTCTGTGACAAATTGTCCTTTCCAAGAAAGTGTCCTAGCAACTGATTGCAATTTCGTATACAGATCAATATGTATTCTTGAAATCCAGCCTCATTGCTTTTCTTTTGTTTGCTTTCGGTGCTTAAAGTGGCACCAACAGCTTAGGTCATATGGCGACTCCTGTTATTGGTGGAGGAAGACCCCGAATGCATGCCTTTCCGAGCGGTATTGCCGGAACGGATGGGCACCGAGTAGAAGCTTCAACCTACCGCAAGCCAGTTGGAGTGTTTCCTCACAGGAAATAAACTTGACACCCCCAGTAGGATTCGCACCTACCGTCGTAACGTGCAAGTGATTTGAAGCCAATGACCGTAATCTCTTGGCCACAGAGGCCCACCCGCTGCCACAGTCACGTGCGAGATATATCAAAGGACAATAAACTTTTATAAGAACTACAAGGAAGCAATATATATATTTCGGGTTTTACGTCTGCATCAGCACCACTTTGGGCTATATCGCCGGCGGGCAGTTAACATAACAACACCTTTCCTGGGCAGGCTCCAACGGTTAACAAGTACTTGGGTGCACCAACCTCCGTAAGAAACTGCCAACTTTTTCATATAAATGAGACACGGCCTGAGCGGGGCTTGAACCCGTGACCATCAGTGATGATAAGTTACAGTGGTATACAAGTCAGCGACCATAATCACTCGACCACGGAGGCGGGACAAGGAAGCAAATACATGTATAGACAAGGAAACGATTTCTGCACTTAATTTCAAAATGTTGGTACCTTTCATTCAAAATATTGAACAGATATGAGTTTATATTTATGCCTCGTTTATAAATAGTTTTTAATTTGACATTTTTTGTTGATTGACCTAATTTGTACATTTGTATGTGGTCATGGTCATTGCCTACAGGAGTGGCTGATGTTTGATATTAGGCTACCACATCAGCAGGCCCGTCGCTGGGCATACGCAAGTACGCATGTGCGTATCATTGGTCTCAGAAAATGAAAAAAATTAAAACTCCAAAAATGCATTAAACCCCCAGGGGGGGGGGGGTAGTAGGGATACATAGGTGCCATGATGTGTGGAGTGGTGGAATAATTGAACCCATTGCAAATATGGTGCATCTCGAAATTTAGTTTGTGCTATTTTACGTTCTTGTTTAATTAATAAGGGCGATAGATCATGTATATTATACATCTAGCCTTAATTTATACCTTTATACGGATTGTCGTAAGTACTTTAGTCTGCAATTGTATGTTACAGAATGCATTGAAATGCAGGAAATTGTTTCCTCATTTCAAAAATCTCGAGGGGAGGGCATGTCCACGGACCCCCCTAGCGTACTCGCTCGCTATGCTCACTCGAGGAACAAGCATATTTGGCTGTGCGTATCATCAACATAGCTCCAGCGACGGCCCTGATCAGGGATCATTCTAGAGGGTGATGTGGGCGAAATAGTAGCCCTAGGGACCCTGACTTCGCCCTTTGGGGGCCCTACTTCTCCCTATTTTTTTTGATTTTTTTTTTGGTTTTTACGATTTTCAAACAAAATTTTGTCTAGTAAGATACACTGGCCCATTATAAAGCACTCCTATTCAAATATTGTATTTAATGGTTGTACTGTGCATTTTAACCCTATTTTGGAGAAGTATCTTAAAGAACACCATTTATGGAAGCGATCACGTACTTTCTCACTTCTCCCAAAAAATCTGACCTATAATGAACCACCTGCCACATACATTAAGGAATGAATCGCGGGTTAATAGTTTCCATCAGGGTATGAACTACATTGGGCGTTGTTAAAGTGTGTGGAGGTCGAAGGCATCCACGCTAACTTTAAACAAGCCCAATATAGTTCATATCACCGATGGAAACTATTAACCAGCGATTCATTACTTCTTTTTACATTAATTCTTTTCAATTACACCAAAGAAAATATAGCACACTTTGCATTTAAAATGGTTTTAGTCCAAATTTGCAACTTGCTGTGTGCCGGATTTATTACAGGTAAATAGATCATCCTTGGAACAGCGTAAACTGTAACGCACGCTTTTTCTCACGACGAATGTTGCCTAACACTGCGAATGCGCATGCCCATAACGTTGAGTGCGCATGTCAGCTGCATATCATTAGTTGGAAACCCTCATACGAAAATGAATACAATCAGGGTGCATACGTTATTCAAAGGAAATGCAATAGCGATGTAAATATTGTACAAACGTTAAACAGTAGTATCTTCCTTATCAGGCTCCTTGTTTGTGGGTTTAGCCCCAATTTCGTTTACTTGCTTAAGCCATTTTATTATGGATACCGTTTAAACAGTATAAATTTTGCAAAGAGCATAGATCCAGATCAGCAAGCACGAAACGTGCCGTCTGATCAGGCTCTATGCTATTTGCTATTCAGATGATCTTGCTAAGACACTTGGCTATGTAGCAAACAATATAGATCCTGATCAGCAGGCAGCGCTACGCTGCCACCTCTGGATCTATGTTGTTTGCAAAAGCCTTTGAAATGTATCCAGAATGAAATGAGTTCATTAAATAGCAGGGGCTTGAATGCTGGTAGTGAAGTTTGACGCCCATTTTTTGGGCAAATATTTTATTGGCATGAGGATAACCTAATATTATTGCACAGTATCTGCCACTTGTATGCAAATATAAGATGCAAGCCCAGACATGTGTGGGCCATTCATAATGCCCCCCACCCATTTTACACTTCAAAGTAAAAATTAAAAGATATCACGCTAAAATAATTGAAACTGTACAAAAGATATACACTAATGATATGTTTGATTTTAAATTTTTAACACGTTTTTCAATTTATTTATTTTTTAACAGAACGACCGCCGTACTTGTCTCTCAATTTAGAACTAATAAAGTATAGAAGTATTAAAGAATAGGCGCCTCGACTGTATCCTATAATTTTCACTCAGTATGAAAGGCATCAAACAGCTAATTCGATAGCCAATAACATACTCGTTGACAAAAGAACACTAATGAATTTGTCCTTTAGGTAAATTTAAAGGAGTCGGCTAAGACTAGATAAAATCCGACGTGCCTACATCTGTCAAATGTTTTTGTGAATAGAAAAGGTATCGAGCTAATATTTGCGTTGTAAAATGATAATGAAAACATTATTCTTGACATGGGCATACATTGATGTACTGAATATAATCAACGTCGACACCTCCCATTTTGTACGTACAATACAGTTATTTTTTAACCCTTAAAATGCTAATCACAACTAAATTTGCTTTTGCAAACAGCATGCATAGAGGTAAGATCAGACGGCATAGCTTGGATAGTGGAGCTAAAACACTTGTCTGAATAGCAAATAACATAGATCCTGATCAGATGCAGTCGTCTATTTGGATAGTGGAGCTAAAACACTTGTCTGAATAGCAAATAACATAGATCCTGATCAGATGCAGTTGTCTATTTGGATAGTGGAGCTAAAACACTTATCTGAATCGCAAATAACATAGATCCTGATCAGATGCAGTCGTCTGATCATGCTCTATGCTGTTTGCTATACGGATGGTGGAGCTAAAACACTTGTCTGAATAGCAAATAACATAGATCCTGATCAGATGCAGTTGTCTATTTGGATAGTGGAGCTAAAACACATGTCTGAATAGCAAATAACATAGATCCTGATCAGATGCGACGTTACGCTGCAGCTGATCTGGATCAATGTTGCTTGCACATTTCTTCAAATTTATTTGGCATTTTATGGGTTAATATATTCTTTAGTTTGCAGAAAGTCCCCCTTGTCGATACCTCCAATGTGATAAGCAGAATACAGTATTCGTTAACATATTCCTCAATTAACATATCATGTCAATTCACCGAGATAAGAAGAAAATTCTATGAATTGATACCTCCACCGCCAAACTGAAGTCGGACGGACAAATTTGTGGAATTTTAGCTTAGTATATACAAATTTATTTTAGCTTGATTGCGAAACAAGTTCTTACAGCTTATATTAATCGCTCTCGAGACCTCATTCCTGATGGAATCCATTCCCACGAGGAGAGAAGAGGCAATGTGGATTTTAAATGGTTTTTAAACAGCATTTATTTGTTCTGTTACATATATATATACATATACAACTATCATAAAATAATTATAAGACAAATAGGGTCTGAAAACAAGCTTAATACAAAAATATAAATTAATTTCCATGAATGCCTTGCCAAAGGGAACAATCGTAACAACTCCAGCGGGGCTCAAACCTCAAGCCTTTCGCACCTGAAGCAATCACGTAACTACTGTGCTATCACGACCAGATTTTGAGTCAATTAAAGGGCAATAACTCTGGTGTTAGCGACACTATTCTGTGGAATATTCACGCATGCACCATATGGTCATGTTAAGCTTCATAAATTTTAACCCATTGGGTACCGAGTAGCCAGCTGGGAACAGGCGTCGATATATTTGGCCTGGTCAGTCAAATAAATATATTTTAAAGTGGGAAAAGTGGGGGATTGTCTGTGTAATTATTGACTCGCATTAATCCTATTAATAGGTCTATTAGCTCGTGACTTAATTAATGACGTACTTGAATCGAAAGAAACAGGACATTATATGTTTGCAATGTAAATGAGTCTACGGGAGCATTCGTGTATATTCGGAAATGATCGTGTATAATCGTGCCTGTTCGGCGATTTCTGATAGAATTCCGTTTCTACATTTAGCGATATTAGCTTGTAGAGAAGAGTTGTCGTTCTTCAAATCTACACCCTCATAAAAGTGGGTGTAAGTAGATGGCGCTACGATCGGAAATCCAGTTTCCCCAGGCTGTCATTTTGCCAGAAGTTAAAAAGTGAAAAATCGACAGACTGGAACCCAGGCTAGAAGTTAAAAAGTGAAAAATCGACAGACTGGAACCCAGGCTAGAAGTTAAAAAGTGACAAATCGACAGACTGGAACCCAGGCTAGAAGTTAAAAAGTGAAAAATCGACAGACTGGAACCCAGGCTAGAAGTTAAAAAGTGAAAAATCGACAGACTGGAACCCAGGCTAGAAGTTAAAAAGTGAAAAATCGACAGACTGGAACCCAGGCTAGAAGTTAAAAAGTGAAAAATCGACAGAAGTGTGAAAAATGAACGAGAAGTTAAAAAGTGAAAAATCGACAGACTGGAACCCAGGCTAGGTACCGAGCACAGGCCGAGGTTTGCCAATATTGTGTATTTTTGATCATTTAAACTCTGGTGTTACTGGCTCGATCCACCACGAAAGGTGCACGTGCACCCCGACACTATAGTGATACCACCACGAAAGGTGCACGACACTATAGTGATATCACCACGAAAGGTGCACGTGCACCCGACACTATAGTGATACCACCACGAAAGGTGCACGTGCACCCCGACACTATAGTGATACCACCACGAAAGGTGCACGTGCATCCCGACACTATAGTGATACCACCACGAAAGGTGCATGTGCACCCCGACACTATAGTGATACCACCACGAAAGGTGCACCCCGACACTATAGTGATACCACCATGAAGGTGCATGTGCACCCCGACACTATAGTGATACCACCACGAAAGGTGCACCCCGACACTATAGTGATACCACCACAAAACGTGCACCCCGACACTATAGTGATACCACCACAAAACGTGCACCCTGACACTATAGTGATACCACCACGAAAGGTGCACCCCGACACTATAGTGATACCACCACGAAAGGTGCACCCCGACACTATAGTGATACCACCACGAAAGGTGCACCCCGACACTATAGTGATACCACCACGAAAGGTGCACGTACCCCCGACACTATAGTGATACCACCACGAAAGGTGCACGTGCACCCCAACACTATAGTGATACCACCACGAAAGGTGCACCCCGACACTATAGTGATACCACCACAAAAGGTGCACGTGCCCCTGACACTATAGTGATACCACCACGAAAGGTGCACGTGCCCCCCGACACTATAGTGATACCACCACGAAAGGTGCACCCCGACACTATAGTGATACCACCACGAAAGGTGCACGTGCCCCCGACACTATAGTGATACCACCACGAAAGGTGCACGTGCCCCCGACACTATAGTGATACCACCACGAAAGGTGCACCCCGACACTATAGTGATACATAATTCTTTTAAATGTCATCAAATTCCAATTGGTTAGTTTAATCATATTTATTTTGTTCTATTATGACAGAGAATCTACATACACTATATACAAAGTAAGAAAAAAAGGGTCGAGCTAGCCTGGGTTCCAGTCTGTCGATTTTTCACTTTTTAACTTCTGGCAAAATGAAATTGATATGATCAGAAACTCAATACGGCCCCAATTAATTGTATCGCTGTTAAATATATGGTGCATGCGTGAATATTCCACAGAATCGGGTCAGTAACACCACAGTTCAGCGGGTCAGTAACACCACAGTTGAGCAAGTCAGTAACACCACAGTTGAGCGGGTCAGTAACACCATAGTTGAGCGGGTCAGTAACACCACAGTTGAGCGGGTCAGTAACACCACAGTTGAGCGGGTCAGTAACACCACAGTTGAGCGAGTCAGTAACACCACAGTTGAGCGGGTCAGTAACACCACAGTTGAGCGGGTCAGTAACACCACAGTTGAGCGGGTCAGTAACACCACAGTTGAGCGGGTCAGTAACACCACAGTTGAGCGGGTCAGTAACACCACAGTTGAGTGGGTCAGTAACACCACAGTTGAGCGGGTCAGTAACACCACAGTTGAGCGGGTCAGTAACACCACAGTTGAGCGGGTCAGTAACACCACAGTTGAGCCCCGCTCAATATATTTATTTGACTGACCAGGCAAAATATATCGACTCCTGTTCACAGGCTAGGGTCGAGCCACAAGTTCTTACAACATTAGAGACGGCTCTTCCCAAATGGTTAACGAGAAATGGCTCCTGACAGCCACACAGACAAAACAATTACCCCAAGTCGAAAATGAAGGGGATAACAAAAAAACAGGCACGTGGCTCCACTGTTGTACAATCATTATTACGCGCATGCTGACTAACTTTGATGCACTGTATTACACAATTACTTAGAATGTGCTGCACACTGACATGTTCGAAGGAGAAGATGATTAGAAATAAAGGATTGCTGGCTTATATTTCCATTATTCAGGAAGAATTCAAGAAGAAACTATTCAATTATTTAGGAATGTAAGAAAACAATCGGAGCTTTGCCCATAAAAAGAACCGATCTTTTGTGAAAATTACTAATATCTAAAATACCTTATTTATGGATATTTCATTTATTTACAAACTAAATTACCCCCCTTTCCTATATGGATATTTCATTTATTTACATACTAAATTATCCCCCTTTCCTTTATGGATATTTCATTTATTTACATACTAAATTACCCCCCTTTCCTATATGGATATTTAATTTATTTACAAACTAAATTACCTCCCTTTCCTTTATGGATATTTAATTTATTTACAAACTAAATTACCCCCCTTTATGGATATTTAATTTATTTACAAACTAAATTACCATTAAAATTATATATGGTGTTTTACTACATGGGTTTTCTGATGAATTTTAAATTTGAAGAAACACGACTGGTATAAAGAGTCTGCAAATATTGTCGAGAATATTGTCTGTTGGGACTTTAAATCGAGGTCTCATGTCGGTGCTTTACACTGTGCACGTAAAAGAACCAGAGGAGACTCTGGAATGAGTCTCTGTCTGTATCACTCCACTATCCTCCAAAAATCTAAAATGACTAATCTCTTCAGGAGGCGTCGCTCATATGGGCAACCGGTAGCGACGATAAATAAACGTAAAACACACACACACTCGAGAAAATACTTTCAAACGTTACCTTTGATAATGGACATACAAATCACATGAATAAATCCACCCGGTTTTATATCCTTGGCCATAGAATACACCAACAATTGCAAGCAACTCTGCTTTCTCAATCACTTCACTCTGTTATATACATTGTATACGGCAGAATCGAGTTCCTGAAAATACACATAATTTGTTTTTAGAAAATCACACATTCCACATTAAATTATATTATTGTGGCCTATTAAAGTGTTTTCATTCTGGATACCGTTCTAACAGTATTTGCAAAGAACATAGAGCTAGATCAGCTGCCATGGAACGTTCCATCTGATCAGGCTCTATGCTGTTTGCTATTCAGATGATCTTGCTAGGACACTTGGCTATGTAGCAAACAACATAGATCCTGATCAGCACGCAGCGTTACGCTGCGGCTGATCTGGATCTATGTTGTTTGCAAAAGCCATTAAATGCATCCAGAATGAAATCGGTTAAAGTGTTTTGCTGGATTGCCTTTGATTCGGGATTTTGGAGTCGTCCAACAGTTGCGGTCATATGGCGACTATCCAGCTGTTATTGGTGGAAGGTGACCACTGGGTGGCCCTCCATGGCATCCAAGTGTGAGGAATCACAGCCTGGTGTGTGTTGTACGTTTATTTATCGTCGCTACCGGTTGCCCATATGAGCGACGCCTCCTGAAGAGATTAGTCATTTTAGATTTTTGGAGGATAGTGCAATGATACAGACAGAGACCCATTCCAGAGTCTCTTCTGGTTCTTTTACGTGCACAGTGTAAAGCACCGACACGAGACCTCGGTTTAACGTCCCATCTGAAAGACTGTTCACAGCTCATCCATAGTGTAGCTCAAATGAACTAAAAAAATGCAATCATTTCCAAGAACATATTTTCTCTGAAAAGCAACAGAAGTTCCAATTTCTCATTACTGGATAACCTATCCATGTTAAATGAAGCTGAAAATGATAATCACCATATACTTTCAGCATATGACAGCTTGCATTTATTTTCAACATGGTATGTATCAATAAAACCAGGGCATTGCAAGGAGTATATGAGATTTTGGCACAATTTCCTCAATGGTTTATTTCTGCAAGATATTACTATAAATCATTTGTTTTTCTTTGTTTTTTGTTTGTTGTTTAATCCTCACCCCCGCTGGTTACTTGGGGCAATACCTCAAGCTGTGTATTACCTTGTCACTCATGGGGGGGGGGGCTGGGGTGCCACCAGATATGTATTACTTGGTTATTCAGAGTGATGCCTCCAGAGGTGTATGCCTGGTTATTCAGGGTGATGCCTCCAGGGGTGTATTGCCTGGTTATTTGGGGTGATGCCTCCAGAGGTGTATTGCCTGGTTATTCAGGGTGATGCCTCCAGAGGTGTATTGCCTGGTTATTTGGGGTGATGCCTCCAGAGGTGTATTGCCTGGTTATTCAGGATGATGCCTCCAGAGGTGTATTGCCTGGTTATTCAGGGTGATGCCTCCAGAGGTGTATTGCCTGGTTATTCAGGATGATGCCTCCAGGTGTATTGCCTGGTTATTCAGGGTGATGCCTCCAGAGGTGTATTGCCTGGTTTTATTGGATGATGCCTCCGAGGTGTATTGCCTGGTTATTCAGGGTGATGCCTCCAGAGGTGTATTGCCTGGTTATTTGGGGTGATGCCTCCAGAGGTGTATTGCCTGGTTATTTGGGGTGATGCCTCCAGAGGTGTATTGCCTGGTTATTCAGGGTGATGCCTCCAGGTGTATGCCTGGTTATTTGGGTGATGCCTCCAGAGGTGTATTGCCTGGTTATTCAGGATCATGCCATCAGAGGTGTATTGCCTGGTTATTCAGGATGATGCCTCCAGAGGTGTATTGCATGGTTATTTGGGGTGATGCCTCCAGAGGTGTATTGCCTGGTTATTCAGGGTGATGCCTCCAGAGGTGTATTGCATGGTTATTCAAGGTGATGCCTCCAGAGGTGTATTGCCTGGTTATTTGGGGTGATGCCTCCAGGTGTATTGCCTGTTTATTTGGGGTGATGCCTCCAGAGGTGTATTGCTGGTTATTCAGGGTGATGCCTCCAGAGGTGTATTGCCTGGTTATTCAGAGTGATGCCCTCAGAGGTGTATTGCCTGGTTATTTGGGGTGATGCCTCCAGAGGTGTATTGCCTGGTTATTCAGGATGATGCCTCCAGAGGTGCATTGCCTGGTTATTCAGGGTGATGCCTCCAGAGGTGTATTGCCTGGTTATTCAGGGTGATGCCTCCAGAGGTGTATTGCCTGGTTATTTGGGGTGATGCCTCCAGAGGTGTATTGCCTGGTTATTCAGGGTGATGTCCTCAGAGGTGTATTGCCTGGTTATTTGGGTGATGCCTCCAGGTGTATTGCCTGGTTATTCAGGGTGATGCCTCCAGAGGTGTATTGCCTGGTTATTTGGGGTGATGCCTCCAGGTGTATTGCCTGGTTATTCAGCGTGATGCCTCCAGAGGTGTATTGCCTGGTTATTCAGCGTGATGCCTCCAGAGGTGTATTGCCTGGTTATTCAGGGTGATGCCTCCAGAGGTGTATTGCCTGGTTATTTGGGGTGATGCCTCCAGGTGTATTGCCTGGTTATTCAGCGTGATGCCTCCAGAGGTGTATTGCATGGTTATTCAAGGTGATGCCTCCAGAGGTGTATTGCCTGTTTATTTGGGGTGATTCCCCTGGTTAATTGGGGGCAATACCTCCAGATGAGGTTTTTTCCCCCGGCTTTTAAGCCTTAATCTGCACCATATTAGGCTAACCCGCCGGCGTGTGGTCAAATAGGTAACGCTTAACTTAAGACCGATACAATTGGGCTTCTCAGTTGATAGCTCCGCCCAAATGACTGTTAATATTTTTATGGTGAAGTGGGGGATCAAAAACTCAGACCAATGTGTTACTAATAGGGCTACTGATCTGTCCCTGCATTATTATTTTTTTTTTAGAAAATCTTCCCAAATGAAGATTACACAAGTAAACTACCAGCATTTGAGTTTATTACGCATCAGCGCAAGCCCCAGAGCCGCCATGAACATCTTGCAAAGAGGTGGAACACACCAAGCCAATCCATAATATCAAATGCAACATGGCCTCGAGGTTAAAAAACTTTTCTCCCATCTCAAACTCAGTCTCAAGCTCCTGATTGGTTCAGCTCGCAGTTAAACTCAGAATCAACCACTCAAATCATTTGAGCTTGAGTTTGAGATAGGGAGCAAAGTTTTATAACCTCGAGGCCATGGTCACACATATGATCATCGACTCAGAAAAAAGTTTACGTTTCATTAAAATGACATGGTGGAACATTTTTTGCTGAGTTAAGTATTTATTTCTAACAGTTTCCGACATAATGCACAAAAGTGTAACTTAGATCAAAGCAGTGATCCAACAAACAAAAAAAGGGATTATGCATTTTCCGCTCGACTTGAAACCGGTCAAGGTATGACACACGCATTGAAAAGAATTCCAATGATTATGCTGCATCACTAGGGGAGCAAGCCGACACGCGTGCCAGGAATGTATAACGTCTGCTTTCGTATCTCGCTGCCAAATAAATTAACATATTTTATGTGTTGCTCGCAATGCAATAATACTTTTTTAAAATTCCCCCTAATGTCAATATAAAGTTCTGAATGACAATATGGTTGCTTTACGATTCACATAATCTGTTTCATTTACAACTGTATCCTTAGCAAATTCGTACTTTAATACAAAATTGGGTAAACCCTCATAAAACTATACGCATATCAAATGGTAACTTCACTTTTTAGCCTTTCCCTTCAACTTGTTATTTACAAATACGGCGTAAATAACAGGATTACGCTTATTTGCTTCAATCGTGAGATTTGAATTCCAATATCAATCTTATTCATCCCCGGACATTTAGAAGAAAATTGATTTAATCCTTCATGGACGATGAGAAGCAGTAATTAATGAGATTGGATATTAGATGCTTGGCACAGCGGATGAGAGGAGATGGGAGGAGAGGCAGGAGGGATGGGAGGAGAGGCAGGAGGGATGGGAGGAGATGCAGGAGGGGATACTTGGGTAGGAGGGATGGGATGACAGGCGGGAGGGGATACTTGGGCAGGAGGGATGGGATGATAGGCGGGAGGGGATGCTTGGGTAGGAGGGATGGGATGCTTGGGTAGGAGGGATGGGATGCTTGGGTAGGAGGGATGGGATGCTTGGGTAGGGAACAAAGTATGGGATGCTTGGGTAGGAGTATGGGATGCTTGGGTAGGAGGGATGGGATGCTTGGGTAGGAGGGATGGGATGCTTGGGTAGGAGGGATGGGATGCTTGGGTAGGAGGGATGGGGTGCTTGGGTAGGAGGGATGGATGCTTGGGTAGGAGGGATGGGATGCTTGGGTAGGAGGGATAGGATGCTTGGGTAGGAAGTATGGGATGCATGGGTAGGAGGGATGGGATGCTTGGGTAGGAGGGATGGGATGCTTGGGTAGGAGGGATGGGATGCTTGGTAGGAGGGATGGGATGCTTGGGTAGGAGGGATGGATGCTTGGGTAGGAAGTATGGGATGCATGGGTAGGAGGGATAGGGGCTTGGGTAGGAGGGATGGGGTGCTTGGGTAGGAGGGATAGGATGCTTGGGTAGGAGGGATGGGATGCTTGGGTAGGAAGTATGGGATGCTTGGGTAGGAGGGTGGGTGCTTGGGTAGGAGGGGTGGGGTGCTTGGGTAGGAGGGATGGGGTGCTTGGGTAGGAGGGATGGGGTGCTTGGGTAGGAGGGATGGGGTGCTTGGGTAGGAAGTATGGGATGCTTGGGTAGGAAGTATGGGATGCATGGGTAGGAGGGATGGGGTGCTTGGGTAGGAGGGATGGGGTGCTTGGGTAGGAGGGATGGGATGCTTGGGTAGGAAGTATGGGATGCATGGGTAGGAGGGATGGGGTGCTTGGGTAGGAGGGATGGGGTGCTTGGGTAGGAGGGATGGGATGCTTGGGTAGGAGGGATGGGATGCTTGGGTAGGAAGTATGGGATGCTTGGGTAGGAAGTATGGGATGCATGGGTAGGAGGGATGGGGTGCTTGGGTAGGAGGGATGGGGTGCTTGGGTAGGAGGGGTGGGATGCTTGGGTAGGAGGGGGGGATGCTTGGGTAGGAGGGATGGGGTGCTTGGGTAGGAGGGATGGGGTGCTTGGGTAGGAGGGGTGGGATGCTTGGGTAGGAGGGATGGGGTGCTTGGGTAGGAGGGGTGGGATGCTTGGGTAGGAGGGATGGGATGCTTGGGTAGGAGGGATGGGATGCTTGGGTAGGAGGGATGGGATGCTTGGGTAGGAGGGATGGATGCATGGGTAGGAGGGGGGGATGCTTGGGTAGGAGGGATGGGATGCTTGGGTAGGTGGGATGGATGCATGGGTAGGAGGGATGGGATGCTTGGGTAGGAGGGATGGGATGCTTGGGTAGGAGGGGTGGGATGCTTGGGTAGGAGGGGTGGGGTGCTTGGGTAGGAGGGATGGGGTGCTCTTGTAGGAGGGATGGGATGCTTGGGTAGGAGGGATGGGGTGCTCGTGTAGGAGGGATGGGGTGCTTGAGTAGGAGGGATGGGATGCTTGGGTAGGAGGGATGGGATGCTTGGGTAGGAGGGATGGGATGCTTGGGTAGGAGGGGTGGGATGCTTGGGTAGGAGGGGTGGGATGCTTGGGTAGGAGGGATGGGATGCTTGGGTAGGAGGGTGGGATGCTTGGGTAGGAGGGATGGATGCTTGGTAGGAGGGGTGGGATGCTTGGGTAGGAGGGATGGGATGCTTGGGTAGGAGGGGTGGGATGCTTGGGTAGGAGGGATGGGATGCTTGGGTAGGAAGTATGGGATGCTTGGGTAGGAGGGATGGGATGCTTGGGTAGGAGGGATGGGATGCTTGGGTAGGAGGGGTGGGATGCTTGGGTAGGAGGGGGTGGGTGCTTGGGTAGGAGGGATGGGATGCTTGGGTAGGACGGGTGGGATGCTTGGGTAGGAGGGATGGATGCTTGGGTAGGAGGGGTGGGATGCTTGGGTAGGAGGGATGGGATGCTGGGTAGGAGGGGTGGGATGCTTGGGTAGGAGGGATGGGATGCTTGGGTAGGAAGTATGGGATGCTTGGGTAGGAGGGATGGGATGCTTGGGTAGGAGGGATGGGATGCTTGGGTAGGAGGGGTGGGATGCTTGGGTAGGAGGGATGGATGCTTGGGTAGGAGGGGTGGGATGCTTGGGTAGGAGGGATGGGATGCTTGGGTAGGAGGGATGGGATGCTTGGGTAGGAGGGGTGGGATGCTTGGGTAGGAGGGATGGGATGCTTGGGTAGGAGTGATGGGATTTTTGGGGAGGGATGGGATGCTTTGGCCGGAGGGAGGGGTTGCTCTTGGTCAGAGGGATGGTATGTGATGACAAGAAGAGCGGGATGCAGCAATATATACAATGATAACAAGACACGACTAGCTAAATATTTGAAATAAAAATAAATTTATCTAAAAATTTAAACCATTTTTTTGTACGACTCAGGCCATAAGTCGATCAAAAAGGTTGACTTATGGCAGAGTATGTATGGTACACAGAAATCCTGGGTAACACTGTTAATCTTTTACTGCACACATAACAAATTGTTGTACCTTGCAATGAGCCCAAACACTTCCATCTGAGATGAAATCGCATGAAATTTCCAAAATGCAGAAATACTGGTCCAGGATTGGTTGAAAAGTGTAGGGAAGCCCGTATGAGTTATTGATACATGAACTGATTGGCTGAGTAGGTATTGTCACAAATAGTGAACTTGACTTCTAAAAATTAAAATACAATATATGAGCTGCATTTTGGAATATTTCAGAATATTTGCATACTATTTGGTGACGAATAAACACCATATTATAAAAATGCAGGTGTCAGTGCAACATTCACCACCCAACTGGGGATTTAATGTTGGTAATACATTAGGCTACTTGAGGGTGTAAGGCAGACACTGGCCGAGGATGTGAATATAAAAACTGACAGAATATGACACAGTTTTTTGACACTGATGTGTCCTTTATTATAAACAGATGTTGACATTATCATATCACAAACTGTACAGCCCCTAAATAGGGGTCAATTTAGCTTAATACATTTTATATGGTAATAACATTTTATATTTTGACACTCAAATCTTTTCTACTATTAATGGATTTCATTTGACAATGGTAACATTTTAACGCCCTGTTGAATAAAGTGGACAAAGTGTGCAACAACATAGATTCAGATCAGATGGCACATTATCAGCTGGCACATTATGTGCCATCTGATCTTGCTCTATGCTCTAAAATTGAAATTTATCCCATCACACTATATTGGTTTAAAATTCTGATCGCAGAGTCAAACTACCTGTAGAGCAGGTAAAACCCCATTTACGACATACAGCATTATAAATAATCTACATCATAATTACAATAGCTTATGAAATATGGTCATTTATCAGCGAAATAAGTAGAGAATATTAGGTTATTATTTATTAGTTTATACAAATTTATTTTAGCTCTATTGCGAAACATGTTCTTACAACTTATATTAATTACTCTCGAGACCTCATTGCTGATGGAATCCATCACCTCGAAGGAGAGTTAACGTGGAATGTAATAGCCTTGCCTAAGGGCACACTCGTAACGACTATATTGCTGGGCACAAACTCCTGGCCTTTATCACAAGAAGCGGACGAACGCTCTACAACTGCGCTATCGCGACTTCTGCGAAATTTAAACTGGAAACCTGTAAATTAAATGCCTTGCCTAAGGGCGCAATCATAACTACTCCAGCGTTTAAATTATTAGGCAAGTTGGAAAAACATATACCAGTAATATATCTGCTGAACCTTGTATTTTTTACGGAGAATTAATAATTAAAAACATTTTAACACAGTAACATAATATTCCGTTTATCCTATCTTCTAATAAAAACGAAGCTTTAGAGAGGAAATATAATCATACTATCTGTGAACAAATCATTACTGAATATTCATGACCTGAAGTTCATCATACCATCTGTGAACAAATCATTACTGAATATTCATGACCTGAAGTTCATCATACCATCTGTGAACAAATCATTACTGATATTCATGATCTGAAGTTCATCCTACCATCTGTGAACAAATCTTTATTGAATATTCATGACCTGAAGTTCATCCTACCATCTGTGAACAAATCTTTACTGAATATTCATGACCTGAAGTTCATCCTACCATCTGTGAACAAATCATTACTGAATATTCATGATCTGAAGTTCATCCTACCATCTGTGAACAAATCATTACCGAATATTCATGATCTGACGTTCATCCTACCATCTGTGAACAAATCATTACTGAATATTCATGATCTGACGTTCATCCTACCATCTGTGAACAAATCTTTACTGAATATTCATGATCTGAAGTTCATCCTACCATCTGTGAACAAATCATTACCGAATATTCATGATCTGAAGTTCATCATACCATCTGTGAACAAATCATTACTGAATATTCATGATCTGACGTTCATCCTACCATCTGTGAACAAATCTTTACTGAATATTCATGATCTGAAGTTCATCCTACCATCTGTGAACAAATCATTACCGAATATTCATGATCTGAAGTTCATCATACCATCTGTGAACAAATCATTACTGAATATTCATGATCTGAAGTTCATCCTACCATCTGTGAACAAATCTTTACTGAATATTCATGAAGTGAAGTTCATCCTACCATCTGTGAACAAATCATTACTGAATATTCATGATCTGAAGTTCATCATACCATCTGTGAACAAATCTTTACTGAATATTCATGATCTGAAGTTCGTGATCTATATTTTATATTGAAATCTTCACATCGCGAGTAAATTATCTCAAAAACAATAATTTATGCGAATACACAGTGTTTTACAGTACATTGTAGTTACATTTTTATCACATCAAATCGTCTTTTAGTACCTTACAATAGAGTGGTTTGCAAATTCTGATTTAATTTAGGTCTTAAAATGTATATAAAGCCATCAAATGGACAAAGATTTGATGTTTAATTAATGAGAATTAATTGTAGCAGACGACAATGCATTAACGTGTTTTTCTTATTTGTAACTGAAAACTCTGGAAATGTCGTGGAATTTCAACGATTGAGAGGCAAGTTTTAACAACTTATATTAATCACTCTCGTTGGCGCGGATGAAAGCGTAAATGTGGTCATCCGTGTGGGAGGAAACTGGAGTACCCAGAGAAAACCCACCTGTCCGACGAGCTGTCTCATCAGGATCTGCACTTTTTGCCAGTAATGTTACTATTTTTAGACAAAATTACCCATTTTGATAAATTAACTGGTCCAAATGTAAAGTCCATGTCAGTTAGTTGGTGTTGAATGGGTTAAATTGTAATATTTAAAATACATGATATGACCATTAAACACAACAATTGAATAGATATATAATGCTTTATAATGGGCCAGTGTATCTTCCTGGCCAACATTTTGTATGAAAATATAAACATAAACATTTTTTGGGGGAGAAGTGGGATCCCCAGAGGGCGAAGTCAGGGACCCTAGGGCGACTATTTCGCCCACATCGCCCTCTAAACTGATCCCTGGGGTAGTCTGATAAAACAAACAACAACCCTGCACTCTATGGCACATTTCTGACACTTATTGTTTCTTCTTCGCATGGGTTAGCGTAAAATATCGCCACAAGATTATACTGATGAATAGTGCAGCTCTAGTTTCCAAAATCATTAACCACCGGTAGATCTACCACGGATAACTTAACTCATGCACGATGATCACAATTGATTACGATTGACTGCGAGTGATGACACTGTTGCTAAAATTGTTATCTTGTTTATTTTGATGCCCTCCGTACAGTAAACCGCAATTCGTCACGTTATTTAGTTACATATCTTATTGATTATGATTGATTATGATTGATTACGAGAGTGATAAATCTTGTTTCTGTGACTGGTGGACAATCATGGTGTTATTTATATATTTATATGCCGACAGCAGAACAAAACTCTATCAAAACGCCTTAATGGTTCCAATGAGCGAGCAAATTGAGGGTTTATCGGGAACTGTTCGTTATTTATAAAAAAAAGTAAATAACACAAACATGATTTTCCAACTGAATGATATTGATTTTTTTTATACACAAGATATACAGTCAAACCTGTTAGTGGTCACCTCTATTAAGCAGCCAACCTGTATTAAGCAGCCAGTTTACATATTCCCAATGTGTTCTTTTTATTATACATTTGACCTCTATTAAGCAACAACCTGTGATAAGCAGCCACTTTCCGTGATTCCCTTGGCTGGCTGCTTAAGGCAGGTTTGACTGTATACGGGTTGATTCTGGTCTCATGATTCATTTAGAAAATCTTTAAACATCTCCCTTATATATCATAAACTCTCCCTTAACTCTCCCTTATATATCATAAACTCTCCCGTATATATAATAAACTCTCCCTTATATATCATAAACATCTCCCTTTTATACCATAAACATCTCCCTTATATATCATAAACATCTCCCTTATATATAATAAACTCTCCCTTATATATCATAAACATCTCCCTTTTATACCATAAACATCTCCCTTTTACACCATAAACATCTCCCTTTTACACCATAAACATCTCCCTTTTACACCATAAACATCTCCCCTTTACACCATAAACATCTCCCCTTTACACCATAAACATCTCCCTTTTACACCATAAACATCTCCCCTTTATACCATAAACATCTCCCTTTACACCATAAACATCTCCCTTTTACACCATAAACATCTCCCTTTTATACCATAAACATCTCCCTTTTATACCATAAACATCTCCCTTTTATACTACAAACTTATACCTTTTACACCATAAACATCTCCCTTTACACCATAAACATCTGCCTTTTACACCATAAACATCTCCCTTTTACACCATAAACATCTCCCTTTTATACCATAAACATCTCCCATTTATACCATAAACATCTCTTTTATACCATAAACATCTCCCCTTTTATACCATAAACATCTCCCTTTTATACCACAAACTTATACCTTTTACACCATAAACATCTCCCTTTTATACCATAAACATCTCCCTTTTACACCATAAACATCTCCCTTTTATACCATAAACATCTCCCTTTTATACCACAAACTTATACCTTTTACACCATAAACATCTCCCTTTTATACCACAAACTTATACCTTTTACACCATAAACATCTCCCTTTTATACCATAAACATCCCCCTTTTACACCATAAACATCTCCCTTTTATACCATAAACATCTCCCTTTTATACCACAAACTTATACCTTTTACACCATAAACATCTCCCTTTTATACCACAAACTTATACCTTTTATACCATAAACATCTCCCTTTTATACCATAAACATCTCACTTTTATACCACAAACTTATACATTTTATACCATAAACATCTCCCTTTTATACCATAAACACCCCATTATACCAAAACACCCTTTTATACCATAAACATCTCCCCTTTTATACCATAAACATCTCCCTTTTACACCATAAACATCTCCCTTTTATACCATAAACATCTCCCTTTATACCACAAACTATACCTTTTACACCATAAACATCTCCCTTTTACACCATAAACATCTCCCCTTTACACCATAAACATCTCCCCTTTACACCATAAACATCTCCCTTTTACACCATAAACATCTCCCCTTTATACCATAAACATCTCCCTTTACACCATAAACATCTCCCTTTTACACCATAAACATCTCCCTTTTATACCATAAACATCTCCCTTTTATACCATAAACATCTCCCTTTTATACCACAAACTTATACCTTTTACACCATAAACATCTCCCTTTACACCATAAACATCTCCTTTTACACCATAAACATCTCCCTTTTACACCATAAACATCTCCCTTTTATACCATAAACATCTCCCTTTATACCATAAACATCTCTTTTATACCATAAACATCTCCCTTTTATACCATAAACATCTCCCTTTTATACCACAAACTTATACCTTTTACACCATAAACATCTCCCTTTTATACCATAAACATCTCCCTTTTACACCATAAACATCTCCCTTTTATACCATAAACATCTCCCTTTTATACCACAAACTTATACCTTTTACACCATAAACATCTCCCTTTTATACCACAAACTTATACCTTTTACACCATAAACATCTCCCTTTTATACCATAAACATCCCCCTTTTACACCATAAACATCTCCCTTTTATACCATAAACATCTCCCTTTTATACCACAAACTTATACCTTTTACACCATAAACATCTCCCTTTTATACCACAAACTTATACCTTTTATACCATAAACATCTCCCTTTTATACCATAAACATCTCACTTTTATACCACAAACTTATACATTTTATACCATAAACATCTCCCTTTTATACCATAAACATCTCCCATTTATACCATAAACATCTCTTTTATACCATAAACATCTCCCCTTTTATACCATAAACATCTCCCTTTTACACCATAAACATCTCCCTTTTATACCATAAACATCTCCCTTTTATACCACAAACTTATACCTTTTACACCATAAACATCTCCCTTTTATACCACAAACTTATACCTTTTACACCATAAACATCTCCCTTTTATACCATAAACATCCCCCTTTTACACCATAAACATCTCCCTTTTATACCATAAACATCTCCCTTTTATACCACAAACTTATACCTTTTACACCATAAACATCTCCCTTTTATACCACAAACTTATACCTTTTATACCATAAACATCTCCCTTTTATACCATAAACATCTCACTTTTATACCACAAACTTATACCTTTTATACCATAAACATCTCCCTTTTATACCACAAACTTATACCTTTTACACCATAAACATCTCCCTTTTATACCATAAACATCTCCCTTTTGCACCATAAACATCTCCCTTTTATACCATAAACATCTCCCTTTTATACCACAAACTTATACATTTTACACCATAAACATCTCCCTTTTATACCACAAACTTATACCTTTTATACCATAAACATCTCCCTTTTATACCACAAACTTATACCTTTTATACAATAAACCTCTCCATTTTATACCATAAACATCTCCCTTTTATACTATAAACATCTCCCTTTTACACCATAAACATCTCTCTTTTATACCATAAACATCTCCCTTTTACACCATAAACATCTCCCTTTTATACAATAAACATCTCCCTTTTACACCATAAACATCTCCCTTTTATACCATAAACATCTCCCTTTTATACCACAAATGTCTCCCTTTTATACCACACACTTCTCCCTTTTATACCACAAACTTCTCCCTTTTATACCATAAACCTCTCCCTTTTATACCACAAACCTCTCCCTTTCATACCATAAATGTCTCCCTAATATACCATAAACATCTCCCTTTGATATCATAAACATCTCCCTAATATATCATAAACGTCTCCCTTATATATCATAAACATCTCCCTTTTATACCATAAACATCTCCCTAATATATCATAAACATCTCCCTAATATATCATAAACGTCTCCCTAATATACCATAAACATCTCCTTTTATACCATAAACGTCTCCCTAATATACCACAAACTTCTCCCCTTTATACCATACACTCTCCTTATATATCATAAACTTCTCCCTAATATACCATAAACTTCTCCCCATTATACCATAAACATCTCCCTTATATATCATAAACTTCTCCCTTATATATCATAAACTTCTCCCCCTAATATACCATAAACTTCTCCCCTTTATACCATAAACTTCTTCCCTTTATACCATAAACATCTCCCTTATATATCATAAACATCTCCCTAATATACCATAAACCTCTCCCTTTTATACAATAAACATCTCCCCTTTATACCACAAACTTCTCCCTTTTACACCATAAACTTATACCTAACTTGAAGATCTAGTTTAACCATGTCTCCCTTTTACACCATAAACTTATACCTAACTTGAAGATCTAGTTTAACCATGTCTCCCTTTTACACCATAAACTTATACCTAACTTGAAGATCTAGTTTAGCCATGTACCAGGTCGACTAGACCTCATAAAAAAACCTCTACATTTAACAATCCTAATAAACAATTATGCATCAAAGTTTAACCATTAATTCAATTTATAGCAAATAAAGCCGATCTCTTCCACCTTATGTCATTATTTGTATGTTATTTCCAACACTTAATTGCAAATGTTTGCAAACGTCTTTCTTTCGTCCTGAATTTAATCCAACCCAGGCACGTTCATAGACAATTGTGGGTCATTGTTTGTACTGCAGACTTATCCCCAAGTATACCCTACGTACTGCTATTAAATCTTAAATTATTTTTGGGATTATCTATCACCAATTATGTATTGTAAATGTGGGCCGGCCCCTGTGTAAAAAGGAACAATGAACTGAGAAAACAAAAGTTTCATAACCGTCTAAATCACTTTTATCAATATCTAAATTTAAAATGTTTTTAAATTGCGGTCAGCTTCGCACACGGTTGACGGGACGAGTGATTTGATGTCAACAACTGTAATAACTTAACCACGGAGGCCCAGTGTGTGTTTTACGTTTATTTATCATAGCTACCAGTTGCCCATATAAGCGACGCATCCTGATTTTAGAGTTTGGAGGATAGTGCAATGATACAGACACAGACCCATTCAACAGTCTCCTCTGGTTCTTTTATGTGCACGGTGTAACGCACTGACTCAAGACCCCTGCTTAAAGTCGCATCTGAAAGACTGTTAATATTATTAGGGTCAGATGGGGAGATCGAACCTGCGATCCCTGGATTCGAAGTCATGTTAACAACTGGACTACTGACTTGTCTGGGGAGTCCCAAAACACAAGAAGATTTTAACATTTCTGTCATCATTGACCAATCAGAGAGTAGTATTCCACTGGTTATTCTGTTTGCAACACCAAGTAACTGAAATGGACTGGTCCATCATCAGTTTTTAGACCAATAAATTAATACGAAAATTACATTTGGACCAGTTCATTTATCAAAATGGGTAATTTTGTCTAAAATAGTAATATTACTGGCAAAAAGTGCAGATCCTGATGAGACGGCTCGTCACGAGCCGGCTCATCTGGATCTACACTTTTTGTAAGCCTATTTAGAGGTCTGTGTTGTTGAAAGGGTTAAAATTATAGTGAATTGATTTATAACAATGGCACATACTTATATACATGTATAGCTCTCAATACCGTCATGAACTACGTGAAGGAAGTATCCAAATGATGTATATACAGTGAAACCTGTCTTAAGCACCCAGCCATGAGAATCACAGAAAGTGACTGCTTAGCACAGGTGGCTGCTTAGTAGAGGTCAAATATATAATAAAACATATTGGAAATCTGGAATCTGGCTGCTTAATACAGGTTGGCTGCTTAATACAGGTTGGCTGCTTAATACAGGTTGGCTGCTTAATGGAGGTGACACAGGTTTTACTGTATTTTGCGTAACAATTTGTTTTTTTGGTTTAAATTTGTGGCACCAACAGGTTTGGTCATATGGCGACTCTCCGTCTATTATTGGTGGAAAAAGACAATGGAGGCCTCTCCGAGCAGTACTTCAGTCACAGACGTGCGTGCTACCAGGTAAAACCACCAACTTTCCACAAGCCAGCTGGATAGCTACCTCATTTTATTTGTATTTTTGAGGGAGGGGGGCTTAAAGTCACATCAACAGCTTAGGTGATATGGCAACTTTCCAGTTAGTATAGATGGAGGAAGACCCTGGGTGCCCCTTCTTGCCCCACCGCTGTGCCCCTCCGAGCAGCTACATTGCTTCATCACATGATATAATGTGACACCCCCCACTTGGAATCAACGACTGGAACTATATATAGTAAATAGTGCTACCGGTTGCCCATATGAGAAAACGGGCAGTTTATCTAACAACACATTTCATGGACAGGCTCCAGCAGTTAACCAGTACTTGGTGCACCAACCTCCATAAGAAACTGCGGGGCTCGAACCTGTGAGCGTCAGTGATGATAGTTTACAGTGGTACACAAGTCAGCGACCGTAACCACTCGACCACGGAGGCAGAGACAACACATTTTCATCCTGTTTGACATACATGCATGAAAGGGAGATAAGCATTTTTGCTATCACTTTCAAGTAATCCAATAACATTACAAGTTATCTCCATTTTCATAAAAATTAGTTACTGAATGCTTTCAATTAATGGGGATGGCAACAAATTTTGGTGATTTTGGCATTCGAATATTTGGATGATGTATATATTCGAATAATCGTTAACTTCTATAAGTTTCAAAATTTACACTTTTTCTACTATCTTATTTTCAACGGCAACGAATGTTCGATATTCGATTTTTTAAAATCGTATTCGAATATGAAAAAATGTCATTTTTATACAAAAATAATATGTTTCAGAGATACCGAAATTTATTTATTTTTTATATTTCGGGTTTTACGCCTGCATCAGCACCATTTTTGGGCTATATCGCCGGCGGGCAGTTTACCTAACAACACCTTTCCTGGGCAGGCTCCAGTGGTTAATCAGTACTTGGGTGCACCAACCTCCGTAAGAAACTGCCAACTTGTTCATATAAATGAAACACGGTCTGAGCGGGGCTCGAACCCGTGACCATCAGTGATGATAGGTTACAGTGGTATACAAGTCAGCGACCTTAACCACTCGACCACGGAGGCGGACGAATACTGAAATAAGTCTTCCCCACATAAATGTTTATGAATAGTGGACTATCAAAAGATACTACTTATTTAAAAGGCTGACAAGTAAATTTAGACAACACACAGACGGATCTGTAGTAATCCAGGTTCGATCTCCGGTCTGACCCTAATAAAATTAACAGTCTTTCAGATATGACTTTAAACTGAGGTCTCGTGTCGGTGCTTTACACCGTGCACGTAAAAGAACCAGAGGATATTCTGGAATGGGTCTCTGTGTGTATGATTGCATTATCCTCCAAAAATCTAAAAAGACTAATCTCTTCAGGAGGCATTGCTCATATGGACAACCAGTAGCGACGATAAATAAACGTAAAACACACACATTCCTCGTTTTTGTCCAGGAAACCATACTGCTATTAACTATTAACAATACACATATCTGCAGTTTAACACCCAACGTTTAAATACGCTTTTAAACAGTATGCCATTAATGGGTCTCTGTCTGTATCATTGCACTATCCTCCAAAAATCTAAAATGACGAATCTCTTCAGGAGGCGTCGCTCATATGGGCAACCGGTAGCGGCGATAAATAAACGTAAAACACACACACATATTAGGATACATATGCATATAAATTGATGTTTTACTTTTCAATTTCAAATTTAAACAGCGCACAAAGAAACTTTACCAATAGAATAGACAAGCAACCTATATCTATATCACAAATCATAAGAATTTACAACAAACTAAAACAATTCTAAGAACATGTACAAGTTTCTCAGAAACAACAGTTATATTATACAGAAGCATTTCTGGGTAATAAAATCTATAACATAAATCTCATATTAAGGAAACAGTTGGAAGCATAATAATCAATGATCAACAAATACTGCATTGAATGTATTAACATCACCCTGGTTAACCCCTTACCCCAGTGGTGTGGGGACGAGAACAGGCTAATACTGCATTGAATGTATTAACATCACCCTGGTTAACCCCTTACCTCAGTGGTGCGGGGACAAGAACAGGCAAATACTGCATTGAATGTATTAACATCACCATGGTTAACTCCTTACCCCAGTGGTGTGGGGACGAGAACAGGCTAATACTGCATTGAATGTATTAACATCACCCTGGTTAACCCCTTACCCCAGTGGTGCGGGGACAAGACCGGGCAAATACTGCATTGAATGTATTAACATCACCCTGGTTAACCCCTTACCCCAGTGGTGCGGGGACAAGAACAGGCTAATACTGCATTGAATGTATTAACATCACCCTGGCTAACCCCTTACCCCAGTGGTGCGGGGACAAGAACCGGCAAATACTGCATTGAATGTATTAACATCACCCTGGCTAACCCCTTACCCCAGTGGTGCGGGGACAAGAACCGGCAAATACTGCATTGAATGTATTAACATCACCCTGGTTAACCCCTTACCTCAGTGGGGCGGGGACAAGAATAGGCTAATACCAGGGCGTTCACTAGACTTTGAAACTCAAGAGTCAATGACCCTTGAGGTCAAAATCTCAAGAGTCAAACAGGAATTTTCAAGAGTCAAGCTGGAATTTTCAAGAGTCAAATATATGCATGTTGGTACTTTACGTACATGTAATTTTTGTAGGTTCGTGCTACCACTGTTAGCGAAGGGATTTTTCTTTTTAGCATCTCTACACCAAGTACAATTCAACAGAATCTGATCATCAGTTTGTTTCATTTCCAGCCACTCAAATTCATTAAGCCACTCAGACCTGAACTTTCTTTTCACTTTAGACTTAGGAGTGTCACAGTCTACTTTATGGCGTTTAGGTGTCCCAAGTTCACTAACACTATCACTCAGCTTACGTTTGCTGGGTGTGCCAATTCCGAAGTGACTAAGGCTTTTCTGAACCATATTTAAGATTTAATTTCTAAAACTGATACTCTTCAATTTTTTATCTCCGATCTGATTGAAAATATAACTAAGAATGATTTAGGAATATTCTCCAGAAAATGAAGGAATAATGTAGAAACAATGAAATGATTAATGGGTGGTGCACACAATGAATACCCCATAGAAATCTGTAACAAACAATAGCAAAAGTCCTCATCAAACGATTCCGGCGTATAATTTCTATATCAGTGGCCCACTATAAGCTTCTCAAATAGCAGACAACTTATTATTGACAATACACATGTTACAAAAACACTGTTTTATCTATGCCGATTGTACATTGACAATACACATAATGTCAACACCTACTTAAACTTCTCAGTTCTCATGATTAGCAGCACATATGATGGCAAACAACACAAACGGTAATTGGTTGTTTGCAAAACTTGCTAACGGTGTTTATTGTGACAATCAATAATAATTGTCTTTTGATAAAAACTAATTTTTACCGGAAAAATACCGAGCCGTACAGGTATTAGAGAAACGTTATTAAAGATTTACTTCCCTTTGATACTAAAGTTTGGGTAAGCCTTTTTTCTCAACCACTCAACTGGATAATGACATCAACCACGCGTTTTGAACCTAACCCTGGGCGGCGCAAGTGATGAAGGCGCTTTATGCGTGGTTGATACTATATTCTGATCGGCTGGTTGAGAGAAAGATTTTACGTAAAGTTTGCCTAGACGCCATTTGTCCGATTGTGAGTCCAACGTAAATCACGATCGTGTTCATAACGAAATGCAGCAGACTTTTGATGAAAATAACTGCGTTTTATATATGAACGATTATGGTCTTCGACCTCGTAGACAGACATATTTTGATAATTACTCCGCTGAGAAAGTATTTGATGACGCATGACCGATCAACGCCCCGGGTCAAAGTTGACTCTCAGGGCATTTTCACCAAGATTCAAACATGCGTCTTTATATCAATTTTCGTGCATCAAAACCCGGGAGCTCGGGTCAAATGAACGCCCTGCTAATACTGCATTGAATGTATTAACATCACCCTGGTTAACCCCTTACCTCAGTGGTGCAGGGACAAGAACAGGCAAATACTGCATTGAATGTATTAACATCACCCTGGTTAACCCCTTACCCCAGTGGTGCGGGGACAAGACCGGGCAAATACTGCATTGAATGTATTAACATCACCCTGGTTAACCCCTTACCCCAGTGGTGCGGGGACAAGATCGGGCAAATACTGCATTGAATGTATTAACATCACCCTGGTTAACCCCTTACCCCAGTGGTGCGGGAGCCGAGAACGGGCAAATACTGCATTGAATGTATTAACATCACCCTGGTTAACCCCTTACCCCAGTGGTGCGGGAGACGAGAACGGACAAATACTGCATTGAATTTATTAACATCACCCTGGTTAACCCCTTACCCCAGTGGTGCGGGGACAAGAACAGGCCAATAAAGAACTTGCCAAAGTCAAAGCCAAAGCTAATACTGCATTGAATGTATTAACATCACCCTGGTTAACCCCTTACCCCAATGTAATTTCTTGCTGTAAATAATTAAAAATATAAAATATGTTTAAACTAAATATATAGGGGTTAACCAAACCTACATATACATAGCATTAACCAGGGTTCCCGCTGTCGGTCACCAATTGCGACAAAAAACAAATATTGGCGCTAAATTTGTGAATTGGCAAAAAATATTTTTTTTTATTATATATTTTGTTGTCAAATTTCATATATTTATTTGTGAACTATATGGCTCTTAGTTTTGGCTCCAAGTTTTTTAAATTGGCTCCAGTATTTTTCAATGGGCGACAGAAGTGGCGCAGACAAATATTTAGACAGAGGGAACCCTGACTAACGTAATATTGTATTTCACCATTTATTTCAAGCTCAAAATATCACCAAAAAACATTTCTGAGACAGGTTCACCGGAGTGGATGGTTCATTCTAATTGGGAATTGTATGTCTCTTAGCCAACTCTATATTGATAATGTAAATTAAAGAAAGAATCAGACATCTTGGTATTTTCAACTATTTATCATCTAATTAATAATCGATTTCAAGGCAGATTATCTCATTCTTAAGGCTGAAAGATCATCTCTTACAGTAACACAGCAGCACAATTCTTAGATAACAGATCATTCTAGAGAGATCTCACAGTAATACAGCAGCAGAGTTCATAGATAACAGATCATTCTAGAGAGATCTCACAAGTGCCCTGAACATAAAATGTAAAATAAGAGAAACAAGTGCTTCTGAGTTGTTCACCATTATTGTAGGTTTTTTCTAGAGTGGAATGGCAGGGCTGCTTAGCCCCACCATGTTGCCCATTAGCATTGCCCTCTTTAAAAAATAATTGTTTGTTTGTATATATATATTTTTTGATCAATCACCGTAATTGATCAAAATTTCTTGGGGCGAACCCCAAAATACCGCCCCCCCCTTCATCATGGCTCAAAATGATGCACTCTATCCAGTTTATGACCCACTCTGTCCCTTTTCTGACCAAACCTGCCCTTTTATCCACGCTTGAATAAAACCCTATATTGGCAACTTGAGTTTATCACAAAATAGTGGCTTGAAAAAAAACTTGGTAGAAATGTTTGAGCATGCCAGCTGGATAGCTTTGACATGTAGCGACTTAGTCAACTATATTTTAAAATAATTGGGAAAAAAAACTTGGTAGAAATGTTTGAGCATGCCAGCTGGATAGCTTTGACATGTAGCGACTTAGTCAACTATAATTTAAAATAATTTGAAAACAAAACTTGGTAGAAATGTTTGAGCATGCCAGCTGGATAAGCTTTGACATGTAAAACATAGTCAACGATAATTTAAAATAATTTGGAAAATAAACTTTGTAGAAATGTTTGAGCATGCCAGTTGGATAGCTTCCTCACATGGCTGAATTAGATGCCGCTTGGGAGATTCAAACCTACAGCAACATGGGGAAGTACTTTGAAGCCAACCGCCTAAAACAGTATCTAATAAGCTACAGGGGGGCTCAGTAAAACAAATACAACAAAATCGCACAGAAACTAAAAACAATCACAGACAGGTCTGTAGTCCAGTGGTAACACGCTGGACTGGTAATCCAGGGATCGCAGGTTCGATCCCTCGTCTGACCCTAATAAAATTAACAGTCTTTCAGATGGGACGTTAAACCGAGGTCTCGTGTCGGTGCTTTACACCGTGCACGTAAAAGAACCAGAGGAGACTCTGGAATGTGTCTCTGTCTGTATCATGCACTATCCTCCAAAATCTAAAATAACTAATCTCTTCAGGAGGTGTCGCTCATATGGGCAACTGGTAGCGACGATAAATAAACGTAAAACACACACGCACAGAAACCCCAGGTCCATAGCCACACTGAGGCACACCGAGGCAGTTGCCGCCTCGGTTATAATTGCAAAAGGAAAAAATAAATAAATAAAATGCAAAAAAGTATCCCTTTGCTGTATAAAATGTTGACTGCTGAAAGGTCGGAACATAATTATATGTCTAAACTCATTAAATCATAAAACGCAGGAAATCGCTTCTAAACACCCAACAATGTTAAGGTGAAACATGCCCCTGGGCCCACCTACATTGCCTCGGTTGAAATTTGCTTCTGGCTATGGTACTGAACCCACACAGAAAGTATCATTGGAGGCAGACAGACTTCCAAATAATCTGCAAGTATTCCCTGCTGGGATGGATAAATTTACTGTGTAGAAACACTTATAATACCCTCATACATAATGCACACACTTAGTCAGCCGGAGTAAGCACAGAGAATCCCACACACAGCCAAACAAAACTTCAAAGACAAGCATGCAATCTCATCATGTCATACAATTAGCACACATGATGGATGTTGCAACAATTGGTTCCACACCGAGTGCACACAAGGTGCATATTACCTTACCTACCTCAACAATAACGAATAAGAAATGATCTACCGAAAACAAACTGAACTTTGAACTTGTTCAGACATTTATTCTAACCTAAGATGACTTATAAACCAATCAGATACCATAATTACATAATAACAACAGGAAGCCTCAAAACCATAGAAATATAAATCAGTTTTGCGGGAGATCATATTTTACTAAATTGACAAGAGTCCCATTGATTCGGCCAACGAACCCAACCCTCCGTTATTTTCCAATCAATCACAAGAAATAAACACCAAATTTGAAATATCAATTTAATTGATATATAGGATAATGCATGGCCATATTCCGGTAATACAATATATATCTGTTTATTCATTCAATCAATTAATACATGTATAACTTAGAAATTGATACATCTACAATTCTGCTAGTAATAAATTGCTGTTGTTCCAGGGGTCATTCTAGGTCAGAATTTTTGGGAGAAGTGAGGCACAGTACAGCCAGCCATTAAATACAACATTTGAATAGAAGGAGTGCTTTATAATGGGCCAGTGTATCTTACTAGACAAAATTTTGTTTGAAAATCGTAAAAACCCAATTATTTTTAGGGAGAAGTGGGGCCCCCAGAGGGCGAAGCAAGGGTCCCTAGGGCGACAATTTCGCCCACATCGCCCTCTAGAATGATCCCTGTGTTCAATTGTTTCGGGTTACCGTTTCGGGGCTTGACCTAGAGGGTGATTTGGGACCGTTATTTCATATATACAGAAAGGATAAAGAAGGTTTATTTTTCAATTCAATTCAATATATTTATTGTATTAAATATGCTAACATATTTATAGCAAACAATACATAAACAAAGTGCAATGGAAAGGCATGGATACATTTTCAGAAGAGCATAGATGGTTGTGGTGTCTAAAATTGTTAATTTCTTGCTAAATTTGGGTAATATATAGTTGTCCTCTTAGTCTCTGTAAGTAAGGTAATGAACTTTTGTTCGGTAGGCCAAGTGTAATAGTAGCGTTTCAGATATTTGTTCCTTAAATCTCTAAATTTAGGGCAAATAAGAAGAAAATGATACTAACTTTCGACCATTCTATAATTACAATATATACAGATTCGTTCATTCCGTGGTAAGTTGGTGTAACCCCCTTGTTCTATTGCTAGTTCATGGGATGATGTCCGAAATTTGGTTAACGATATTCTAAATTTAGGTTCTAGTATAATGTCAAGATATTTAAGGAAGGAGTCCATTTAAAGTGATCTGTAGTCCAGTGGTAACACGCTGGACTGGTAATCCAGGGATCGCAGATTTGATCCCCCGTCTGACCCTAATAAAATTAACAGTATTTCAGATGGGACTTTAAACCGAGGTCTCGTGTCGGAGCTTTACACATAGAGTTCATCAGTACATCTATCACAGCCCTGATTCTCCTGTACATGGAGTTCATCTATCACAGCCCTGATTCTCCTGTACATGGAGTTCATCAGTACATCTATTACAGCCCTGATTCTCCTGTACATGGAGTTCATCAGTACATCTACCACAGCCCTGATTCTCCTGTACATGGAGTTCATCAGTACATCTACCACAGCCCTGATTCTCCTGTACATGGAGTTCATCAGTACATCTATCACAGCCCTGATTTTCCTGTACATGGAGTTCATCTACCACAGCCCTGATTCTCCTGTACATGGAGTTCATCTACCACAGCCCTGATTCTCCTGTACATGGAGTTCATCAATACATCTATCACAGCCCTGATTCTCCTGTACATGGAGTTCATCTATCACAGCCCTGATTCTCCTGTACATGGAGTTCATCTATCACAGCCCTGATTCTCCTGTACATGGAGTTCATCTATCACAGCCCTGATTCTCCTGTACATGGAGTTCATCTATCACAGCCCTGATTCTCCTGTACATGGAGTTCATCTATCACAGCCCTGATTCTCCTGTACATGGAGTTCATCAATACATCTATCACAGCCTTGATTCTCCTGTACATGGAGTTCATCTATCACAGCCCTGATTTTCCTGTACATGGAGTTCATCAGTACATCTATCACAGCCCTGATTTTCCTGTATATGGAGTTCATCAGTACATAGATCTATCACAGCCCTGATTCTCCTGTACATGGAGTAGTGTTTTCCCCAGACTGAAAATGGGCAGGGCGCAGGTACAAAAATGGCAGTTTATCCCTGTTCTCAAAAGGGCAGAATTGACATGGTCTTATTTATGTTATTACGAGTATGAAACATTTTGAGGATGAAATATATTATACGGCGTGATAGTGTGGTATCCGAGATAATTATCTAAACAAAAAAATGTAAGCCAGAAAATTACAACAATAATGCATTTACATTCATTTAAATCGAAACGTACATATAAAATTGACATCTGTTGGCGGAATCTCCAACCGGTGCATTGGGACAATCCATATGGGGAGGCATTTAATTCCTGTGAGTGCGTGGATATCCGAAATAGTGAGAGTGCATGGACACTATAATGGCATTGATTGACAGAAAGAGGCGTGTACACAACTATGGATTGAAGTCAACTTATACGTGAACATGAAGACCTATGATAGATTAATTGATTTCCAAAATCATTCACTACGTAAATTAGTACTGGTCGGACTATATCAATGCAATCAATGGAAAAATAAACAGTTTTATTCAGTCAAATGTTGCTCTTTTTCATCTGTTAACCCCACCTACTCAATTACACTACCATACTGCAGATTTATCACAATTCAACGTCCTTCCTAGTACTAGTTACTACCTAGTAGCATAGTTACGTTATGTGTACATATTTTTTTTAAGAGAGATAAGTATGAGAAAAATCACGGATTGATCATTCGTACAGGAAAATGCCACGCTTAGGAGTGGATAAAGTGCCTGCGAAATTCATCAAAGTAGTGAGATTACATGTACCATATCGTTGGTTACTTCTTCCTAGCACTGCTTAGTATGGGTAACTGTCGTGTAACAGAGGTAGGTAATGTGTACACACACGTGTATGAGAGATCAGTCTCAGAAAAGCACGGGTTCATTGAGGAAACTACCATACTTTGGAGTAGAGAGAGTGTACGTCGAAGTTCTTCAAAGTAGTGAGAGTGCATGTATGATATGCCCATACCTCCTATCAATTAATATTCCCACACAAAGGAATGCTCCCGTGCAGACTCGAAGGTGCGAAAAGTTGTCATTATTTGTCTCTATTCAACAAAGAAAGGTAATGACACGCTTGCTCATAATTACATGATCTTACGTGGTGTTTTTTACGTTTATTTATCGTCGTTACCGGTTGCCCATATGAACGACTCCTCCTGATGAGATTAGTCATTTTAGATTTTTGGAGGATAGTTATATGTTATATTTCGGGTTTTACGCCTGCATCAGCACCATTTCGGGCTATATCGCCGGCGGGCAGTTTACTTAACAACACCTTTCCTGAGCAGACTCGAGCGGTTAACCAGTACACCAACCTCCGTAAGAAACTGCCAACTTTTTCATATAAATGAGACACAGCCTGAGCGGGGCTCGAACCCGTGACCATCAGTGATGATAGGTTACAGTGGTATACAAGTCAGCGACCGTAACCACTCGACCACGGAGGCGAACTTGGAGGATAGTGCAATAATACAGACAGAGACCCATTCCAGAGTCTCCTCTGGTTCTTTTACGTGCACGCTGTGTGTGCAAAGCATTGACATGAGACCTCGGTTTAAAGTCCCATCTGAAAGACTTAATTTTATTAGGGTCAGACAGGGGATCGAACCTGCGATCCCTGGATTACCAGTCCAGCGTGTTACCACTGGACTACAGATCCGTCTGTATCTTACGTGGCTACTTGTCAGCAAACTTTAAAACATTTTGCCCGACAATGTTTGAAAACTGTCTCGCATGAAGGTACAATGTTTATAAATATCTGGCTAACAAAAGACCATGGGTCAGAGGTTATAAAACTCTTCTCCAATCTCAAACTCAGTCTCAAGCTTCTGAGTGGTTCAGCTGACAGTAACACTCAGAATCAACCAATCAAATCACTTGAGCTAGCGTTTGAGATAGGAGAACAGTTTTATAACTATAACCTCGAAGCATGCCTTTTTTGTTTCATTCATGTCATACTATTGACACATGGGAGTTTAATTGAGATATACATGTACACACAGAAGAATGCATTCTGCAAATACATGTAGATGGCGTACGTGACATTTGACACGTATGCAACATGATCCAGGTTAGAATGGTTTAATCCTTTTATTCCCACTTGCTGTTGTCCAGTAGTACTCTTATTCCCACTTCATAGGTAAATGACCATTCCAAATTTTTGGCGAATGCACAAGTTCAAATTTGAGTTTGTCCGCAACAAACGCGGTGGGAAAAGTGTTGTTGTTGGTGGTTACAGGTTCATGGTATGTATATATATAGTTGCTGTCTGTCTGCGTGTCTGTCCGTCCGTCCGTTTGTATTTTATCTTAAACACACTGCAACACAAATCCTCTTATTCCCACACTCGTTTTTACCTAATTTTATATAAGTGGGAACAATAGGACTACACCGTTACAGGTCAGAGAAATATATCACGCGATTGTTTATATATATATTCATGATGAACAACGGGACATCATGTATTCATCAAGGTTTAAGATCATTTTGGATCCGTATGATTTTGAATGTCCACTGGAAACCGAAAATTAATACTAATAACACTGGAAAATTAACTCCAACCAATGATCTAGGTACCTATCGAAACTCAATTACTTTCGTCACGAATCGACATGGCGATTTATTTTCACATGATCGGAGGAAAATTGCTCAAGGCAAATAATCAATCTGTCTTTTGTCCTTTTTATTCCATTCAATTAATAGCGGAATTTTGTGATGTAACAGTATCCAGGGTTCATTCTAGGTCAGATATTTTGGGAGAAAGTGCGTGATGAAAGCCTTAAATGGTGTTCTTTAATATACTTCTCCAAAATAGGGTTAAAATGCACAGTACAACCATTAAATACAACATTTGAATAGAAGGAGTGCTTTATAATGGGCCAGTGTATCTTACTAGACAAAATTTTGTTGCGATGGACAAGTCAATTATCCCTGTCTATATATACTTGTGAGTCAATTATCCCTGTTTATATATACTTGTGATATGTAGGATTCCGTGATGGACAAGTCAATTATCCCTGTCTATATATACTTGTGATAAGTAGGATTCCGTGATGGACAATATTTTGAATAGAAAAAGTGCTTTATAATGGGCCAGTTTATCTTACTAGACAAAATTTTGTTTGAAAATCGTAAAAACCAAAAAGGGAGAAATGGGGCCCCCCAGAGGGCAAAATCAGGGTCGGCCCCCCAGAGGGCGAAATCAGGGTCCCTAGGGCGACTATTTCGCCCACATCATCCTCTAGAATGATCCCTGCAGTATCACATTGAAAAACATATCTTTATACAGGAGAAAATATGGAGCAGCGGGAGGTCGAAGGATCGTACTTCGTCAGGGGTTCTTTCTGATATGGCCGGTTGGTGAGCCGCCAGCTAGTTAAATAATACTTACCGATTGTTTATAAATCTGCCTGGCCTTCAAGGATAGGAATCGGGAAGTACTGATGTTCATAAAAAAAGGTATCTCATAAGTCAGAAATGGCTGGCCCTTTCAATAGGGGTCACACAGGGCGTTCATTAGACTTTGAAAGTCAAGAGTCAATGACCCGTGAGGTCAAAATCTCAAGAGCCAAGTTGGATTTTTCAAGAGCCAAACTGGATTTTTCAAGAGTCAATATGCATATTGTACTTTCCGTACAGATAACTTTTTCCCAACCATATAATAAACTCTGAATCAAGGTGCGTCTTGGGTGCAACCAGTAATTTTGCTATCCTAATTAGAGAAAACATTGACTAGTTTGCTGAGTTTTGCATCTGGGTTTAGAACCTTACAAGTATTTAAGTTTCATGTTGCTTTGTGGCATCAGTAGACCAGTGGTACATGTAGATCATCAGATTTGGAATAGAACTGTCCGGGTTTGATACTTGGTCAGGCCACGTGTGTAGTGTCATTGAGCAAGGCACCTCACACACATTGCTTAGTACTGGATAGCCACTTCATTGTCTTCATCGGCTAAGCCTGTCCAGGAAAACATGTCTAGGTCCCGCAAGTGGTTTGACATAAATGTATCATATATACATACATACAACCTGTGTAGTTCTACATTGTATCCCAGTTGCAAAGGTCACCAAATGATCACGAGTAGTTGATTTCAACATGAGCCTTCTGGGGTCCTGCATCCAGATTAGCCTTGACAACTCAATAGAAATGTCGATTATACAAAATACAGCTGATCTGTATTTAATTTTATTTTCAATGAAATTGGTACGAAACGGATCTAGTACGAAACGGATCTAGTACGAAAGGAATCGAGTAAAACATGAATTTCTTATATATAAAGGGGAAATATTCATTTCAATATCTATACATTTTTTAACTTAAGCACATTTTTATGCACATGTTATATGTATAAGTAGTATCATTTGCGAAATCAACTAAAATTCCAAGTTACACCGAGCGTACCAGAAGAGGTAAATACATACATGACTTCATACAAGAATGTCAATTAACGACAAACAGTGTGGGAAAAACGTTTATACATCCAAATGGAAGAGACTGCTCTGAAATTGATTTCTTTGTGACTGAAGCTAATTCCAAGATACAGAAATGTGAAACAACAAAGTTAGATAACCTGTATACTAATGCATCAGATCACTACCCAATCATGATAGAAATTGAATATAACATAACTACTAAACATACTAATAGAATGTCAGAAAAAGTTATATCAAAGATTAACTGGGATAGAGTGGATAAAGAACTATATAGAACAACGGTGAATCAGAAAATATCAACCCTCTGTACAAACAAACATGAAAACAGCACCAGCGAAACAGTTAAAGAGGTATGTAATATTCTGAATGAAGCAGCCAAAATCTGTTCAAAGAAATCAAATCCACGTAAAAACCAACCAGTGTGGAATGAAACAATAAAGAATAAACTATTAGCGAACAAAGCAGCACTAAGAGAATGGAAGAATAATGGACGACCAGTTAGTGAAACAAATATATATGTAATGACCAAGAAGCAAACAAGACAGGAATTCAGAAATGCAGTGAGAGTTGAGATGGCCAGAAGAAGACTGAAAGATCGTGATGAAATAATGAATGCAAAATTCACCGATACCAAACTATTCCATAAACTGATAAATAAACAAAGGAAAACCAAACTACAAGTCATAGAGAATATAAACGTAGATAATACCACTTATACTGGTGACAACATACTTTTAGGTTTTAAACGCCACTTCCAACAACTAGCCGAACAGAATAATAACGCATCTTATGACGAACAGTATCTCCGAATTGTGGAACAAGAAATTCCAATTATTAGTAAACTTGTCTCCAAACAAATAAACTGTAGTATCACACACGAGGTGCAAAAAGCCGTTCAATCTATAAACCGACGTAAATCACCAGTCATATTTGGACTCAGTATCGAGAATATTTTACATGCAGGAAGTGATATCATTCCAATTTTACACAACATTTTAAATGACATTATACAGCTTGGGGAAATACCCGATTTTCTCAAAGTTGGTCTTATAACACCGATATTCAAGAAGGGCGACAAAAACGAAGCCAAAAACTACAGAGGTATTACCGTATTACTGAAAATACTAGAGTATACTGTTCGTGAAAAGATAAGACCGGTAATAGACCCACAGCAAAGCACTTTACAAAGAGGGTTTACAAAAAAGAATTCACCAATGAATTGTTCCCTTATAGTGGAGGAGTTCACTCGAGACAGCAGACACCGGAAGCAAACATCCTACATTGCATTACTAGATGCAAAATCGGCGTTCGATGTGGTGAATCACAACCATTTAATGCGAAAACTTTATCACATGGGTGTTCAAAATGAATTATGGACTATAACAAAGGACTTGCATAGTAATGCAACCTCGGCGGTCAAGTGGGGTGGACATAATTCAGACGCATTTCCAGTTAACCTCGGTGTCAGACAAGGTGGTATCCTGAGTGCTGATCTCTACAAAGTGCACATAAACGCACTACTCCAGCAAATGCAGAAACTACAATTCGGAGGGTCCATTGGATGCTGTGCACCAACTTGCGCCGATGACATTGCCTTACTAAGCAACGATCCGGATGAACTACAAATCTTAATAAACATGGCCATACAGTACAGTAAAATGGAAAGATACCAGTTACAACCCACAAAAAGTCACATTATAGTGGTCAAACCAAACAATAGAAGTTTACATAAAATAGAACAAGAATGGAAAATGGATGACGAAGTTATGAATGAAACAACTAAAACTACCCACCTAGGAATAATCAGATCCACATCAATAGAAAATACTGCAAAGGAGACAGTTCATGAAAACATAAACGAAGCCAGACGCACTATATATAGCCTCATGTCAGCTGGATTACATGGAGAAAATGGTTTAGACCCAGAAACATCCATTCAACTGATAAGAACATACGTTTTACCTATACTAACTTATGGACTTAAAATAATTCTACCCAAGGGTAAAATTCTGGAAAACCTAGAAAAATTTCTTAAAAAGATACTGAAACAAGTACTTTCTGTGCCTTCTAACACAGCAGATCCAGCACCTTTTATTATATCTGGTATGCTACCAGTCGAAGCACAGATTCATATTAAAGCTTTAACACTGTTTCACAACGTATGCAGCCAAGGTGACGAAAGTATCGCTATACGTCAACTGACAGTTAAAAACAAAGGTAGTAGCAGCTGGTTCATTGAAATCGATAAACTTTTATGCAAATATGAACTTCCTGAAGCCATATATCTTCTAAGCAACCAATGTTCAAAAGAAGAATGGAAATCTAAACTTCACTCTGCGATTAAGAAATACTGGGAAGAAAAAAAAATCGACAAGAGCCAAATTGTATTCAACGATTCGATTCCTGAATGTAAATGTCTATAAAAGTGGAAAAACCCATCCAATTATATGTACACGCAGTGCCTCCAAAACAGAATTGCAGCGATTACCAATTAAACTTAAATTAGTAACAGGGACGTACAACCTTGAACCTTCAAACCAATAGAGTTGCATTTAATCATATAGAAGTGGACCCAACGTGTAAGTTATGCAGAGAACAAGAAGAGGACGTTAAACATTTCCTGCTTGAATGCTGTATGCTGACCACAGTGAGAGAGTCTATTCTAGGGAATATTGATGAAAGTCTGCTTGATATATGTGGTTTAACGCTACAAAACTTCAATAATACAAATAGACTTAGAATAATATTAGACAGCACCTCACTTAATATACTAACAGATATATCCCATGGCGTAGACCTCACTCAACTTGATTTTCATACTCATCGACTTTGCTATTTTCTCCACTGTGCACGACATAAAATGCTAGAGAAAATACCTGCTAGGAGAAAGCGAAGGAAATGTGACGCACAATAATGCTAATTATTACAGATTAATAAGAAATTTTATGCAAGATATTATAATATTTTTACAAATACAGTGGTGTTTAAAACAGTGTATTAGTCTGGTGATGGATTATTACCGGTGACAGACTTTATTATTATCATCTACTCGACTAGAGGTTGTTCTATATAGGACGGATCGATAAACAACAACAACAACAACAACAATATGGCGAGTGAAAGATTTTTGATCAGCTGTTCCCAAACTGAGACGAATCTGAAAATGTTCATTCATTCCTTATGTAAGATAACGACGTGAAATACTATGAAAAGAAGTGATTTTCGTAAATATATATTTAGTTACGATTGAAATAAATCAGAAAAACTCTTAAATTAAATTGTATTTTGGCTACAAAAGAAGTTTTCTGGCAGGTTAGGGATAGAGGAGATCGGACAGGTGGGCTTTTCCTCGAGTACTCCGGTTTCCTCCCATACGAATGACATTTACGATCGTTATAAAATTTAAACTTGCAGATTCTCTGTGCACTCTCTAGGATTAAATGTTTCATCTACCACTGCCACTGGACCACAAACCGTGCTCATCTGTTCATCACTACACATCAGTTCATAACTTACTCAGAATGTGAAAGTGGTGTTCAACCGTGTTGTTAGCCCAAAAAATGATCAAACGCAACCAACGTGAACTTTTATATGAATGTATTGTGGGGTAAAAGTACGAATAATGGTTCATGCTTACCAACAACGCACAAAATTTGACAAATTATGCAAAGTTCTGCTGAATGTTTTTTATGTCAGTGTAAGAACAGTGTTGACGTGAAAGTTGCTTTATATTAATTTGGGTAAATCCCGTATCAAGGTATTGCCGTTACATTTGCGTACATGAAGTATGGGAAAGGCATATACATCATTTATATTTTTATTATCTGTTTGAGACAGTGATTACGTTCGTTGATATCATATGATTTGTCAAATTATTTCTGGTGTGGTCAGTTTTCTTCTGGTGCTCGATACGCACATATATTGCAACTGATTCGGTGTGTAAACGTGTGTGTGTGTGCGCGTGCGTGCGTGCGTGCGTGCGTGCGTGCGTGCGTGCGTGTGTGCGTGTGTGTCATGGAATAATCTTTCTATAAACTATACATATTGTTGTTAACGCATGCAAGAGAAAACGGCCACCTGGTCACAAACGACCTCGATTTTGATTGAGAAATGTTGTCGACTATTCGACTTTTCAGGTTACTCAACAACACTAATTGGCTGTGGATACACTTCCTGATGAGGAATTAGTTGGATCTTTACAGACATATTATGCTTAAATAGTTCATATTTGCTGAAAGTAGTAATTAGTGGAAACTACCGTAATATATTAGTGGATAAGTGTTACAATGTTCTAAACCTTTGTAAAGAGAATGAGCAGTTTGTTTAGCTATATGAGAGTCCCACTACGGCATGTACGGGATTTAGATAAACATAGCCGTTTTGTCTGAGATCTTATTATTACGTTTGCACCGTTTTGACAGCTCGGCAATTTTATCAACTTATCATTATCTCCCTGATTATACAAGAAGCACAAAGTGTAACACAATTATTATTGTTTTTTACACAAAAATGACAACTGAAGAATTACAATATACAGCCAATCCAACAATCAGGGTATAATTTTAGAATATTTGTACCACAGGCACAATACACAAATTATTTTTGCTCTATAGTGGTAGGCCTCCGTGGTCCAGTGGTAGAGCGTCCAATTTGGAATCGATCGGTCCCGGGTTCGATACTCGGTCAGGCCACGTATGTAGTGTCATTGAGCTTATCTAGAGGTAAGTTGTGACATGGCGAGAAATGTTATTTAATGTGGAGAGTGGCACACCATACTGTATTGCTGCCGATTTTACTGGCAAACCCATGTCTCTAACAGCCTGATATACATTTGTCAGTGCACTTGGTGAATATAGACGCCAGGTTGGATTTGAAAAAAATGGATGAAACTGAATTAGTTTAAAATAGTAAATATCTTGGACAATAGTATTTTTGAAGAAAAAATGTTAAAAAGCTGTAAGAGGAACACTATATTCGAATTGACCTGTAAAATGCGCATTATGACATTGTCGCATAACTATCACGTGACCTTCCTGAGCCGACGATGAAATTTCTCATTTTACAAACACAAACGCCACATTTCTTTCTATTTACCTCTGTTTAAGGGATTTGTAGGCTACACATAAATGGGATTAATGAAAACATCAACATTTGCATACTTTCAAATAAAATGTGACAATTTATCTGCTTTAGTGCAGTTTGCTCTTTGATAAATAATATGTGAACCCCATATGTACTAACGCACATGTTTTGCTAACAATGACATCATGCACATTTCGAATGTAAACAAAAATCACGTGAATAAACAAAGGCCGAAAACAGATGAGGGCCGATATTAGGGATGTTGACGATACTGGTTAACCACTTAGGTCGGCTAAGCTTACCCAGGAAAACATGTCTACGTCCCCGCAAGGGGTTTGACATTAATGGAACATACATACATATGGTCATATAGTAAGTAATGTTTACTGAAGGCAACCAACGGAAATGAAACATGTATACAGAAACATCGACGAGAAATTAGGTAAAATCAACCAGACCACTATAATGTAGGGATGTCAACGAGTAGTGATTTTGGTACTCGAGTACTCGGAAAGGTATTTGATCGAGTACTCGGTTACCATTACCGTGGATTATGCCTCTTGTCTCGTCAATCAGATTGGTCCTGCTTTTAATCAATTCATTGCTTTGATGTGTTGTCAAGTCTTTCAAAGTACTTCCATACCACAGATTTAGGTGGAGGCATTCTCACAATTCACTTATATTACTATACTACTATTATATTCTAAAGATCTCTTCACAGTTTAACAGCGTTAACGTTAATGGAAAAGTTACGATATTTAATAACAACTATTTCGGTGTTGCCCTGCTATGGGTAGCTAAAATAAAGTTCTAAATTGAGTAATCAATTAAGTGTCAACTATAACATCAAAACAAGTTCCGACCACCAGACAAAATATGTCATTCACACGACAGACAAGCGGACGACCCGCCTCAGCAGTGACGACAGTGATATAATAATTTGCATCAAACTTACGCTTCCCAATTAAGTTGAATCAACACCTTAATTATTCGGTCATTGTAGCTCTGTGTGATATACAGGTATTGTTAATCACCATGACACACTGTATATTGCATTGGTTGGCATAGTGGAAGTTTCGCTAATCCCACTGATAACGATTTGTTCACAGGCAACTCCGTATTTGCATAAAATAAAGATTTGTTGATTTTATTTTTTATAACCAAGTACTCGATTATCTGAAAAGTATTCGATATTCGGACGTTCGATCGAGTACTCGTTGACATCCCTACTATAATGTCTTCAGTTTAAAACAGTTCCAAAAAATTTGTATCTTGTGCCTGCGATTTGTTCTGTCCATGTTTTTGTTTATTTGTGTATTTCTACTTTATAAAGTGACCAAGCAAAGAAATAGCGGAAAAGTTAGTGACCCGACTTGGGACGTGAACCCACGTCCTCCCGAACACAGTCGGACAGCTCTACCAACTGAGCTAGCCGGACCAATGTTCTACCCACGCCGAAATACACTACACTTATCACTGTTTATAATTATACTACTGACCAATCAAGTTCTGATTGTGGCTTGTAGTAAGTCTGAACATGCATGCTAGCCGAGGATGCATGAACATGCATGCTAGCCAAGGATGCATGAACATGCTTGCTGCCAATGTATAAGGCCAATCCATTACACAGAATTGTAAGATTAACCTAAGCCCTTAACCCATTCAACACCAAGTAACTGTCATGGGTAATTTTTTGTCTTAAAATAGTAATATCACTGGCAAAAAGTGCAGATCCTGATGAGACGGCTCGTCACGAGCCGGCTCATCTGGATCTACACTTTTTTGTAAGCCAATTTAGAGGTCTGTGGTGTTGAAAGGGTTAATGTATGTTTTCAGGTAGTAGTAGAAGCTTGAGGATGAATGGTGACATGGAGGGCCTTGGTTGTCTGCTGACAGACAACACCATACTAAATCAGGGGACAGACGATGAACTGGTATGTGGCATTTCTTTACGTGGCCCTTATTTCAGTCCCGATGCATTGTGACTCGAGCGAGTGGCCTCGGTTATCTGCTGTCAAACAACTTGGCCACAGCATATTTATGGCTCTTACTTCTCTGCCAGTCAGCCTCGATGCATGTTACCACGTTTACCATGGTAATGCATAGGGCCACGATCTTCTGCTGGCAGACAGAACAGTACTCAATCGGAGAACCAATGTTGAACTGGTATGTACATATTTTCATAGCCACTGTTTCTTTAATGGTGTGTGTAACATGGTGATGCACAGAGCCTCAGTCGTCTGCTAAGTTGCTAACATACAGAACATGATTTTCTGTAATGTCAGTCCTTACTTGTTGGAAAAAATCTATGTAAACAAAAATAAATCACTCATTTACAGTAAAACCCCTCTAATCTGGAATCCCCTCCACACCGGACCGTTTCTCCATTCCTGAATTTTTCCCTTCTATTTTCATTGCAATAAAAACCCTCTAATCTGGAACCCCTCTATTCCGGAAACCGGACGAAATTTAGTACTATTTTGTGTATTTTCAGCACAAAATGACACCAGACCTGCCAATAATGACCCCTCTAAACCGGACATGCCAATAATGACTAAACCGGACATGCCAATAATGACCCCTCTAAACCGGACCTGCCAATAATGACCCCACTAAACCGGACATGCCAATAATGACCCCTCTAAACCGGACATGCCAATAATGACCCCACTAAACCAGACATGCCAATAGTGACCCCACTAAACCGGACATGCCAATAATGACCCCACTAAACCAGACATGCCAATAATGACCCCTCTAAGCCGGACATGCCAATAATGACCCCACTAAACCGGACATGCCAATAATGACCCCACTAAACTGGACATGCCAATAGTGACCCCACTAAACCGGACATGCCAATAGTGACCCACTAAACCGGACATGCCAATAGTGACCCCACTAAACCGGGCATGCCAATAATGACCCCACTAAACCAGACATGCCAATAATGACCCCACTTAACTGGACATGCCAATAATGACCCCACTAAACCGGACATGCCAATAATGACCCCACTAAATCGGACATGCCAATAATGACCCCACTAAACTGGACATGCCAATAATGACCCACTAAACTGGACATGCTAATAATGACCCCACTAAACTGGACATGCCAATAATGACCCCACTAAACTGGACATGACAATAATGACCCCACTAAACCGACATCCAATAATGACCCCACTAAACCGGACATGCCAATAATGACCCCACTAAACCAGACATGCCAATAATGACCCCACTAACCGGGCATGCCAATAATGACCCCTCTAAACCGGACATGCCAATAATGACCCCTCTAAACCGGACATGCCATTAATGACCCCACTAAACCGGACATGCCAATAATGACCCCACTAAACCGGACATGCCAATAATGACCCCACTAAACCGGACATGCCAATAATAACCCCTCTAAACCGGACATGCCAATATGACCCCACTAAACCAGACATACCAATAATGACCCCACTAAACCGGGCATGTCAATAATGACCCCACTAAACCGGACATGCCAATAATGACCCCTCTAAACCGGACATGCCAATAATGACCCCTCTAAACCAGACATGCCAATAATGATCCCACTAAACCGGACATGCCAATAATGACCCCTCTAAACCGGGCATGTCAATAATGACCCCACTAAACCGGACATACCAATAATGAAAGGAAATCAGTCAAGAGATGATCCTTGTTTTGTTGTTGTTTTTTTTACAAATTTATTTTAGCTCGATTGTGAAACAAGTTCTTTCAACTTATATTAATCATTCTCGAGACCTCATTCCTGATGGAATCCACCGCAGAGAGAAGAGGCATGTGGAATGTAAATGATCCTTGTGTACTGTCATAAAAGTGACAGCATTCCATTGTTTACCCATTGTCCTCGCCTGTGAAAATCGCACTTTGTACTGCGTATAATTCAGGGTTCATTCTAGGTCAGAATATTTGGGAGAAGTGAGAAAGCACGTGATCACTTCCTTAAATGGTGTTCTTTAATATACTTCTGCAAAATAGGGTTAAAATGCACAGTACAACCATTAAATACAACATTTGAATAGAAGGAGTGCTTTATAACTTTATAATGGGTCAGTGTATCTTCTTTTTTTTTACGGAGAAGTGGGGCCCCCAGAGGGCGAAGTCAGGGTCCCTAGGGCGACAACATCGCCCTCTAAAATGATCCCTGATAATTGTTGGGTAGTTGACATTAGCAGGTGTTTCAATTTGTATGTACTATATGTATTGGTAAGCTGTATATTTGTGATAATATTACTTGGTCTTGATTGGAATTTGTGTACCACTATGGAAACACGATCGGATATTAGCATCAACCAATTACTGAAATAATAGGGTACCGTAATGAGTCCGCCTCCGTGGTCGAGTGGTTACGGTCGCTGACTTGTATACCACTGTAACCTATCATCACTGATGGTCACGGGTTCGAGCCCCGCTCAGGCCGTGTCTCATTTATATGAAAAAGTTGGCAGTTTCTTATGGAGGTTGGTTAACCGCTGGAGCATGCCCAGGAAAGGTGTTGTTAGGTAAACTGCCCGCCAGCGATATAGCCCAAAATGGTGCTGATGCAGGCGTAAAACCCGAAATATAATAATAATAATAATAATAGTACTGTAATGAGTATATTTTCAGTTTCTCCACTAACCAAAATTGTTCATTGTGATTCAAAGTGATTTGGTTACAATATGAATCTAGAGCAGAATGACTTGGTGCCCTAACCTGACCCATTTTAGCCGCATCTTTTAGCCAAGCCCTCTTGTTTTTAAGCCCACCCTTCGTCCAGTCGTCTGGCCTTTTCACCAATATGTACCGCCGTTCTGCCTCTGATCAAGCATAATTAGCTGTCAATCACAGTAAGATACCAATATTGTCTAGGTGGTAACCCCCAAATACCCCCTCCCACAGCTATCACCTTTCGCAGCTCAAAATGCACCCGTCTCTTTTCTGACCGGCTCTGCACCTTTTTTGGACCCACCCTGCCATTTTATTCACTCTAGAATAAAGTCCAGGGTTCATTCTAGGTCAGAATTTTTGGGAGATGTGAGAAAGCACGTGATCGCTTCCTTAAATAGTGTTCTTTAATATACTTCTGCAAAATAGGGTTAAAATGCACAGTACAACCATTAAATACAACATTTGAATAGAAGGAGTGCTTTATAATGGGCCAGTGTATCTTACTAGACAAAATTTTGTTTGAAAATCGTAAAAACCAAAAAATCTTTATTTTTTTATAGGGAGAAGTGGGGCCCCCAGAGGGCGAAGTCAGGGTCCCTAGGGCGACAATTTCGCCCACATCGCCATCTAAAATAATCCCAGTAAACCCTATGATAAATTTGTTGTTAATATTTCAGCATTGCTATGGTTACACAGAAGACAAAGTAAGGAAGGTTGTGTTTCTGGTCCTCGTGGTGATCACCTTTGGATTGATTCTGTTGTTATTGTACTGGAAGCCAGAACTGGAGTGTTATCTGAAGAAATCCAAATGTGCCCTGTATAAGGCTGACATGGTATTGCTGGAGGTATGTATATAGAGGACCAGAGTTCAAGGGAGGTAACATGCTGGACTTTTTATAACCCAGAGATTGCGGATTCGACCACACACACACGTTTTAGATTTTCAGATTATATGCTATTTTTTTCGTCAAACTGATAAATACTAAAACTGTAATTCATATCAACAATTTATGCTAGTGTTGGGTTAACCCTTTTCTTCATAGAGATTTAGGTTAATATACTATTATATCTCCATGCAAACGACAGCCATTTAGCTATCATGCAGTGGATATATAGTCGTCATATCTATCCCACCTACATATATATTACTGGGACTTCATAGAGATTTAGGTTAATTTACTATTATATCTCCATACAAACGACAGCCATTTAGCTATCATGCAGTGGATATGTAGTCGCCATATCTATCCCACCTACATAGATATTACTGGGACTTCATAGAGATTTAGGTGAATATACTATTATATCTCCATACAAACGACAGCCATTTAGCTATCATGCAGTCGATAAGTAGTCGCCATATCTATCCCACCTCCATAGATATTACTGGGACTTCATGAGGTTTAGGTTAATATACTAGTATATCTCCATACAAACGACAGCCATTTAGCTATCATGCAGTGGATAAGTAGTCGCCATATCTATCCCACCTACATAGATATTACTAGGACTACATGAGATTCTGACCTTTATTATGAACATTGGTTTGGCTACTACATTATCAATGTATGTTGTATTGGTAATGGCGTCAAGAGGTGCTTCTATGGGGGGGGGTTATGAACATTTGTTTGGCTACTACATTATCAATGTATGTTGTATTGATAATGGCGTCAAGAGGTGCTTCTATGGGGGAAGGGTTACGGTAACCGTTATTTTCCAAGTGGTGAATAATAATCAATAATGAAGATTATTTATATACATACTAATTTCATTAAAACCAGTACATATTTGTAGGCAGATCTTCAGATTTTTATTTCAAATTATGAATGCATTATTATTAAAAAATAACAATATATGTTAGTTTGTCTCGCAGGTTCCATACATGCTTGTTGAATCACATCGCTGTTTCCCTTTAAGTCAAGGCCCAGATTCACAAAAGAACTACAGTCACACCTGTGCTAGTTGTTACCTCCATTAAGCGGTCAACCTGTGTTAAGCAGCCACTTTCCAGATTTCCCAAGATATTGTTTTATTACACATTTGCTCTCTGTTAAGCAGCCACTTTCTGTGATTCTCCTGGCTGACTGATTAATACTGGTTTGACTGCAATTCTATTTTTTTTTAAATGTTTGATAGACTTTTTTCAGAAGTACTGTTTTGTGTGTTTTTACGTTTATTTATCGTCGCTACCGGTTGCCCATATGAGCAACGCCTCCTGAAGAGATTAGTTATTTTAGATTTTGGAGGATAGTGCATGATACAGACAGAAACCCATTCCAGAATCTCCTCTGGTTCTTTTGCGTGCACGGTGTAAAGCACCGACACGAGACCTCGGTTTAACGTCCCATCTGAAAGACTGTTAATTTTATTAGGGTCAGACGAGGAATCGAACCTGCGACCCCTGGATTACCAGTCCAGCGTGTTACCACTGGGCTATAGATCCGTCTGTTTTGTACTGTTTTGCTTGCCACATGAAGTTTATATGCAGATAATTTTTTTAATAGTCTTAGCCAGAGTATTGGTAGCATTCTCATGTATTCAGTGTGAGTGAATGGAACAGCTGCTATCTGTCATAGTGTATGAGTTATGATGTTCTCTAGAAATGCCTACAGATCAATAGAGTCACATTTATATGTGGTACCTTTGTTTACCAATTACAATATTTCTGAATAGGATTTTAAACAGACCGTACTCTCGAGACCTCATTCCTGATGGAATCCATCTCCATGAAGGAGAGAGAAGAGGCATGTGGTATTTAAATGCCTTTGCTTACTGGCACAATCGTAACAGCTCCAGCGGGGCTTGAACTCTGGACCTTTCGCATCTGAAGCGAACACACATCCACTGCGCTATCATGACTTCCACTGAATGCATTGTTGAAATTTATGATCATTTTATTTTTAACAGAACAATAAGGTAACCATAAAAAGCATAATACAGTACATCAATACATCGGCCTTAATGACTGCATTACACCGTAATATGCGACTGTAGAATAGCAGTGAATGTCCTATATGTGTAACATCCATGGTGATATCACCTTATAACCAAGTGTTTGGGAGGGGGAACCCTAACCTGGGGTCCAATCTGTTGATTTTTTACCAATTTACTTCTGGCAAAATGATATTATCAGAAACTCAATACGGTCCAATTAATGATCTCAGTATTAAAATATATTTGTATGACTGACCAGGCAATATATATATCAACTCCTGTTGCCAGGCTAGGGGAACCCCACCAGTACCATGATGGTTGTGTCCTTAGCCAAGGCACTTAAAATCCACACCGTCGCTTCCTTTTGTGGCGATGTATTCCAAGAGCAGATAACTCTCAAGACAGATTAGTCGAAATTTGGAAATGTTCTTTTATAAGCAAGCTAAAATAGATTTCTATGAATTACAATAATATAATGAATTATGTCTTGGACCACATTTACGCTTTCATCCGCGCCAACGAGAGTGATTAATATAAGTTGTTAAAACTTGCTTCGCAATCGTTGTAAAATAAATAAAGTTTTTAAAAACAAAACAAAAAAACAGTGAGTTGGGAGACGTATTTCTTTTTTCAAAAACAATTTCTAGTTATTATTTGTATTTTCTAGGACCAGTTTCACCAGAAGTATAATTATGTTTGTCATATATAAACATTTGTATTTTCTAGGACCAGTTTCACCAGAAGTATGTGTGTCATATAAAAACATTTGTATTTTCTAGGACCAGTTTCACTGTGTGTCATATAAAACATTTATATATTTTAGGACCAGTTTCACTGTGAGTCATATAAAACATTTGTATTTTCTAGGACCAGTTTCACTGTGTGTCATATAAAACATTTATATATTTTAGGACCAGTTTCACTGTGAGTCATATAAAACATTTTGTATTTTCTAGGACCAGTTTCACTGAGTGTCATATAAACATTTGTATTTTCTAGGACCAGTTTCACCAGAAGTATGTGTGTCATATAAAAACATTCAACATTGAAGAGGAACTGTAAGTACAGTTTGTATAACAGTTCTTGCTTGTTAACTATTTGCATGCTGGGTAAAATTAAAGGCTATAAATAGTTCAAATAATTGTAGCAGACGACAATTCATTAATGTCTTCCTTGTTTGTAACTGAAATGTGTAATGTGCCATGTGTCATTTTCACGGTTTGCATGCAAAGATTTATTTCACCTCATGGAGTCTCTGAGATCAAATGATCACAGTCATTTTCTCCAAATCACTCGCCCCTCACAGCAATAAGTTCGAATCCCATCGTGGGTGTCAAATTCTTTCAGGTGCGTAAGGTCCGAAGTTCGACCCCCGCTGGAGCCGTTACGATTGTGCCCTTAGGCAATGCATTTAAATTCCACGTTGCCTCTTCTCTCTCCCTCGTGGCGATGGATTCCATCAGGAATGAGGTCTCGAGAGTTATTAATATAAGTTATAAGAACTTGTTTTGCAATCGAGCTAAAATAAATTAGTATAAACTAAATATGTACGGCAGCTATCTAGCTGGATCACTGAAGGTTGGTTGATCTACCGGGGTGCCCACCAAGATCAAAAATGGTCGAGAGCATAAAATCAAAATCGGACGTGTATTTTGTGTGTTACTATATTTTCAGGTCGAGAGCATAGCATCAAAATCGGACGTGTATTTTGTGTGTTACTATATTTTCAGGTCGAGAGCATAACATCAAAATTGGACGTGTATTTTGTGTGTTACTATATTTTCAGGTCAGATTTTAATGATGCGTACAACAGAGAGACTAGTTCTCCAGAAAATCTAACTGATGTAGAAGACGTGGCCAATCTCACGGTCACACAGGTATGAAATGTGTGTTTTACGCTTATTTATAGTCGCTACTGGTTTCCCATATGAACGACGCCTCCTGAAGAGATTAGTCATTTTAGATTTTTGGAGGATAGTGCAATGATACAGACAGAGACCCATTCCAGAGTCTCCTCTGATTCTTTTAGGTGCACATTGTAAAGCACCGACACGAGACCTTTGAAAGACTGTTAATTTTATTATGGTCAGATTGGGGATCGAGTCTGCGATCTCTGGATTACCAGTCCAGCGTGTTACCACTGGACTACAGATCCGTCTGTCAGGTATGAAATTCCTCCATTGTTCCCTAATAACCTGTTTGATGCTCACACGGTAACACAGATAGGACATTTCCCCGATATGCCGCCATAATAATTCCTCTCTTACCATCTTCACTCTCATTGTAACACGCGTTGGATTAGACCCGTTATACCCACTGTCACTGTATGATGGTAATACAGGTTGGAATACATGTACCATACTTACTTGCCTATAACACGCGATCTTTATCACCAGATTTTTGTCTTAAAGTGGCTTCCTGTCTTATAAGCGATGGATAAAAATATTTTTTAAAAGTTATTATATTATTTTTTTTAAAAATCAGCTTCTTCCAACTCAATAATTGATGACTGTTGAAATAACTGAAAGACAAAATTAATTTATTGTCTCCCAGTGATGCAAAGGGATATAGATATATCCGTTTACCTGCTGATATATATATATGGAGACGGTTATTTTTAAAGAATTATTAAGTTGGGAAAACCTCCGATTTGATGGGTACAATTATTAAGTCGGGAAAACCTCCATTTTGAAGGGTACAATTATTAAGTTGGGAAAATCTCCGTTTTGAAGGGTACAATTATTAAGTCGGGAAAACCTCCGTTTTGAAGGGTACAATTATTAAGTATGGAAAACCTCCGTTTTGAAGGGTACAATTATTAAGTTGGGAAAACCTCCGTTTTGAAGGGTACAATTAGTAAGTTGGGAAAACCTCCGTTTTGAAGGGTACAATTATTAAGTATGGAAAACCTCCGTTTTGAAGGGTACAATTATTAAGTTGGGAAAACCTCCGTTTTGAAGGGTACAATTAGTAAGTTGGGAAAACCTCCATTTTGAAGGGTACAATTATTAAGTTGGGAAAACCTCTGTTTTGAAGGGTACAATTATTAAGTTGGGAAAACCTCCGTTTTGAAGGGTACAATTATTAAGTATGGAAAACCTCCGTTTTGAAGGGTACAATTATTAAGTTGGGAAAACCTCCGTTTTGAAGGGTACAATTAGTAAGTTGGGAAAACCTCCATTTTGAAGGGTACAATTATTAAGTTGGGAAAACCTCTGTTTTGAAGGGTACAATTATTAAGTCGGGAAAACCTCCATTTTGAAGGGTACAATTATTAAGTCAGGAAAACCTCCGTTTTGAAGGGTACAGTTATTAAGTCGGGAAAACCTCCATTTTGAAGGGTACACTTATTAAGTCGGGAAAACCTCCGTTTTGAAGGGTACAGTTATTAAGTCGGGAAAACCTCCGTTTTGAAGGGTACATTTATTAAGTCGGGAAAACCTCCGTTTTGAAGGGTACAGTTATTAAGTCGGGAAAACCTCTGTTTTGAAGAGTACTAGAAAATCCCCGATGAAAATTGGTGTGAAAATGACTGCACTTCTGTGATTTATATGATACATACTTAGAATTAGTGCTGAACACAACTTTGACCTAGAATATATCCACATGTAGTACTATTATTATGTTGTCATGTTTAATGCAGTATATTGAATTGATTACAGATTGAACCTATTGTCTGTTACTTCGACTTTCAATATGTGAGGTACCTATGGAGCAGCCAGTTAAACACCTATACCAGACTGCTGTAAGTATTAAATTGGGCAAAGAGCCGTCTCTGATTGTATGTAGATTCTGTGTCATAGAGCAAAATAAAATAAGTATTAAAGACATAAACCAGGGTACTGAAAGTATTAAAGACATAAACCAGGGTACTGAAAGTATTAAAGACATAAACCATGCTGCTGCAAGTATTAAATTCATATACCAGAGTACTGTAAAAATTAAAGACATATACCAAAGTACTGTAAAAAATTAAAGACATATACCAGAGTACTGTAAAAATTAAAGACATATACCAGAGCACTGTAAGTATTAAATTCATATACTAGAGTACTGTAAAAATTAAAGACATATACCAGAGTACTGTAAAAAAATAAAGACATATACCAGAGCACTGTAAGTATTAAATTCATATACCATAGTACTGTCAATATTAAAGACATATACCTGAGTAGAGTAAGTATTAAAGACATATATTACCGACATGTACTTGAGAATCGCCGTATGTATGACCTAAGCTGTTTGTGCGACTTTCATGAACTATAAACAAACAAAACTAACCTAAACCCTGTTTGAGCACAATTTTAAAACAACACTTTGATTTCAGGGATCTGTCGGCAAACACCAAATGTGGAGATTTGCGCAACAAATACAAGGGACATAGTATATTACAGCAAGCTCACAGGTACATCTTGTTATTATTATACTGTTCCAAAATAAACTGGAAATTTGATTGATACAAATTTAACCCATTCAACACCAAGTAACTCATATGGACTGGTCCATGATATTCATAAACCAATAAATGAATCAGAAAATCACATTTGGACAAGGTCATTTATCAAAATGGGTAATTATGTCTAAAAATAGTCATATCACTGGCAAAAAGTGCAGATCCTGATGAGACGGCTCGTCATGAGCCGGCTCATCTGGATCTACACTTTTTGTAAGCCCATTTAGAGGTCTGTGGTGTTGAAAGGGTTAATATAATTTGATTGCGAAATATAAATTATTCTTAGAAATTTGACACTACTAGCCCGCAGAGACCAGTTTTTCTCATGGAATCCATCGCCATACTGGTTGGTGCGACTCTAAAACATGAAGCAGAAAGCAGCAGAATCTTGTGATATTCATCAAACTCAGATCAAGTTCAAGACGGATCTGTAGTCCAGTGGTAACATGCTGGACTGGTAATCCAGGAATCGCAGGTTCAATCCCCCATCTGACCCTAATAAAATTAACAGTCTTTCAGATGGGACTTTAAACCGAGGTCTCGTATTGGTGCTTTACACCTTGCACGTAAAAGAACCAGAGGAGACTCTGGAATGGGTCTCTGTCTGTATCATTGCACTATCGTCCAAAAATCTAAAATGACTAATCTCTTCAGGAGGCGTCGCTCATATGGGCATCCGGTAGCGACGATAAATAAACGTAAAACACACAAATCGAGTTCAAGATACGTTGATGAGTACAAACGCGTAAGAAACTAGGATAACAAGTGTAGTCATAGCGATTGTTCTGCATTGCCAGCCGCCTTCATGAAACTTGATTTTATTGTTACAGACGTGTTGTGTATGGAGATAACTCGATCGACGTTGATGTTAAATCGTACTGGAGGTTACTTATAGAAGAGGTAGGGTGCAGCATACATGTCACATATCCCTAATAGCTGATCTACATGTCCTTGAAATGAGTTCTATAGTCGCCAAGATGAAAAACGTACATCTTGCGTTATTATTATGAAATTATTTGTTTTACGGAGCTATTAATATGAAATTATTTGTTTTACCTATTAATATGAAATTATTTGTTTTACCGAGCTATTAATATGAAATTATTTTGTTTTACCAAGCTATTAATATGAAATTATTTTGTTTTACCAAGCTATTAATATGAAATTATTTGTTTTACTGAGCTATTAATATGAAATTATTTTGTTTTACCAAGCTATTAATATGAAATTATTTTGTTTTACCAAGCTATTAATATGAAATTATTTTGTTTTACCAAGCTATTAATATGAAATTATTTGTTTTACTGAGCTATTAATATGAAATTATTTTGTTTTACCAAGCTATTAATATGAAATTATTTTGTTTTACCAAGCTATTAATATGAAATTATTTTGTTTTACCAAGCTATTAATATGAAATTATTTGTTTTACTGAGCTATTAATATGAAATTATTTTGTTTTACCTATTAATATGAAATTATTTGTTTTACCGAGCTATTAATATGAAATTATTTTGTTTTACCAAGCTATTAATATGAAATTATTTTGTTTTACCGAGCTATTAATATGAAATTATTTTGTTTTACCAAGCTATTAATATGAAATTATTTGTTTTACCAAGCTATTAATATGAAATTATTTGTTTTACAGAGTTATTAATATGAACTTATTTGTTTTACCAAGCTATTAATATGAAATTATTTGTTTTACGGAGCTATTAATATGAAATTATTTGTTTTACCTATTAATATGAAATTATTTGTTTTACCGAGCTATTAATATGAAATTATTTTGTTTTACCAAGCTATTAATATGAAATTATTTTGATTTACCAAGCTATTAATATGAAATTATTTTGTTTTACCAAGCTATTAATATGAAATTATTTGTTTTACCAAGCTATTAATATGAAATTATAATATGAAATTATTTGTTTTTTACCTATTAATATGAAATTATTTGTTTTACCGAGCTATTAATATGAAATTATTTTGTTTTACCAAGCTATTAATATGAAATTATTTTGTTTTACCAAGCTATTAATATGAAATTATTTTGTTTTACCAAGCTATTAATATGAAATTATTTGTTTTACCAAGCTATTAATATGAAATTATTTTGTTTTACCAAGCTATTAATATGAAATTATTTGTTTTACAGAGTTATTAATATGAACTTATTTGTTTTACCGAGTTATTAATATGAAATTATTTGTTTTAGCTATTATTATACTATTAATATGAAATTATTTGTTTTACCAAGCTATTAATATGAAATTATTTGTTTTACCAAGCTATTAATATGAAATTATTTGTTTTACCGAGTTATTAATATGAACTTATTTGTTTTACCGAGTTATTAATATGAAATTATTTGTTTTAGCTATTATTATACTATTAATATGAAATTATTTTGTTTTACCAAGCTATTAACATGAAATTATTTGTTTTACCATTTTACCAAGCTATTAATATGAAATTATTTGTTTTACCAAGCTATTAATATGAAATTATTTGTTTATCATTGCAGGTGCTGAATCCTTTCTACATATTTCAAATCGCAAGTATCGTCCTGTGGTCCACAGATGAGTACTACTACTATGCCGCCTGCATCTTCTTTATCTCTTGTATATCTATGGGCGTGTCACTGTATGAAACTAAACGGGTAGGTGTTTATATAAAATTGGTGTATATCTATGGGTGTGTGTCACTGTATGAAACTAAACGGGTAGGTGTTTATATAAAATTGGTGTATATCTATGGGCGTGTCACTGTATGAAACTAAACGGGTAGGTGTTTATATAAAATTGGTGTATATCCATGGGTGTGTCACTGTATGAAACTAAACGGGTAGGTGTTTATATAAAATTGGTGTATATCCATGGGCGTGTCACTGTATGAAACTAAACGGGTAGGTGTTTATATAAAATTGGTGTATATCCATGGGCGTGTCACTGTATGAAACTAAACGGGTAGGTGTTTATATAAAATTGGTGTATATCTATGGGCGTGTCACTGTATGAAACTAGACGGGTAGGTGTTTATATAAAATTGTGGAATATCTATGGGCGTGTCACTGTATGAAACTAAACGGGTAGGTGTTTATATAAAATTGGTGTATATCCATGGGCGTGTCACTGTATGAAACTAAACGGGTAGGTGTTTATATAAAATTGCTGTATATCTATGGGTGTGTCACTGTATGAAACTAAACGGGTAGGTGTTTATATAAAATTGCTGTATATCTATGGGTGTGTCACTGTATGAAACTAAACGGGTAGGTGTTTATATAAAATTGCTGTATATCTATGGGTGTGTCACTGTATGAAACTAAACGGGTAGGTGTTTATATAAAATTGCTGTATATCTATGGGTGTGTCACTGTATGAAACTAAACGGGTAGGTGTTTATATAAAATTGCTGTATATCTATGGGTGTGTCACTGTATGAAACTAAACGGGTAGGTGTTTATATAAAATTGCTGTATATCTATGGGTGTGTCACTGTATGAAACTAAACGGGTAGGTGTTTATATAAAATTGCTGTATATCTATGGGTGTGTCACTGTATGAAACTAAACGGGTAGGTGTTTATATAAAATTGCTGTATATCTATGGGTGTGTCACTGTATGAAACTAAACGGGTAGGTGTTTATATAAAATTGCTGTATATCTATGGGTGTGTCACTGTATGAAACTAGACGGGTAGGTGTTCATATAAAATTGGTGTATATCTATGGGCGTGTCACTGTATGAAACTAAACGGGTAGGTGTTTATATAAAATTGCTGTATATCTATGGGTGTGTCACTGTATGAAACTAGACGGGTAGGTGTTTATATAAAATTGGTGTATATCTATGGGTGTGTCACTGTATGAAACTAGACGGGTAGGTGTTCATATAAAATTGGTGTATATCCATGGGCGTGTCACTGTATGAAACTAGACGGGTAGGTGTTTATATAAAATTGCTGTATATCTATGGGCGTGTCACTGTATGAAACTAAACGGGTAGGTGTTTATATAAAAGTGGTGTATGTCTATGGGCGTGTCATTTATATGAAACTAAACGGGTAGGTGTTTATATAAAATTGGTGTATATCTATGGGTGTGTCACTGTATGAAACTAAACGGGTAGGTGTTTATATAAAATTGGTGTATATCTATGGGCATGTCATTGTATGAAACTAAACGGGTAGGTGTTTATATAAAAGTGGTGTATATCTATGGGCGTGTCACTGTATGAAACTAAACGGGTAGGTGTTTATATAAAAGTGGTGTATATCTATGGGCATGTCATTGTATGAAACTAAACGGGTAGGTGTTTATATAAAAGTGGTGTATATCTATGGGCGTGTCACTGTATGAAACTAGACGGGTAGGTGTTTATATAAAAGTGGTGTATATCTATGGGCGTGTTATTGTATTAAACTAAGCAGTGTTTATATGAAATTGCTGTATATCTATGGGCGTGTCACTGTATGAAACTAAACGGGTAGGTTTTTATATAAAATTGCTGTATATCTATGGGCGTGTCATTGTATGAAACTAGACGGGTAGGTGTTTATCTATCATAGAGATGTATTCAATCAGGAATGAGGTATCGAGAGCGATGAAACTAATGTTGCAAGAACTTGTTTCGCAATTAAGCTAAAAGAAATTTGCATAAACTAGTGGTGTATTGATGACTAATTCTTCACTCTATTTCATCTTTCAGCAAATGATAACGCTACACAACATGGTGAGCTCAGTTGCCACCAGTATCACTGTTGCCAGGGCCGACGGTAGCTATGACAACGTGCCAGTTACTGACCTTGTCCCTGGCGATGTCATAGTTATACCTGTCAACGGGTGTACAATGACATGTGATGCCGTGTTGATGGCAGGAACCTGCATTGTGAACGAAAGCATGCTAACGGGTATACCTGTAGTTTTGAAACAAAACAGTTTATATTTGTATCGTCAACCCTGTCTGTGAATGTTTTCAAACTTTATTTATTTTACAATGATTGCGAAACAATCTGTAACAATTTATATTAATCATTCTCATTGGCGCGGATGAAAGCGTATCTGTTCAGTCGTGTGGGAGGAAACCGTAATACCTGGAGAAAACCCAACTGTCCGATTTGGCAACGACTGTACCATCTCGCATACTTCCCGGTCCAAGGATCAAACTCGGGTTGCATTTGTGAGAAGCGAGCGCGCTAATCAGACAGCCCTAATTAATCACTCTCATTGGCGCGGATGAGAGCGTTTCTGTTCAGTTGTGTGGGAGGAAACCGTAGTACCTGGAGAAAACCCAACTGTCCGATTTGGCGACAACTGTACCATCTCACCTACTTCCCAGATTACATTGGGGAGACAATGTTGTTTGGTTTTAAACTTTATTTCTTTTACCACGATTGCGAAGCATGTTGTAACAACTTACATTAATCACTCTTGTTGGTGCGGATGAAAGCGTAAATGGTCATTTGTGTGGGAGGAAACCGGAGTACCCGGAGAAAACCCACCTGTCTGAGCTGGCGACCATCGTACCATCTCGCATACTTCCCGGTCCGAGGATCAAACTCGGGTTGCATTGGTGAAAAGGGAGCGCGCTAACCGCTTCGCTAAGCGGACAGTCACAATGTAGTTTGTTGTCTTAATGTATCCAGTGAAAGTATTCCTATACCAAGGTGTGTGGTTTTAGCTTCTCGAAGCTGACGATGTATTTGTTTGTTATTCGTCCTAGGAGAAAGCTTGCCTATTACCAAAACTGCTCTAATGTGTGAAGATGATGAAATCTACTCGGCAGAAGAACATAAACGTCACACACTGTTTGCTGGCACGAAGATTATACAGACCCGATACTACGGACAATTCAAAGTACTAGCCGTAGTAGTGAGGACAGGTGAGTACAGTCAAGACTCGTCTATAAGACGATCTAGCCTGTAAGACGATCCCTCTACTTTGGTCCTGAAATATGTGGGGTTTGGCACGCAGTCGTATATAAGACTTGATAAAAGTTATATATGTTGATAAAATGGACATCATTCAAAAAGAATAAATTGCATGTTTGGCCAGTGCAAGTTGAAGACATTTTCAGTGTCAGTGTGCTTTCTTTTCTAAAGCATAATATAGTTGTAAAGATCTTTAACAACTTATATTAATCGCTCTCATTGGCGCAGGTGAAAGCGTAAATGTTGTCATTCGTGTGAGAGGAAACCGGAGTACCCGGAGAAAACCCACCTGTCCGATCTGGCGACCATCGTACCATCCCACATAATTCCCGATCCGAGGATCGAACCCAAGTTGCATTTGTGAGAAGCGAGCGCGCTAACCACTGTGCTAACCGGACAGCCTGCGCTAGATCTCGTCTAGGTGAGTATGAACGGTATATGTAGATAATGCTGCTAAAAGTGTTCATTCAGTTAAAATTTAAATTTAATTTCCTTATTCACTGAAACGAACAAATATCCTCCATTTTATATGCCTGTATCAATAAAATGTTATTTAGACTGTGGAAATTTGTTTAACTCAAGCATCTTGTTACACTTGTATTAGTCCTCTACTGGTCGCAGGGTTCCCTCTGTCTGAATGTTTGTCTGCGCCACTTCTGTCGCCAATTGAAAAACACTGGAGCCAATTTAAAAACTTGGAGCCAACTAAGCCATATAGTTCACAAATAAATATTTGAAGCCATCCATGTATTTGACAAAAAAAAAATTAAAACCCAAAAAATGTTGCGCCAAATATTTTCGCCAATTCACAAATTTTAGCACCAATATTTGCTTTTTGGCGCCATTGGCGACCGACAGTCAGGACCAGGTTCATTGCTCAAATGCCAAGGTCACACTAGCAGTCAAAGGGTTGAAAATGTATTTGTTTATACAATATTCATTGCAAAACATAAATGCCATACACTGTAACATACAATGACATACAAAATACATAATGCAAGTAAGAAGCTAAAAGTAGCATTTATTCAAAATTAAAATGTATTTGCGGGAGTCAGTGCTCACGGAAAATATTTTTAACAGACAGGCCCAGGGCTTGTCGCCATCTGAAAATGGACAGGCCCCAATTTAAAATGGACAAGTCCTGATTAAAAGTGGACAAGACCATTCAGTATACGCATGGTAAGGTTCTAAACCATTTCATGGATTTTCAAAAAACTTCACACAAATGTTCACACTGAGAAATGAGTGTAGCGCACAATACCCATGTCCATATCTCAAAGGTCAAGGTCACATTTGGAGGGTCAAAGGGATCAAATCATTCTGCTGAGAGCACATGGAACAATACTGTAATGTATTGGGTTTTTTTATTTAAGTTTATTTAACGTCGCTACTGGTTTCCCATTTGAGCGACGGGCAGTTTACCTAACAACACCTTTCCTGGGCTGGCTCCAGCGGTTAACCAGTACTTGGTGCACCAACCTCCGTAAGAAACTGCCAACTTTTTCATATAAATGAGACACGGTCTGAGCGGGGCTCGAACCCGTGCATACAGTAATGTATGGCCATAGTGACATGTCATGTGGATCCGGATGGTGGCCTATTGTCTCATCTCTATGACTAACTTGTTTTATTATGTATTTTAGGGTTTTGTACAGCAAAAGGTGAGCTAGTGAGAGCCATACTGTTCCCTAAACTGCTGGGCTTCAAGTTCTATCAGGACGCAATGAGATTCATCATGTTTTTGGCCGTGATCGCATTCTTTGGAATGTGTTACAGCATTGTAGAGTACATCAGGTTTAAGGTAAATATTTGAGAACAAAATATGTGTGTGGTATGCTGTTTAGTGAGGAGAAATACCAGATACAGATTTTGTTTGGCTGCCGACCTAGTTTGTGGGAAGGATGATACAGAGTTTGTTTGGCTGCCGACCTAGTTTGTGGGAAGGATGATACAGAGTTTGTTTGGCTGCCGACCTAGTTTGTGGGAAGGATGATACAGAGTTTGTTTGGCTGCCGACCTAGTTTGTGGGAAGGATGATACAGAGTTTGTTTGGCTGCCGACCTAGTTTGTGGGAAGGATGATACAGATTTTGTTTGGCTGCCGACCTAGTTTGTGGGAAGGATGGTACACTTCTAGAATACTTCAAAAACCAGTCAGATTTATTTTTGACCTTGGTTGAAATGAAAATAAGTTTGTGTACAAAAAAGTTTAAAGCACTCCGGAAATGTTGAGAAGGGACATACAAATCATATCAATATTGTAGTTTCAATAAAACCATGTAAATCCAACGACTCTTTATAATGAAAATCCTACGTAAGTCATAGAAATCATTTTTAATTTAACACCGTTTGCGAGTTTAACCCCCACCACCTAAAAAAAGGTTATGATGCAAAAGTATTTGTGTAATTATGTTTGTATGATAGATGTGTTTCATAACATGAGTTTTGTCGTGTATTATAATGATAACTGTACTCGCGTAAAACCTGATGCATCTTTAGTAGTGACATCTTATACGTTTTTACCACATGTTTTCTCTAAATTCCTTTCTATTTTTGTGAGTTTGACTTTTTCGAAGAAAAATCTCGAAAGAACACCTTCCGCAAATTAAGAATTTCGCTCCAATGTAATTGATTATCATCTACATTTTCACGCTTGCGATGTTTGGGGGCAACACACGCGAATTTAAGATTTCATCACTAAATTGGAAATTGGACACTTGAAATTAATAAGTGTGATTAATAGTAGACCAAATTTGTGATAAACTTGTTCTAATTCAGGCATCAATCGAACGAATCGTCCTGCGTACACTTGATATTATCACGATTATTGTCCCGCCTGCCTTGCCAGCTGCCATGACAGTCGGAACTGTGTATGCCCAGAACAGACTGAAGAAGAAACAGATCTACTGTATCAGCCCGCCGAGAATCAACTTTAGCGGCCGTCTCAACCTCTTCTGTTTTGATAAGGTTTGTACAGCCTAATTTTGCACTGAGGTTTCCTTTAGAGTCTGTGTTTCTAGTGATTAGAGTTTATATAGGTCTGTCTGCCCGAATGCACTGTATGTGAGGGACCAAATGTTGCTCACTTGTTGAGGCCTGACCCCGACAGTACCCGTCACATTTATTTTTAAATTTGGATGGGGAACATTTTGATGAAAGCTCCACTATTCGAATAGCATATAGCCTGCTGATTTTATCTGTCACTAGTGTGCAAAGGGTTAAACGTGTGTGTTTTACGTTTATTTATCGTCGTTACCGGTTGTCCATACAGGGATCATTCTAGAGGGCGATGTGGGCGAAATTGTCGCCCTTGAAACCCTGTCTTCGCCCTCTGGGGGGGCCCACATCTCCCTAAAAAAAATAAAAAATAAAATAAAAATGTTTTGGTTTTTACGATTTTAAAACACAATTTTGTCTAGTAAGATACACTGGCCCATTATAAAGCACTCCTTCTATTCAAATGTTGTATTTAATGGTTGAACTGTGCATTTTAACCCTATTTTGCAGAAGTATATTAAATTATGGTCAGACTGGGGACCGAACCTGAGATCCCTGGATTACCAGTCCAGCATGTTACCACTGGACTACAGATCCATCTGTAGGGTTAAACGGCTCACCATAGACTGTATTTATAGTATATAATTTCGTGTGTTTTAGACTGGGACACTTACAGAAGATGGCCTTGACCTTGGAAAAGTTTTACCAGTCGCAAATAACAGGTACTAGAATGCTACACATATCTTTTGAGAGACCGTCTTTCAGATTTTGAGGAGATGGGCTCGTGCATGTGAAAATAGTTGGTGGATAATTTATACAGAATGCTATGCGTTATGCTCATGTTCAATCATGTTTGGGTGTTTTATATTTTGTGGACATTCTGTTATTTGAAGTAAACTATAATTTTAGTCGGCCTGAGGTAACTATAAATTTATTTTTGAGTTTGCACAATTTCAACAGACCTAGTTAAAGATCCTGTTCAAAATGATTGTCACAATTTCTAAAAATGTTGCTATCATACGTTTTTATTTGTTATAAAAATCAGTATTACACAAGATTTTAAGTAAAGAAATACATTCTTTAAAACATTTCAGTTACTGTTGTACCATCTGTTCTTTCTGTTACACCATCTGTTCTTTCTGTTACACCATCTGTTCTTTCTGTTACTGTTGCGCCATCTGTTCTTTCAGTTACTGTTGCACCATCTGTTCTTTCTGTTGCACCATCTGTTCTTTCAGTTACTGTTGCACCATCTGTTCTTTCAGTTACTGTTGCACCATATGTTCTTTCAGTTACTGTTGCACCATCTGTTCTTTCAGTTATTGTTGCACCATCTGTTCTTTCAGTTACTGTTGCACCATCTGTTCTTACTGTTAAACCATCTGTTCTTTCTGTTAAACCATCTGTTCTTTTAGTTATTGTTTCACCATCTGTTCTTTCAGTTACTCTTACACCATCTGTTCTTTCAGTTACTGTTGCACCATCTGTTCTTTCTGTTGCACCAGCTGTTCTTTCTGTTACTGTTGCGCCATCTGTTCTTTTAGTTATTGTTGCACCATCTGTTCTTTCAGTTACTGTTGTGCCATCTGTTCTTTCAGTTACTGTTGCACCATCTGTTCTTTCTGTTGCACCATCTGTTCTTTCAGTTACTGTTGCACCATCTGTTCTTTCAGTTACTGTTGCACCATTTGTTCTTTCAGTTACTGTTGCACCATATGTTCTTTCAGTTACTGTTGCACCATCTGTTCTTTCATTTACTGTTGGACCATCTGTTCTTTCTGTTGCACCATCTGTTCTTTCAGTTACTGTTGCACCATCTGTTCTTTCAGTTACTGTTGCACCATATGTTCTTTCAGTTACTGTTGCACCATTTGTTCTTTCAGTTACTGTTGCACCATCTGTTCTTTCAGTTACTGTTGCACCATCTGTTCTTTCAGTTACTGTTCTTACAGTTAAACCATCTGTTCTTTCAGTTACTGTTTCACCATCTGTTCTTTCAGTTATTGTTTCACCATCTGTTCTTTCAGTTACTGTTACACCATATGTTCTTTGTTACTGTTTCACCATCTGTTCTTTTAGTTATTGTTGCACCATCTTTTCTTTCAGTTACTGTTGCACCATCTGTTCTTTCAGTTACTGTTGCACCATTTGTTCTTTCAGTTACTGTTGCACCATCTGTTCTTTCAGTTACTGTTGCACCATCTGTTCTTTCAGTTACTGTTGCACCATTTGTTCTTTCAGTTACTGTTGCACCATCTGTTCTTTCAGTTACTGTTGCACCATCTGTTCTTTCAGTTACTGTTCTTACAGTTAAACCATCTGTTCTTTCAGTTACTGTTTCACCATCTGTTCTTTCAGTTATTGTTGCACAATCTGTTCTTTCAGTTACTGTTACACCATATGTTCTTTGTTACTGTTTCACCATCTGTTCTTTTAGTTATTGTTGCACCATCTTTTCTTTCAGTTACTGTTGCACCATCTGTTCTTTCAGTTATTGTTGCACCATCTGTTCTTTCAGTTACTGTTGCACCATCTGTTCTTTCAGTTACTATTTCACCATCTGTTCTTTCAGTTATTGTTGCACCATCTGTTCTTTCAGTTACTGTTGCACCATCTGTTCTTTTTGTTACTGTTTCACCATCTGTTCTTTCAGTTACTGTTGCACCATCTGTTCTTTCATTTACTGTTGCACCATCTGTTCTTTCTGTTGCACCATCTGTTCTTTCAGTTACTGTTGCACCATCTGTTCTTTCAGTTACTGTTGCACCATATGTTCTTTCAGTTACTGTTGCACCATTTGTTCTTTCAGTTACTGTTGCACCATCTGTTCTTTCAGTTACTGTTGCACCATCTGTTCTTTCAGTTACTGTTCTTACAGTTAAACCATCTGTTCTTTCAGTTACTGTTTCACCATCTGTTCTTTCAGTTATTGTTTCACCATCTGTTCTTTCAGTTACTGTTACACCATATGTTCTTTGTTACTGTTTCACCATCTGTTCTTTTAGTTATTGTTGCACCATCTTTTCTTTCAGTTACTGTTGCACCATCTGTTCTTTCAGTTACTGTTGCACCATTTGTTCTTTCAGTTACTGTTGCACCATCTGTTCTTTCAGTTACTGTTGCACCATCTGTTCTTTCAGTTACTGTTGCACCATTTGTTCTTTCAGTTACTGTTGCACCATCTGTTCTTTCAGTTACTGTTGCACCATCTGTTCTTTCAGTTACTGTTCTTACAGTTAAACCATCTGTTCTTTCAGTTACTGTTTCACCATCTGTTCTTTCAGTTATTGTTGCACAATCTGTTCTTTCAGTTACTGTTACACCATATGTTCTTTGTTACTGTTTCACCATCTGTTCTTTTAGTTATTGTTGCACCATCTTTTCTTTCAGTTACTGTTGCACCATCTGTTCTTTCAGTTATTGTTGCACCATCTGTTCTTTCAGTTACTGTTGCACCATCTGTTCTTTCAGTTACTATTTCACCATCTGTTCTTTCAGTTATTGTTGCACCATCTGTTCTTTCAGTTACTGTTGCACCATCTGTTCTTTTTGTTACTGTTTCACCATCTGTTCTTTCAGTTACTGTTGCACCATCTGTTCTTTCTGTTATTGTTGCACCATCTGTTCTTTCAGTTTTAGTCACGGAATCAGTGACCCGAGCCATATGGAGAGAGGGGAATTCCTTGTTGGTATGGCAACGTGTCATTCATTGACGATCATTGACGGGGAGATATGTGGAGATCCGATGGATGTGATAATGTTCAATTCTACAAAGTGGGTGGGTATCATTCTATTAGCTGATATTGTGTAATGTATTTGACACTAATATTTTAAAGTCACTAGTTTTCACAGAGGTTAATTGCGAAAGGTCAGTGGTTCTAGCTGGTAGCCCATGCATGTTTGAAATACTGCTTGGAGGGGCATCCGTGTCTCCACCAACAATAGCTGGAAAGTTAAAAAACCAAAGCAAACGAATCATATAAGTTGCGACTTAACTCTTGTCGCCGTCTCAATTACATTTAGGTCTAATGCTCCTTAGGTCTCAATTACATTTAGGTCTAATGCTCCTTAGGTCTCAATTACATTTAGGTCAAAGCTCCTTAGGTCTCAATTACATTTAGGTCTAATGCTCCTTAGGTCTCAATTACATTTAGGTCAAATGCTCATTAGGTCTCAATTACATTTAGGTCTAATGTTCATTAGGTCTCAATTACATTTAGGTCTAATGCTCCTTAGGTCTCAATTACATTTAGGTCTAATGTCCATTAGGTCTCAATTACATTTAGGTCTAATGCTCATTAGGTCTCAATTACATTTAGGTCTAATGTTCCCAATTTAAGATAAAGAAATTATAGTCCATGGGTTTGAGCTAGAGAACAGAGTTGGGAGAAATAGTCTGCCTGAGCTACCTCACTTCTCCCTTTTCTGAGGATATCTTTGTTTGTGTTTTGGGTTTATTGTTGCAGCAACAGCTCAAGTCATAGTGTTTGGAGGTCAGTCTGATTGTGTAGGAGTATGACTTCTCTACTGTCTTAGGTACTTGGTTATGTGGTGAGGCATTTATATTAGGATCCATGTTAGGTTCAGTATAGTCCGCCTCCGTGGTTGAGTGGTTAAGGTCGCTGACTTGTATACCACTGTAACCTATCATCACTGATAGTCACGGGTTCGAGCCCCGCTCAGACCGTGTGCTATTTATATGAAAAAGTTGGCAGTTTCTTACGGAGGTTGGTGCACCCAAGTACTGGTTAACCGCTGGAGCCTGCCCAGGAAAGGTGTTGTTAGGTAAACTGCCCGCCGGCGATATAGCCCAAAATGGTGCTGATGCAGGCGTAAAGCCCGAAATATAAAATAAAAAATATATGGTTCAGTATAGATATTATATCCTACTGTATCTCTACACATGCACCAGTCATTTAGTGTTCATCAATGTATAAGGAGTGAGCATCTCTACCCCACCTCCCGTAGAGGACACGGGAATGCTTAAAGACTGTATCCAGGGCTCATCCTTGGTCAGAATGTTTGGGAGAAGTGAGAAAATGCACAATCGCGCCCTTAAATGGAAAATAGGGTTACAATAGACATTATGACCAATTAATACACCATTTGAATAGGAGTGCTTTACAAGTGCTTACTAATTGCTTATCAGAATTGTAAAAAGAAAACAAAAACATTTTACTATCCACTAGCAGTGGGGGATCCTCAGCGGATGAAGTCAGGGTCTCTAGGGCGCTTATTTTGCCCATGTCGCCCTTTAGATTGAACCATGGTCAGGGATCATTCTACCTTTATTATTCCATTGGTTTAAATACAAATGTGTCAATGTCTGTATTATTGATAATGGCTTCGAGAGGCTCTTCATTGTGGGAAAGTGTGATGGCAAATATATCTCATCTTTTAAGTGGGTAAGTATGATATGTGTGTGCAGCTGGTGTAAGTCTAAAATTATTTTATAAAATGCTTATATTTATAGACTTTAGAAGAACCTGGCCAGGATACAAGTAAGTTTGACGCAATAATGCCCACAGTTGTACGACCTGCTACGAAAGATACGTTCATGCCAGAGGAAGATCTTGGTGATGTAAGTAATAACTTGTATGATGTAAGTAGTAACTTGTGTGATGTAAGTAGTAACTTGTGTGATGTAAGTAGTAACTTGTGTGATGTAAGTAGTAACTTGTGTGATGTAAGTAGTAACTTGTGTGATGTAAGTAGTAACATGTACATGATTCTATTAATTGTTGGCTTACGAGTTTATGAATGCTTTAAGACTGACATCACTTAAGAATTATTGAAGTTTTTGATGCAAATATGGTGTTGATTATCAGGGATCATTCTAGAGGGCGATGTGGGCGAAATAATCGCCTTAGGGACCCTGACTTCGCCCTCTTGGTTTTTACGATTTTCAAACAAAATTTTGTCTAGTAAGATACACTGGCCCATTATAAAGCACTCCTTATTCAAATGTTGTATTTAAAGGTTGTACTGTGCATTTTAACCATATTTTGCAGAAGTATATTAAAGAACACCATTTAAGGAAGCGATCACGTGCTTTCTCACTTCTCCCAAAAATTATGACCTAGAATGAACCCTGGAATGGATTATGTAAATTTGAGCGCATGATGAATATGAACATTTCCACGTTTATAGACTATACCATTGCTTCCATTTACCTAAATATTTCGACTTTGCATGTTGACTACCCACTCACAAGTTATATTTAAATAGCATGTACATCACAAGTTATATTTAAATAGCATGTACATCACAAGTTATATTTAAATAGCATGTACATCACAAGTTATATTTAGATGTACACCACAAGTTATATTTAGATAGCATGTACATCACAAGTTATATTTAGATAGCATGTACATCACAAGTTATATTTAGATAGCATGTACATCACAAGTTATATTTAGATAGCATGTACATCACACGTTATATTTAGATAGCATGTACATCACAAGTTATATTTAGATAGCATGTACATCACAAGTTATATTTAGATAGCATGTACATCACAAGTTATATTTAGATAGCATGTACATCACAAGTTATATTTAGATAGCATGTACATCACACGTTATATTTAGATAGCATGTACATCACACGTTATTTATATACGTGATGAATTTGAAATAAACAAATGAAATCAATTAGTAAACATGATTTGTCGGGTATGTTAGTGGTTCTAGAATGATAAAACTTTGTGAAAGTGAAAAGTAATTCATTTGTTTGCCCTTTCAGTCGGCCCAGTATGAAGTAGGTATTGTGCGACAGTTCACGTTTTCCAACAAGTTGAAGTGTATGAGTGTGATCACGCGCACGCTCGGGAAGGGCCACATGGATGCATACTGCAAGGGAGCCGTCGAGGTTATATGCCGCATGTGCAAGAAAGATACGGGTATGGTTATTGTACTGTTTCAAGAATTCAGAATAAGTAAATAGAATCATTGGAGACTACGTGGTGAAATGGTTACGGTGTCGTAATAGAGAGGTTGTGAGTTCGAACCTCACCAGAACCACGGTGGTCATGTTCGTAGCCAAGACTATTAAATCTGTTAAGAGACCACTTGGATTAAGAGACCACTTGGATTAAGAGACCACCATTTCAGTTCCTGTGTGTTGTTAAAATAACAAATTAGCCTGTATTAAGAGACCATTCCTGCGACGGCTTTTTGCCCTTCCTTTTGTGGTCTCTTGATACAATTTTTCCTGCATATTGAATCCATGCACATCATGCATGCACCCATTTTGCTACAGTGGGACTATTTCTCCAAACTACCCTTGGCAGATCTTTTGTATACAGTCAAACCTGTCTTAAGCAGCCAGCCAAGGAAATCACAGAAAGTTGCTGCTTAGTATAGGTTATTGCTTAATAGAGGGCAAATATATAATAAAACAACATATTGGGAATCTTGAAACTGCCTGCTTAATACAGGTTGGCTGCTTAATGGAGGTGACCACTAACTGACTGTATATTATTTCAAATTGTTTATATTGAATTCCATTAGTTTATGCAAATTTATTTTAGCTTGATTGCGAAACAAGTTCTTACAACTTATATTAATCACTCTCGAGACCTCATTCCTGATGGAATTCATTGCCACGAGGGAGAGAGAAGAGGCAACGTGGAATTTAAATGCCTTGCCTAAGTGCACAATCATAATGGCTCCAGCGGGGCTCGAACCCCGGACCTTTCGCGCTTGAAGCGAACGCGCATCCACTGCGCTATCACGACTTCCACTAATGTGCACTAGTAATAAAAACACAACCAATTTACTTATATTTCCAGTACCAGATGATACGGAGCACGTGCTACGGCAGTACGCTGTTCAGGGATTTAGAGTTATTGGCCTTGCATGCCGAGCCCTTGACCCCAAAATCACGTGGCACCAGGCACAGAGATTGTCCAGGTTAGTTTTATAGGCTGTGCAGGGATTTAGAATTATTGGCCTTTCATGGCAAGCCCTTGACCCCAAAATCATATGGCACCAGGCTCAGAGATTGGCCAGGTTAGTTTTATAGGCTGTGCAGGGATTCAGAGTTATTGGCCTTGCATGCCGATCCCTTGACCCCAAAATCACATGGCACCAGGCACAGAGATTGTCCAGGTTAGTTTTATATGCTGTGCAGGAATTTAGAGTTATTGGCCTTGCATGCCGAGCCCTTGACCCCAAAATCACGTGGCACCAGGCACAGAGATTGTCCAGGTTAGTTTTATAGGCTGTGCAGGGATTTAGAGTTATTGGCCTTGCATGGCGAGCCCTTGACCCCAAAATCATATGGCACCAGGCTCAGAGATTGTCCAGGTTAGTTTTGCAGGCTGTGCCGGGATTTAGAGTTATTGGCCTTGCATGCCGAACCCTTGATCACATGGCACCAGCCAGGCACAGAGATTGTCCAGGTTTGTTTTATAGGCTGTGCAGGGATTTAGAGTTACTGGCCTTGCATGCCGAGCCCTTGACCCCTTGTATTTATCATCTCATTTTGTTTGTGTTGTCTTCTATATATTAATGTTTCGGTACAATTCAATATCGCTATTATTATCGGGAAGTCCCAATATAGCGTGGCAGCCTGACAGGTAGGTGAATGCTGTAATGTATTTCATCTACCAATGACATTTACACCTGACTTAACCCGGATAGATTGTTTATGTAAACATGAAATCAGAAAGAAAGCGGATGTGTGACACAGACGGATCTATAGCCCAGTGGTAACACGCTGGACTGGTAATCCAGGGATCGCAGGTTCGATCCCCCGTCTGACCCTAATAAAATTAACAGTCTTTCAGATGGGATGTTAAACCGAGGTCTTGTGTCGGTGCTTTACACCGTGCATGTAAAAGAACCAGAGGAGACTCTGGAATGGGTCTCTCTCTGTATCATTGCACTATCCTCCAAAATCTAAAATGACTAATATCTTCAGGAGGCGTCGCTCATATGGGCAACCGATAGCGACGATAAATAAACGTAATAAAAAAAAGAAAAGCGGATGTTATCTATGCACACCGATTGGCCTTTGATAAAATATGGGTATTATTTGGGGGGTTGTTTAATACGTTCATTTATCGTCGCCCCCTGATTAATTGTGTCGACACCTCCAAAAGTATATTAGTTCTTTTATTATTTTTTATACAAATTTATTTTAGCTGGATTGCGAAACAAGTTATTTCAACTTATATAAATCACTCTCGAGACCTCATTCCTGATGGAATCCATCGCCACGAGGGAGAGAGAAGAGGCAACATGGAATTTAAATGCCTTGCCTAAGGGCACAATCGTAACGGCTCCAGTGCGGCTCGAACTCTGGACCTTTCGCACCTGAAGCGAATGCGCATCCACTTCGCTATCACGACTTCCATTATTATTTGGAGTATAGAGGATATTACCTCTATATCTTTATTTTGCATTTTGAAATCTGTCGATCTACAGTCGAAGTGGAAGTCGTTATAGCGCGTTCGCTTCAGGTGCGAACGGTCCGGAGTTCGAGCCCCGCTGGAGCCGTTACGATTGTGCCCTTAGGCAAGGCATTTAAATTCCACATTGCCTCTTCTCTCTCCTTCATGGCGATGGATTCCATCAGGAATGAGGTCTCGAGAGTGATTAATATAAGTTGAAAGAACTTGTTTCGCAATCAAGCTAAAAGAAATTTATATAAACTAATCTACACTCATGTTGTGATGCATAATCGGAATTCGTAAATTCCATCGACATAAGCCAGGGCCCGAATCCATAGGCATAGGCCAGGTCCCGAATCCATAGGCATAAGCCAGGATCCGAACCATTGTTGCATTGTTGAGAAGCGAGTGTGCTAACCGCTGCGCTCATCGGACAGCCAAATTGTGTTGGGAAAAAAACAAGAAATATTTCAAATTCAGGGACAAGGTTGAATGTGACATGACCTTCCTTGGCCTGATTGTGATGGAAAACAAACTGAAGAGGGAAACAAAACCAGTGATAAAGACTCTACTTGCTGCTAGCATCCGCTGTGTGATGATTACAGGTAATGATACAACCCGATACAACCCGCTACAACCCGATACAACCCGATACAACCCTCTACAACCAGCTACAACCCTCTACAACCAGCTACAACCCTCTACAACCTGATACAACCCGCTACAACCCGCTACAACCCGATACAACCCACTACAACCAGCTACAACCCGATACAACCCACTACAACCACCTCTACAACCCTCTACAACCAGCTACAACCCACTACAACCCACTACAACCAGCTACAACCCACTACAACCTGATACAACCCACTACAACCCACTACAACCCGATACAACCCGATACAACCCACTACAACCCAATACAACCCGCTACAACCCACTACAACCCACTACAACCCGATACAACCCGATACAACCCGATACAACCCACTACAACCCACTACAACCTGATACAACCCACTACAACCCACTACAACCAGATACAACCCGATACAACCCGATACAACCCACTACAACCCAATACAACCCGATACAACCCACTACAACCCACTACAACCCGATACAACCCGATACAACCCGCTACAACCCACTACAACCCAATACAACCCGATACAACCCACTACAACCCGATACAACCCAATACAACCCACTACAACCCACTACAACCTGATACAACCCAATACAACCCGATACAACCCACTACAACCCAATACAACCTGATACAACCCACTACAACCCAATACAACCTGATACAACCCACTACAACCCAATACAACCTGATACAACCCACTACAACCCAATACAACCTGATACAACCCACTACAACCTGATACAACCCACTACAACCTGATACAACCCACTACAACCCTATACAACCCGATACAACCCACTACAACCCGCTACAACCTGCTACAACCCACTACAACCCTATACAACCTGATACAACCCACTACAACCTGATACAACCCACTACAACCCAATACAACCAGATACAACCCGATACAACCCGATACAACCCACTACAACCCGATACAACCCTATACAACCTGATACAACCCACTACAACCTGATACAACCCACTACAACCCTATACAACCTGATACAACCCACTACAACCTGATACAACCCACTACAACCCTATACCACCTGATACAACCCACTACAACCCGATACAACCTGATACAACCCACTACAACCCTCTACAACCCGATACAACCCGATACAACCCACTACAACCCACTACAACCTGATACAACCCACTACAACCCAATACAACCCGATACAACCCAATACAACCCGATACAACCCACTACAACCCAATTCAACCTACTACAACCCAATACAACCCACTACAACCCACTACAACCCGATACAACCCGATACAACCCGCTACAACCCACTACAACCCGATACCACCTGATACAACCTACTACAACCCAATACAACCCGATACAACCCTATGCAACCTGATACAACCCACTACAACCCAATACAACCTGATACAACCCGATGTTTCCCAGGTGACAAATATACAAATATACTCCATGTTTCCCAGGTAACAAATATACTCCATGTTTCCCAGGTAACAAATATACAAATATACTCCATGTTTCCCAGGTGACAAATATACAAATATACTCCATGTTTCACAGGTGACAAATATACAAATATACTCTATGTTTCCCAGGTGACAAATATACAAATATACTCCATGTTTCCCAGGTAACAAATATACTCCATGTTTCCCAGGTGACAAATATACAAATATACTCCATGTTTCCCAGGTAACAAATATACTCCATGTTTCCCAGGTGACAAATATACTCCATGTTTCCCAGGTAACAAATATACTCCATGTTTCCCAGGTAACAAATATACTCCATGTTTCCCAGGTAACAAATATACTCCATGTTTCCAGGTAACAAATATCTCCATGTTTCCCAGGTAACAAATATACTCCATGTTTCCCAGGTAACAAATATACCCATGTTTCCAGGTAACAAATATTCCATGTTCCCAGGTGACAAAATACTCCATGTTCCTAGGAACAAATACTCCATGTTACCAGTAACAATATACTCCATGTTTCCCAGGTAACAAATATACTCCATGTTTCCCAGGTAACAAATATACTCCATGTTTCCCAGGTAACAAATATACTCCATGTTTCCCAGGTGACAAATATACTCCATGTTTCCCAGGTAACAAATATACTCCATGTTTCCCAGGTAACAAATATACTCCATGTTTCCCAGGTAACAAATATATTCCATGTTTCCCAGGTGACAAATATACTCCATGTTTCCTAGGTAACAAATATACTCCATGTTTCCCAGGTAACAAATATACTCCATGTTTCCCAGGTAACAAATATACTCCATGTTTCCCAGGTAACAAATATACTCCATGTTTCCCAGGTAACAAATATACTCCATGTTTCCCAGGTGACAAATATACTCCATGTTTCCCAGGTAACAAATATACTCCATGTTTCCCAGGTAACAAATATACTCCATGTTTCCCAGGTAACAAATATATTCCATGTTTCCCAGGTAACAAATATATTCCATGTTTCCCAGGTGACAAATATATGACGTCTCCGTAGCCCAGTGATTAAGGCGTCCGCCTACGGAGCGGGAGGTCGAAGGTTCGAATCTCGTCAGGGGTTCGTTCTGATATGACCGGTTGGTGAGCCGCCAGCTAGTTAAATAATGGTTACCGATTGCCTACCAGCCTGACGTCTGGCACACAAGCATAGGATTCGGGAAGTACTGATGTTCATAAAAAAGAGGTGTCTCATAAGTCAGAAATGGCTGACCCTTTAAATAGGGGTGACACTATAATAAACAAACACTTTATACTTTTTATACTCCATGTTTCCCAGGTAACAAATATACAAATATACTCCATGTTTCCCAGGTGACAAATATACTCCATGTTTCCCAGGTGACAAATATACAAATATACTCCATGTTTCCCAGGTGACAAATATACAAATATACTCCATGTTTCCCAGGTGACAAATATACAAATATACTCCATGTTTCCCAGGTAACAAATATACTCCATGTTTCCCAGGTGACAAATATACTCCATGTTTCCCAGGTAACAAATATACTCCATGTTTCCCAGGTAACAAATATACTCCATGTTTCCCAGGTAACAAATATACTCCAGGTTTCCCAGGTAACAAATATACTCCATGTTTCCCAGGTAACAAATATACTCCATGTTTCCCAGGTGACAAATATACTCCATGTTTCCTAGGTAACAAATATACTCCATGTTTCCCAGGTAACAAATATACTCCATGTTTCCCAGGTGACAAATATACTCCATGCTTCCCAGGTAACAAATATACTCCATGTTTCCCAGGTGATAAATATACTCCATGTTTCCCAGGTAACAAATATATTCCATGTTTCCCAGGTAACAAATATACTCCATGTTTCCCAGGTGACAAATATACTCCATGCTTCCCAGGTAACAAATATACTCCATGTTTCCCAGGTAACAAATATACTCCATGTTTCCCAGGTAACAAATATACTCCATGTTTCCCAGGTAACAAATATACTCCATGTTTCCCAGGTAACAAATATACTCCATGTTTCCCAGGTGACAAATATACTCCATGTTTCCCAGGTAACAAATATACTCCATGTTTCCCAGGTAACAAATATACTCCATGTTTCCCAGGTAACAAATATACTCCATGTTTCCCAGGTAACAAATATACTCCATGTTTCCCAGATGATAAATATACTCCATGTTTCCCAGGTAACAAATATACTCCATGTTTCCCAGGTGACAAATATACTCCATGTTTCCCAGGTAACAAATATATTCCATGTTTCCCAGGTGACAAATATACTCCATGTTTCCCAGGTGACAAATATATTCCATGTTTCCCAGGTGACAAATATACTCCATGTTTCCCAGGTAACAAATATATTCCATGTTTCCCAGGTGACAAATATACTCCATGTTTCCCAGGTGACAAATATATTCCATGTTTCCCAGGTAACAAATATACTCCATGTTTCCCAGGTGACAAATATATTCCATGTTTCCCAGGTGACAAATATACTCCATGTTTCCCAGGTAACAAATATACAAATATACTCCATGTTTCCCAGGTAACAAATATACTCCATGTTTCCCAGGTAACAAATATACTCCATGTTTCCCAGGTAACAAATATACTCCATGTTTCCCAGGTAACAAATATACTCCATGTTTCCCAGGTAACAAATATACTCCATGTTTCCCAGATGATAAATATACTCCATGTTTCCCAGGTAACAAATATACTCCATGTTTCCCAGGTAACAAATATACTCCATGTTTCCCAGGTGACAAATATACTCCATGTTTCCCAGGTAACAAATATACTCCATGTTTCCCAGGTGACAAATATACTCCATGTTTCCTAGGTAACAAATATACTCCATGTTTCCCAGGTAACAAATATACTCCATGTTTCCCAGGTGACAAATATACAAATATACTCCATGTTTCCCAGGTAACAAATATACTCCATGTTTCCCAGGTGACAAATATACTCCATGTTTCCCAGGTAACAAATATACTCCATGTTTCCCAGGTAACAAATATACTCCATGTTTCCCAGGTAACAAATATACTCCAGGTTTCCCAGGTAACAAATATACTCCATGTTTCCCAGGTAACAAATATACTCCATGTTTCCCAGGTGACAAATATACTCCATGTTTCCTAGGTAACAAATATACTCCATGTTTCCCAGGTAACAAATATACTCCATGTTTCCCAGGTGACAAATATACTCCATGCTTCCCAGGTAACAAATATACTCCATGTTTCCCAGGTGATAAATATACTCCATGTTTCCCAGGTAACAAATATATTCCATGTTTCCCAGGTAACAAATATACTCCATGTTTCCCAGGTGACAAATATACTCCATGCTTCCCAGGTAACAAATATACTCCATGTTTCCCAGGTAACAAATATACTCCATGTTTCCCAGGTAACAAATATACTCCATGTTTCCCAGGTAACAAATATACTCCATGTTTCCCAGGTAACAAATATACTCCATGTTTCCCAGGTGACAAATATACTCCATGTTTCCCAGGTAACAAATATACTCCATGTTTCCCAGGTAACAAATATACTCCATGTTTCCCAGGTAACAAATATACTCCATGTTTCCCAGGTAACAAATATACTCCATGTTTCCCAGATGATAAATATACTCCATGTTTCCCAGGTAACAAATATACTCCATGTTTCCCAGGTGACAAATATACTCCATGTTTCCCAGGTAACAAATATATTCCATGTTTCCCAGGTGACAAATATACTCCATGTTTCCCAGGTGACAAATATATTCCATGTTTCCCAGGTAACAAATATATTCCATGTTTCCCAGGTGACAAATATACTCCATGTTTCCCAGGTGACAAATATATTCCATGTTTCCCAGGTAACAAATATACTCCATGTTTCCCAGGTGACAAATATATTCCATGTTTCCCAGGTACAAATATACTCCATGTTTCCCAGGTAACAAATATACAAATATACTCCATGTTTCCCAGGTAACAAATATACTCCATGTTTCCCAGGTAACAAATATACTCCATGTTTCCCAGGTAACAAATATACTCCATGTTTCCCAGGTAACAAATATACTCCATGTTTCCCAGGTAACAAATATACTCCATGTTTCCCAGATGATAAATATACTCCATGTTTCCCAGGTAACAAATATACTCCATGTTTCCCAGGTAACAAATATACTCCATGTTTCCCAGGTGACAAATATACTCCATGTTTCCCAGGTAACAAATATACTCCATGTTTCCCAGGTGACAAATATACTCCATGTTTCCTAGGTAACAAATATACTCCATGTTTCCCAGGTAACAAATATACTCCATGTTTCCCAGGTGACAAATATACAAATATATTCCATGTTTCCCAGGTAACAAATATACTCCATGTTTCCCAGGTAACAAATATATTCCATGTTTCCCAGGTGACAAATATACTCCATGTTTCCCAGGTGACAAATATATTCCATGTTTCCCAGGTGATAAATATACTCCATGTTTCCCAGGTGACAAATATACTCCATGTTTCCCAGGTAACAAATATACTCCATGTTTCCCAGGTGACAAATATACTCCATGTTTCCCAGGTAACAAATATACTCCCATGTTTCCCAGGTGACAAATATACTCCATGTTTCCCAGGTAACAAATATACTCCATGTTTCCCAGGTGACAAATATACTCCATGTTTCCCAGGTAACAAATATACTCCACTCCATGTTTCCCAGGTAACAAATGTACTCCATGTTTCCCAGGTGACATGATTACAACAGCAATCAGTGTAGCTCGTAACTGCGGGATGGTGAGCACGCGCGATCGCGTCGTCATCGTCGAAGCGCATAAACCAGAAAACAACAACGATCAGGCGCGGATAGAGTGGGAGCTGTCGGACATGAATGTTGATGAAAGTCCAGATATGTCGGATTATGATAATGAGGTAGATAACTCCATAATGTATTTGTTTTATATAGGGCCATAGTAAGAAATATGTGTGTTTCCCGTCTCTACCCGAGTTTATTCCCGCTGAGTAGCTGACCTCAATTTATTTAATTTGAAGTCATACAATATTAAACAAAAATTATGTGTTTTTGTTTAAAAAAATAACACCTGTTACAAAAATAACACCGAAACCACAATTGGGAATTTATTCAAATAACAAATGGCACAAGAAATGATCATGCATAAATACATCATCCATTACCCTACCCCCCACCCCATTCAAAGAACCTATCGTAACTTATTTACCATGGAGACCAGAACCACACATATTTTATTTTTTTGTCCTTAATGATTGTCGTATTAATTGGGAAATATTTATTGCCCGGTGATTTCACACGTGGATGAATTCTTGCTTACAACTATTTCTATCACCATTTCTTTATTTAATTGTGGAAGTATCTGTGTGTTTTACGTTTATTTATCGTCGCTACCAGTTGCCCATATGAGCGACGCCTCCTGAAGAGATTAGTCATTTTAGAATTTTGGAGGATTGTGCAATGATACAGATAGACAGAGACCCATAGATTCTCCTCTCATTCTTTTACTTGCACAATGTAAAGCGCCGACACGAGGACTCGGTTTAACGTCCCATCTGAAAGACTGTTAATTTTATTAGGATCAGACGGGGGATCAAACCTGTGATCCCTGGATTACCAGTCCAGCGTGTTACCACTGGACTACAGATCCGTCTGTTTCATAGAGAACAACCATTATAAGTCAACTTGTTAACAAATAATTATGCAAAGGTCACAGGAACAAATATTCTTGGCTGTAAATGTATTCCTGCATAATAGATTATATAACATATTCATGGTTACAGATACTAAATCGCACTAATTAATGTATGGATGCCTCATAGATTTCCTGCATGGGTAATAGATTCACTCTGTATTAATCAAGAAGGAAAATTAAAAAAGACGATATTGAAAATTATTTAATTAACCGGTAAGATATTTTGGAGGGAGTCGGTATTGAATGCTACTCTTGCTGTTTGGGATGGCTTACAGATAATCTAACTCGTAGACGTTTGTAGGTTTTTGACACAGCCCGCACCCCCCACACTGCTACCTCTCATCCTTTCACCCTCCACTGCTACCCCATCCCTTTCAAAACATTGACCCCTGTGATTTTTAGTGAGCTTTTTCAATTGATTTATTTTTCTAATTTTGTAAAAATTGGCAATTTGATTTCTCATATCAAAATCATATGCTCGTCGACGAGTTTTTAAGAAATTTCTCGTCGGGCGACAATTATGCAAATAGCGATAATATCGTGCATAAATGTCTGGTATAATTGAAAATAGAAACGTTTCATGCAATGCCAGTTTGTTATTTTCTTCATGCCAGTTTGTTATTTTATTCGTGTTAGTTTATTCACATCAGTTTATTATTTTATTCACGGCAGTTTGTTATTTTATTCACACCAGTTTGTTATTTTATTCACGGCAGTTTGTTATTTTATTCACACCAGTTTGTTATTTTATTCACGTTCTCTTTGCTTATGGCATGCTTGTTTAACGTAATGTCTTTTTATGTTTTATGCTTTTATTCCACTAAAAAAAATGTCTTCATTTTTACCAATTTGAAAATTTCATTCAATCTTCACTGAACTTTTTAACTTGCTAATCACGTCTGACGTTGCTTTCGCAAACAGCATAGAGCCAGATCACATGGCACAGGACAGAATGTCTGATCAGGCTCTATGTTGTTTACTATTTGTATAGTGGAGCTAAAACACTTGGCTGAATAGCAAACAACATAGATCCTGATCAGATGTGGCGTTACGCTGCGGCTGATCTGGATCTATGTTGTTTACATATTGATTCCATTTTCTACAGCATTTTAAGGGTTAAATTGTATTTTATTTTCAAATTTCATAAAATCTTGCACGACCCATCCACCAATAAAGTCGGAACTAAAACAACATTAAGATTCCTACATAATTCTTGCATCCTGGTAGCTATGTACATTAAGTTGAGAGCTGTATTGAGGCCCGCTTTCAAAGCTCAGCGGTTCACTGCTCAAGGTCATAAGTCACAAGGTCATTGAATTCAAATCCCGTTCTCACTCACTAACTTGTGAATCTTCATTGAAACATTTGTCATGTTCAGTATATTTTATTGATTTTGACGGTCAATGGTTCAAGGTCACAACATTTTCGGGGTCAGAAGGTCAAAGGTAATGGTTGCAGAGAACTCAAAGGTCAAAGTCCATTTCTGCTTAGTCACTCAAACAACCATCCGTTGTATACTCTTCTTCCAACTGGATAGCAACATTTATCCTGTTCAATTGCGGAGGGAATACAATTGCGGAGGGAATACAATTGCGGAGAGGGAATACAATTGCAGAAGGAATACAATTGCGGAGGGAATACAATTGCGGATGGAATACAATTGATTTTATGGTTAGGATCTTGTCAGATCAGATTCATTTAACACAAATTTACAGGAATGAGTTGTGAGACTGGGGAGGTGGATGGAGGGAGTGGGGAGGTGGATGGAGGGAGCGGGGAGGTGGATGGAGGAGGATGGGAGTGGGGAGGATGGAGTGGGGAGGTGGGGAGGTGGATGGAGGGAGTGTGGAGGTGGATGGAGGGAGTGGAGGGGTGGGGAGGGGCATGGAGGTGGATGGAGGGAGTGGGGGACCGAGTGGATGGATGGACCGGGGAGGTGGATGGGGAGTGTGGATGGATGGAGTGGATGGAGGTGGATGGATGGATGGAGGTGGGGAGTGGGTGGAGGAATGGGAGGTGGATGGATGGAGTGGAGGTGGATGGAGGGAGTGGGAGGTGGATGGAGGGAGGTGGAGGTGGATGGAGGTGAGTGGGGAGGTGGATGGAGTGGAGGTGGATGAGGGGAGTGGGATGGGAGTGGAGGGATGGAGGTGGGGAGTGGATGATGGTGGTGGATGGGGAGTGGGGAGGTGGATGGATGGGGAGTGGAGGGAGGATGGGGAGGTGATGGAGGGAGTGGATGGAGGTGGGGAGTGGGGAGGTGGATGGATGGGAGGGACCGGGGAGGTGGATGGAGGGATGGGGAGGTGTGGATGGAGCGGGGGGAGGTGGATGGTGGGACATGGAGGTGGATGGAGGGAGGGGGAGGTGGATGGAGGTGGGGAGGTGGATGGAGAACCAGGGAGGTGGATGGAGGGAGTGGGAGGTGATGATGGAGGGGAGGGGAGGGGAGGTGGATTAGTGGGACCGGGGAGGTGGATGACATCTCCGGGGAGGTGGATGGGGACTCTGGATATTTTGGACTGGATTCTTCATCTCTCTCTACACTACCACCCCCTGGATGTCCAGCTCCCCCGGATCCAGCCAAGGTGGACCTCTCTCTATATTGTTTGATTTAATCTGCCAAATTTATGTAAATCGGGATCCATTTGCATGACCCAATTAGTTTAAAGATGAATTTCACGTTCAATTGTGACTGTATGTTTCATGGAGTACTGCATGTGGATGTACTTTCTAGTTCTGGCAATTACTGATCAACGAGAGTGATTAATATAAGTTGCTAGAACTTGCTTCGCAATCGTTGTAAAATAAATAAAGTTAAAAATAATAATAATAAAAAATAATGATCTTACAAGCAGGCACAGTCTGGTTGATTCACGAAAATTTAAACTCTCAAATACATCCCGATTTACAAGTTGGGTCAGTTAGTTCATAGATGTTTAATTTATATATATAGTCCCACAAGTTTCGTCTGAACAGTTTAGTGTTTCGTATATCCTGGTTATTGGTTATTTCCAACTTGTTGTAAACCTAATATCGTACTCTTTTGTAGGTTGCTAAGGAATATATTAATTGTCTCAATACGTCAAGTATGAATCATTTTGTACTCTTTTTTCTTTTTTTTATCGTAAAATTAAATAATATTTTTAATTTTGCATGATTTCCAAATTTACGTAAGTCACTAGTTTTCTAGACTCAACGATATCCGGCTACAGAACGGAATCATTCCAGGATTTATATAACCATTATGAAAGATTTATTTCCCTTTATTGCAATACGCCATTTGTCTGGTTTGCTGTTTTGATTCCTTGGATAAATGTTATCGAGTTCTAAACTGAAATATAACACGCCAGCAGACCTGGACAGGATTTTGGATGAAAAAAATCTGCGTGTTATATATAAAGGATTACGGTACTAGCTAAGGTGAGAGGCAGTTTTGTTATCTCCGACGAGAGGTAAATTTTTCACCCCCTGGTTGCATGTCATGAAATTGTTTGAAATGTCTGCCAATGGGCCTAGGACCAATCGATTAACTGTTGCAAATGATCCGCATGTGGATCACAGCATGACGGAAGTATGTGCGCTCTACTGAGTGCCCTCTAGTTTTCGCATTGTTACTACGTCAGGATTATAAATGGGGGGAAATAAACTGATACAAAACTATTTCCTTCCCATTAATTGTACTAATGAGCCATTATCTATGTTTGAACGTGTTATAGGACACCGCCGGTTAACAAAGACTGGTTTCTGACAGAAATCTATATATCTAGTGCGGTCCGCCTCCGTGGTTGAGTGGTTACGGTCGCTGACTTGTATACCGCTGTAACCTATCATCACTGATGGTCACGGGTTCGGGCCCCGCTCAGGCCGTGTCTCATGTATATGAAAAAGTTGGCAGTTTCTTACGGAGGTTGGTGCACCCAAGTACTGGTTAACCGCTGGAGCCTGCCCAGGAAAGGTGTTGTTAGGTAAACTGTCCTCCGGCGAAATAGCCCAAAATGGTGCTTATGCAGGCGTAAAACCCGAAATATAAATATAACATATCTCTAGTGCTAAGTTGTGATTATGTGTGACTCAAGTTTGATCATTTACCATTAATTCATAATTCTATTGTGGATGGTTGATCCGAAAGTCAAACCGCGTAACTACGAGGATCCCGGAACAGCTGAGACTTGTTCTCGTATATTTAATCGTACGCTATTGTTTCGAATCCCACTGGGGTGTCAAATTATTTCAATTAATATAACAGGGTTCATTCTTTTGGGAGAAGTGAGAAAGCGCGTGATCGCTTCCTTAAATGGTGTTCTTTAATATACTTCTGCAAACAAAATAGGGTTAAAATGCACAGTACAACCATTAAATACAACATTTGAATAGAAGGAGTGCTTTATAATGGGCCAGTGTATCTTCTTACTAGACAAAATTTTGTTTGAAAATCGTAAAAACCAAAAAAAACAACAACAAAATTGTTAGGGAGAAGTGGGGCCCCCAGAGGGCAAAGTCATGGTCCCTAGGGCGACAATTTCGCCCACATCGCCCTCTAGAATGATCCCTGATATAAGTTGTTAGAACTTGCTTCGCAATCATTGTAAAATAAATAAAGTTTTAATTTCTTTTTTAATTCATGTGAGGAAGCTATCCAGTTGGCTTGTGAAAGATCGGTGGTTCTACCTGGGTGTCCATCTGTCCGTGCCTGTAATACTGCTCGAAGAGGCATCCGGGGTCTTCCACCACCAATAATAGCTGGAGAGTCACCATATGACCCAAACTGTCGGTGCCACTTTAAAAACCCCAAAACAAATCAAAAATGATTTGTCAAATTTGTGAAATGATCTAGAACCTGGTTTATTGAATATACTACTAATAACACATGTGAAGTTTGACAACCGGACCATCCATCGTAGAACCATGAACCAATGATCGTGCCTTGTAATGTGTTAATAAACTACTAATTTTCAGGAGACACCATTTTTAACATCTTCGTTTCATGATAAGGTTCGTAGTGAGTGCACAAATTTAGTGGTCTACAACCTTACTGTGACTTGACACATGCAAATATGATCGCTGATGGATATTTAGAAGCGACAAGTCCAAATATAGATGTTACTAAGACTGACAGGGTTGTTTACTTTGAGCTATATATAACTATATGCTCTTTCTAAATACATGTGGATCCTTTGCCACCCATTTGGTTCCCTGGTCGTGAGGGTAAATATGCTGAATCATCATCTCCGGAGAGGTCACCATGGCACCTTATTTAGAGAGGTCACCTGGTCCCAATTCTCCAGAGAGGTCACCTGGACCCCTTCTCCAGAGAGGTCACCATGACACTTTATCTAGAGATGTCACCTGGTCCCAATTCTCCAGAGAGGTCACCTGGACCCCTTCTCCAGAGAGGTCACCTGGACCCCTTCTCCAGAGAGGTCACCATGACACTTTATCTAAAGATGTCACCTGGTCCCAATTCTCCAGAGGTCACCTGGACCACATCTCCAGAAAGGTCACCATGACACTTTATCTAGGTCACATGGACCCCTTTCTTTCTCCAGAGAGGTCACCTGGACTGTTAGAAAATGGGCATGGTAGGTCAGAAAATGGACAGGGTGGGTCAGAAAATGGGCAGGGTGGGTCAGAAAATGGGCAGGGTACATTTTGAACCGCAATGAGGTGCGGGAGGGGGTATTCTGTGTGCATCTTCTACAGAGCAATGTGTATTATATAACATATACTAATTAACCATTAACCTGCCGAATAAATTGGATCTCGGCATCTGATCAGGATCTATGTTGTTTGCTATTCAGACGAGTGTTTTAGCTCCACTATTCGAATAGCAAACAACATAGAGCCTGATCAGACGGAATGGTCTGATCTGTCTCTATGTAGTTTGCAAAAGCGACTTTAGTCGTGATTGGCAGGTTATGGGTTAAGAGTACAAGCCGAGTTCTTTGTACAAAGTTAGAAACAAGATACACTTATAGTCTATAACCAAAGCAAGGGCTACATGCTGAAACTCCGGAAAATGATGATTTGAAAAAAGCTGGTATTCTGGATTTTATCCCCCGCCATTTTGGCGTCGTGCGCCTGTCCGTCTGTATGTGCTTCCATCTGTAGCATGTTCTCAGCAACCAATGGGTGGAATTTTATGAAACTTAAAATAAATATGTATCACCATAGTGTGTTTGTGCACGTGCACTTTTCATGGTGGGTCGACCCAATATCACCAGAGTTGTTGCCCATTAATTGACTAAAAATCCAGAGGTGAAACTCGGCAGGGGATATCAGTTCATCAAATTTGCTTTTTTATTATGCAAATATACCAGAAAACAATGACATAGTTACACTGTCAGTTCACAGTTATATACCAGAAAACAATGACATACACTGTCAGTTCACAGTTATATACCAGAAAACAATGACATAGTTCACTGTCAGTTCACAGTTATATACCAGAAAACAATGACATAGTTACACTGTCAGTTCACAGTTATATACCAGAAAACAATGACATAGTTACACTGTCAGTTCACAGTTATATACCAGAAAACAATGACATACACTGTCAGTTCACAGTTATATACCAGAAAACAATGACATACACTGTCAGTTCACAGTTATATACTAGAAAACAATGACATAGTTACACTGTCAGTTCACAGTTATATACCAGAAAACAATGACATAGTTACACTGTCAGTTCACAGTTATATACCAGAAAACAATGACATAGTTACACTGTCAGTTCACAGTTATATACCAGAAAACAATGACATAGTTGCTCTGTCAGTTCACAGTAAGCGTGTTGTTCCATGTGTTGTAATGCTGTTTATTTTTGCCTGCAATATTATTTATGTAAATTGATGTATAACCATTTCCTGTATCATTCTCTCTTCTGTCATGTATGGTGTAGCACAATAGCCAATCAGAACAAAGCTGTGTCATGTATGGTGTAGCACAATAGCCAATCAGAACAAAGCTGTGCCATGTATGGTGTAGCACAATAGCCAATCAGAACAAAGCTGTGTCATGTATGGTGTAGCACAATAGCCAATCAGAACAAAGCTGTGTCATGTATGGTGTAGCACAATAGCCAATCAGAACAAAGCTGTGTCATGTATGGTGTAGCACAATAGCCAATCAGAACAAAGCTGTGTCATGTATGGTGTAGCACAATAGCCAATCAGAACAAAGCTGATTGTCAACATCTCTTGGTACTCACTCCTGTGCTGAGCTCGGGGTTGGCAGTTAGTAGAGGTCAGATGTCCATTGTCATCCATTCTTTATCTTACCGGTACATGCCATCATCGAGTGTTCTGTAAATTTTGCATCAGTCCGCCTCCTGGTTGAGTTGTTATGGTCGCTCACTCAAATTGTCACAAAATGGAGCATCGATACTGTCCCGTAATTATGGTCCGCTGTCGAGTGGTCGATTGGTTACGGTCGCTGACTTGTATGCCACTGTAGCCTATTATCACTGATGGTCACGGGTTCGAGCCCCGCTCAGACCATCTCTCATTTATATGAAAAAGGAAAAGTGTTGTTAGGTAAACTGCCTGCAGGCGATATAGCCCAAAATGGTGCTGATGCAGGTGTAAAACCCGAACAAACAAACACATTTATTTTGCATCCCCCATGGGTGACATATCAGCTAAAATTACTAAGCGGACTTTGATCAAAATTGGCCCAGAGCTTCGTTTATGGTGGAATTGGGTCAAAGGTTTACTCAAGCATTGGCATTGATCTAGCCATATGTTTCCAAATTAGGTCAGTAGGTCATCAGTTAGATTAATGAAAATCTTTAAAACATCTGCAACTCGTCAGATGAGTGACACAGAATCGCTGTGCTCCTCTTGTCTAGATGGAGGCATATCTTTGTACATAATCTGGAAATTGTGTTGACATATGCATTTTTACCCCACCCACTATTATTTTGCATGCAACTGTGATGTTCCAGTATTTAGCATTTTGTGGAATGAACACAGAATCGCTGTGCTCCTCTTGTCTAGATGGAGGCATATCTTTGTACATAATCTGGAAATTGTGTTGACATATGCATTTTTACCCCACCCACTATTATTTTGCATGCAACTTTGATGTTCCAGTATTTAGGAATGTATATGTTTATCGGCAATTAACTGATTGCAACATTATTATAGAGATATGAATATTTTGTATAGAGCTTGCAGATACTTTCTCTCAAAATTATGCAACCCTCACCCCACCCGTCAGTTACCATCTTTCCTCCAGCCATCACTGATCTACTATATGTTTATATGTGTGTGTTTTACGTTTATTTATTATCACTACCGGTTGCCCATATGAGCGACGCCTCCTGAAGAGATTAGCCATTTTAGATTTTTGGAGGATAGTGCAATGATACAGACAGAGACCCATTCCAGAGTCTCCTCTTGTTCTTTTAAGTGCACAATGTAAAGCACCGAATTTTTATTAGGGTCAGACAGGGGGATCGAACCTGCGATCCCTGGATTACATGGACTAAACACATATGTTATACCTTTCTGTATTCCAACACATACGGAGTATGGTGCTAAGGAGAATGGTTGAACTGTGAAAGCATTCAGAAAATTGATGATTTTGAGACTGTTTTAACAACAAAAATATTCCTTTATAGGACCCCTGCGCGATATAGCCTGAACTGTGCTGATGCGCCGTTAAACCAAATACTCACTCAGTCCTCTAGAGGACTGATTTATGCAGAATTTTTGTGTTTTTACCTTTTTATACATATGAAATATATCGTAATATAAGGGTATTGAATTATTCGAGTATGAAAATACATAGCCCAAGCTACATAAAAGAGATATAAGCTGACAACTCTACAATCTGTTGCAAAGCTATAGGCTGTTTTCTAGAGCGGAATGGCAGGGTGCGCAGCCTTGCCCTTATTAGCCCTGCCATTTTGCCTTTCACGCCCGCCATGTTGCCTTTTTTAAAAAATATATGTATATGCCTCAACAGGTGCCTTCGGGCGGGCAGACCTATATAACTCGTCCGCCCTTTTCATCAGTATGTACTGCCTTACTGCCTCTTTGATCAATCACCGTAATTTACCAAACTTTTCTAGGAGCTAACCCCAGAATACCCCCTCCAGCACCTCATTGCGGTTCAAAATGCACCCTGCCCATTTTCTGACCCACCCTGCCCATTTTCTAGCCCACCCTGCCCATTTTCTGACCCACCCTGCCCATTTTCTGACCCACCCTGCCCATTTTCTGACCTACCATGCCCATTTTCTGACCCACACTGCCCATTTTCTGATCTACCCTGCCCATTTTCTGACCTACCCTGTCCATTTGCTGACTTACCCTGCCCAGCTTCTGACCAACCCTGCCCAGTTTCTGACCAACCCTGCCCAGTTTCTGACCCACCCTGCCCAGTTTCTGACCCACCCTGTCCAGCTTATGACCCACCATGTCCATTTTCTGACCCACCCTGCCCATTTTCTGACCCACCTTGCCCATTTTCTGACCCACCCTGTCCAGTTTCTGACCCACCCTGTCCAGTTTCTGACCCATCCTGCCCTTTTTTCCTCACTAGAATAAACCCTAATCTAGTCTATGGTAGACCCAAACCGTGGAAGAGCCGTACCACTTCCATGAAATTATATTTACAAAATTAAAGTAATCATACCCTGTCTACTACATACATATACTCGACGGCATTAATAATGCCACTGTTATATATGATAACCATTATTTTACCAAATTTATCATTTTTACAATTACCGGTACACATGACTCGCATTATGGAATCTAATGGATTGTTACCGGTAAATTCTTTATTATTTTGCGATAAACTTGTTTGAGAATGATTACTGTAAAAGGTTACATGGCTTTGTTTTACTGAATCCGAAAAAATACAACCGCTAAAGCCATTCAATCCCAAGTTACGTTTTTTAATGCCGTCAACTATATATACAGGTATATATATTGTTTGGGCATGCACTGTTTGTCTTTCAGTTTGCTCACAGTCCTTTACATTGTCAATTACTTCTTTTTCTTGTACATGTATACTTCTTTATTGCTTTATTCTGTGTAACTTTCCCACATTCATTTTGTCATTAAATATTATACATTTATATTCATAATAGGGTCGTCTCAAATTGGTCTTGCTACTACATTGTTAATGTATGTCGTATTGGTAATGGCCTCAATAGGTGCTTCTATGAGAGAAAGTGTTAATGCTTTATTCCGTGTAACTTTCCCTACATTCATTTTGTCATTAAATATTATACATTTATAGTCGTCTCAAATTTTGTAGGGCTATTAATCTGACCATATGGTTCTGATTTTTAAATTTTTTAAAAATAAATTTATTAATTAAGTTGTCTTTGTTTTAAAAGTTCATGCTCTACACTCACCAGAATTCCTAGCCTCATGTTTTACAGTATTTGGAGCAAACTAATAACCAAATAATATCAATATTCATATCATCTTATTGATTATATTTTATTACAGATCTTTATGCATGATTTTCTGTATAATCATTTCGGATAAAATGCATTAAATGACAATAAGAAATTATTTTTTATATTGTACATTTATTAATTTTGGAAGTTGTGATAGCGCAGTGGTAGCGTGTTCGCTTCAGGTGCGAAAGGCCCAGAGTTCGAGTCCCGCTGGAGCCGGTACGATTGTGCCGTTAGGCAAGGCATTTAATTTCCACATGCCTCTTCTCTCTCCTTCGTGGCGATGGATTCCATCAGGAATGAGGTCTCGAGAGTGATTAATATAAGTTATAAGAACTTTTTTCGCAATTGAGCTAAAATAAATTAGTATAAACTAAACGCAAGAGTGATTAATATAAGTTGTAAGAACTTGTTTCACAATCGAGCTAAACTGAATTAGTATAAACTAAACTATTAACCCATTCAACACCAAGTAACTGACATGGACTGGTCCATGATATTCATAAACCAATAAATGAATCAGAAAATCACATTTGGACAAGTTCATTTATCAAAATGGGTAATTATGTCTAAAAATAGTCATATCACTGGCAACAAGTGCAGATCCTGATGAGACGGCTCGTCACGAGCCGGCTCGTCATGAGCCGGCTCATCTGGATCTACACTTTTTATAAGCCTATTTAGAGGTCTGTGGTGTTGAAAGGGTTAATTAAGCATAAAAGTGTCCCTTTTGCATGGAAAATCCCTGTGTTTCTTAGGCCAGAAAAGCTTAATGTGGAACTACACAACACACATGATTATACCAGGCTGGGCTGGGTCCAATTACAATCCAATTACAATCATTAGTTAGTTAATTTTAACTATTTGCATTCTGGGTAAAATAAAGGCTGGATCTACACTTTGTGTAAGCCTATTTAGAGGTCTGTGGTGTTGAAAGGGTTAATTTGCTCCAAAGTACCCGATGACCGATTAGGAATTTTGTTGAGTGTATAATTTCACTAATACTCTCTCTGCATTCAGCACAAGGCGAATCCTCGACATCTTCAGTTGTATCGTTTAATTGTTGTGTTTTGTCTGCTAGCAATCCTTTCCCTTTAGTATATGTTACTATATAATTCCGTGGGATTTTCATATAGATTTTAAATAATAAAACTTTTTGAGTAATTTGGACCATAAATTAATGGAAAAAAAGGTGTTTCCATTTTTTCATACATTTTTTCTCCCTTAAATCCAAGATGGCCGCCGATGCCGAAAAACGTCACTATGCGGTTACTAAAATGATTTGAATGGATTTAGGGGGCAAAAACCGGAGGGAAAAAATGGAAACACCTTTTTTTCATTCATTTATGGTCCAAATTACTTAAAAAGTTTTATTATTTAAAATCTATATGAAATTCCCACGGAATTTTATTATACTACACATACTATCTGGTGAAGTTATACTGAACACAGATACTTTGTATTTAGTATCTGCTTTATGTCTTATTTGTTAATTTCAGTTTTGCGCAGGATGTACAAATCATCGACACATGGTGAATTGTCCATTAGCATCATTCTGTCGAATTAGCTAGATTTTTGGAATGATTAAATTTTTGTAAAATGTTCGACAGACATCCTTGTTCGCGTTGTAAGCACAGCACAGCACTTTATAGTTATTTTATTTAAGCAAGCATAAAATTAATTTAAATGGCAAGGACGCTAATGGGCCATTGACCAAGTGTCTATTGTTCAATGATGGTAGATTCGACATTTCAGGAGTAGATAATGGAAATGAAAATGTTTATGATATTGAAAATTCTTTCCAATTGCACTAGGTGCTGAGCTGGCTGAGTTCGCACTAGAAAATGTTGTGCTAGGTACTGAGCTGGCTGAGTTCGCACTAGAAAATGTCATACTAGGTGTTGAGCTGGCTGAGTTCGCACTAGAAAATGTCATGCTAGGTGCTGAGCTGGCTGAGTTCGCACTAGAAAATGTCATGCTAGGTGCTGAGCTGGCTGAGTTTGCACTAGAATACGTCATGCTAGGTACTGAACTGGCTGAGTTCACACTAGAAAATGTCGTGACAAACCAACGTTTGCTTTCATTTCGACACAGTTGTAATATATTATATGAATGTTACTAATATTGTCAGACTAATACTTATATTTGTCATGATCTGCTAAGTAATATGAAATTTGATGTTTAATGTGCTAAATTTTATGAATTTTGGTCTTGATTTGCTAATTACTGTAGTATGAAATTTGGTCTTTGGTCTGACTAAATATTTTGTTCAGAAATAAATTTATTATAAAAATTTGAAGTAATGTCAAAATTCCAAAAAAAAATCATTAATCAGCATACATTTATCAGAGTCTATTGAGTACCTATTGTATGTGGAATAAAATTGTAATATCTCCAAGGAGACCACAGCTCACTGTAGAGTAATTAGATGATATCTCTACAGTAAAATCTGTGTTAGCGCTCACCTCCATTAAGCAGCCAACCTGTATTAATAGAGGTCAAATATATAATAAAAGAACATATTTGGAAACTGGAGACTGGCTGCTTAATACAGGTTGGCTGCTCAATGGAGGTGACCATTAACACAGTCATGTTGTTTTATTATACATTTGTCCTCTAGCCAGCAGCCACCTGTGCTAAGCAGCCACTTTCTGTGATTCCCTTGGATAGCAATTACGCCAAGTTGCAAGAACTTGTTTCGCAATCAAGCTAAAATAAATTTGAATAAACAGAGCATTTTGAGACCCATTTACCGAGGATCGAACCCGGACTGCATTGGTGAGAAGCGAGCGCGCTAACCACTGCGCTAATCGTACAGCTGATCGGAACAGAAATTTGTAATTAGAATTGTTCACATTATAAGACCAGACTTCAATCTTACTGGATCAAGGCACTTTTCAGTATTTAACCCATTCAACCCCAAGTAACTGACATGGACTGGTGCATGATATTTTTAGACCAACAAATGAATAAGAAAATTACCTTTGGACCAGTTCATTTATCAAAATGGGTAATTTTATCTAAAAATAGTAATAAATATTACTGACAAAAAGTGCAGATCCTGATGAGACGGCTCGTCACGAGCCGGCTCATCTGGATCTACACTTTTTGTAAGTCTATTTAGAGGCCTGTAGTGTTGAAAAGGTTAACCAAGTAGAACCACCGTTCTAATAGAGCCAGCAGAATTTGATACTCCTGTGGTGGGATTCGAACCTACAGTAGAGACAAGCAAATGCACGACTTTCTGCCATGAATACCCTTACAGTTAAACCTGTCTTAAGCAGCCAGCCAAGGGAATCACAAAAATTGGCTGCTTAGCACAGGTGGCTGCTTAATAGAGGTCAAATGTATACTAAAACAACATATTGGGAATCTGGAAACTGGCTGCTTAATACAGGTGACCACTAACACGGGTTTGACTGTATATATATATCGGAATATCGAATAATTCATGTACATGATGTTGATTTGCAGCTAACAGTGGCTTATAAGGGTTATAAATATGAGGCGGCGACACAGGTTCGTTTTGTCACAGGGGAGAGCATTTGTTTGTTACCTTCGGTGTGAAATTGTTGTTGAGTTATTTATCATTTTTTAAGCTGACAGAATATTGCATTTTGCACGAAAGGTTATGGAACAGTTTGCTATGTAGACCTGCTTTGTATTTATAATTAACTGGCTACCATGGTTATTATGTGAAGTGCCCATATACTAGATGTAGCAATACCTGCCACCATGTTTAATCATATACCTCTAATCATGACTAAAGTCGCCACCATGTTTAATCATATACCTCTAATCATGTCTAAAGTCGCCACCATGTTTAATCATATACCTCTAATCATGTCTAAAGTCGCCACCATGTTTAATCATATACCTCTAATCATGTCTAAAGTCGCCACCATGTTTAATCATATACCTCTAATCATGACTAAAGTCGCCACCATGTTTAATCATATACCTCTAATCATGACTAAAGTCGCCACCATGTTTAATCATATACCTCTAATCATGTCTAAAGGCTCTTTTGCAAGCAGTATAGAGCCAGATCAGACGGCACAAAATGTAGCCGTATTTTTCCTATATATGGTTATTTGTTACACAGCATATGGGCGTTTATTAGAGCAAGATAATTCTGGTATTTCATGGGCATTGCTGTGTATCAGGTGAGGCATTCATCACTTCAGCCATTGTAAATGGCGCAGTAGACCGTACCAATAAATTTGCCAAAATAGTCGCCCTAGGGACCCTGACTTCGCCCTCTGGGGGCCCCACTTCTCCCTAAAAAAAAAAAAATTCAAACAAAATTTTGTCTAGTAAGATACACTGGCCCATTATAAAGCACTCCTTCTATTCAAATGTATTTAATGGTTGTACTGTGCATTTTAACCCTATTTTGCAGAAGTATATTAAAGAACACCAGTTTAAGGAAGCGATCACGCGCTTTCTCACTTCTCCCAAAAATTCTGACCTAGAATGAACCCTGGGAGGGATTACCCATTTCTGCCTTGAGTTAAAATGACATGCCTCACTAATAATTAGAATAACAGATTATGCACATTTTCTTTTTATTACCATAAGACATATTGTTTATAATACACAAACTGTCTTAAGATTAATAAGGGGTTGGGAGGGATTACCCATTTCTGCCTTGAGTTAAAATGGCATGCCTCACTATTAATTAAAAGTTTTCGGCAGATTATGCGCTCTATTTTTTATTACCATAGACAAACTGTCTTAAGATTAATAATGAAAAAAAAATTGAAAAAAAAGATTAATAAGCATCTCAGGGATTACCCATTTCTGTCTGGTGCTATGATGCTACAGTTTTTGCTTTCGCCCATATATTCACACATAACGATGCCCATGTAGTCAACTCCCAGCTTTACTCATTGTATTCAACTCATAGCAATGCCGTAGTATTTAAGTTTTACATTGGAATTGCTACTGTAAGTAGACATGTACATGAAAGAACTGGTACATGAAACATTTGCAATTCAGTAAATTTACAGCTGCTTGAATGATTATGTTATAAATAGGATCTTAGTACATGAAAGAACTGGTACATGAAACATTTGCAATTCAGTAAATTTACAGCTGCTTGAACTATTATGTTATAAATAGGATCTTGTTTTCGTGCTATTGTATTGAATTTATTTAACAAGTCTTCTAAAAAAAAAAGGATAATACTGACCAGGGGCTCATCGTGTTTTTATCATTTTTTATCATTTTTAGAACACGTTAAATAAATTCAATAACAAATGAACACTCATATAATATTCTATATTTTCAGTTTATTACTTAACCCTTTCAACACCACAGACCTCTAAATAAGCTTACAAAAAGTGTAGATCCAGATGAGCCGGCTCGTGACGAGCCGTCTCATCAGGATCTGCACTTTTTGCCAGTGATATGACTATTTTTAGACATAATTACCCATTTTGATAAATGAACTTGTCCAAATGTGATTTTCTGATTCATTTATTGGTTTATGAATATCATGGACCAGTCCATGTGAGTTACTTGGTGTTGAATGGGTTAAATATAAATTTTAGCCTAGTTTTTGCCGTTATTTGCTTACTACAATAATGTCTACCACCCAGGTTGTTTTCCAGTATGATATAACGTTTGCTGGTTTGCTACGGCCACATTCTCGTATTTAACCAGTTCATGAGAAAATAATGCATGCATACTCATTGCTAGTTTGCTTACTTCCTGTAGCATCTCAGTTTATCAAATTTGACAGATAACAGATGTTTGTAGTTTCGTGGTAAGATTTTCAATCGTTTTCATGTATCTAATTCCGTACATGTGATTTATTTCTGATAAATGGATAACGGAGAGCAGGATTTCGATTATTAAATGTTCAAATTCATATCAAAGTAATAAAAATATATTATGTTTCTAGTTTCGTATCTGCCTAGGTATCGACCCTCGGTAACTTGATATCAGTCTTTGACCTTTAATCGATGACCTTGGCTGATATGGAACTAGCCACATAATATGACCTCTAAGTATAACTCACTGTATGGAACCCGAAACAACAGCTGTTTTCTTCTGTGAAAAATGATACAATTTAATGTACCGTGACATTTCATTGCAATAACCGAAAGGCAAATTGTATTTGTTTTAATCTCATATAATGTCGTGTTTCATTGTATCAACTATTCACAGTAAAGACAACTTGTTGTATCGGGTTCATATGATGACCTAACACTACTTTTATTGCAGTTTTATATTTCATTCTATTTTTAGAACACTTATATATTTCTTGCACTTTATTTTTACTAACGCTATAATATAACAATTGTAACAATATTAAAATGTACGAAACTTTCTCAGTTGATGAGAATTCGCTATTAACCCATCACCCATTACAAGCTGCTTCTAGAAGGGAATGGATGAAGTATTTTTCTGTTTTAAACACACTCCAACATTAAATTTTATATCATCAACACAACTATGCAATAACTTACTGACTCAAAAACAAATATGTTTTAACTTTATTTACAATTTGCTCTACGTTTCCATGCTGTATAAGATATTGTATATTAACCCATACCCTGCCAATAACAACGAAAGCATCTTTTACAAATAGCATAGAGCCAGATCATTCTGTTCCGTCTGATCAGGCTCTATGCTGTTTGCTATTCGGATAGTGGAGCTAAATTGTCTGAGTAGCAAAGAACATAGATCCTGATCAGATGCGGATCTATGTTGTTTGCACATTCCATCAAATTTATTTGGCAGGTTAAGGATTAAAACATGGCGTCATACAGATTATATAGATTTTCCATTTTCTAATACAGTGAAACCCCTCAAAACTGGAACCCCTCTAAACTAGAATTCTCCAAACCAAACAAATTTCTTTCTCACAAATTAGTCCGCCTCCGTGGTCGAGTGGTTACGGTCGCTGACTTGTATACCACTGTAACCTATCATCACTGATGGTCACGGGTTCGAGCCCCGCTCAGGCCGTGTCTCATTTATATGAAAAAGTTGGCAGTTTCTTACGGAGGTTGTTGCACCGAAGTACTGGTTAACCGCTGGAACCTGCCCAGGAAAGGTGTTGTTAGGTAAACTGCCCGACAGCGATATAGCCCGAAATGATGCTGATGCAGGCGTAAAACCCGAAATATAACATAACATAATTCTCGCAAATTATTCCCTTCTTTGTTCATTGTAAAAAACCCTGTAAACCCCTCATCTGAATACTGTACAGATTAAAAGAAACATATGTGCGTTCTCAACTGTAAATTACCCCTGTAAACTGAACAGCGACTTGTCTAGACCAAATATTAAACGTACAATACTTTTAAGCAAACAACTTTTTCAGCTATTATTTTTCAATATAATGTATTGTACACTTAAACTTAATCAGTTCTTTACTAACTGCCAAACTATAAACCTGTCTCAGCCTCCAGCTAAGTATTGCAGAGTTGAATTGTTTGGACTAACTGCCAAACTATAAACCTGTCTCAGCCTCCTGCTAAGTATTGCAGAGTTGAATTGTTTGGACTAACTGCCAAACAATAAACCTGTCTCAGCCTCCTGCTAAGTATTGCAGAGTTGAATTGTTTGGACTAACTGCCAAACTATAAACCTGTCTCAGCCTCCTGCTAAGCATTGCAGAGTTGAATTGTTTGGACTAACTGCCAAACTATAAACCTGTCTCAGCCTCCTGCTAAGTATTGCAGAGTTGAATTGTTTGGACTAACTGCCAAACTATAAACCTGTCTCAGCCTCCTGCTAAGTATTGCAGAGTTGAATTGTTTGGACTAACTGCCAAACTATAAACCTGTCTCAGCCTCCAGCTAAGTATTACAGAGTTGAATTGTTCATTTCGTAGAAATGTACACCATTATGAAAACTCCTAAACTGTAAAACTCCTCCAAAACAAACTGTACCTTCTGCTCCGGTAGCCGTTCAGTATCGAGGGGTTTCACTGTATATCAATTAAATGCTACGATGGTCGCCAGTTCGGACAGGTGAGTTTTCTCCGGGTACTCCGGTTTCTTCCCGCACGAATGACCACATTTACACTTTCATCTGCTCCAATGAGAATGATTAATTTAAGTTGTTAAAACTTGCTTCGCAATCGTTGTAAAATAAATAAAGTTTTAAAAAAATACAACCTTGAATGGTATAAGACAAGTATAAACTTGTAAAATTGTGTATACAGTGCTACTCAAGTTTATTTTATCTTTAACCCATTCAACACCAAGTAACTAACATGGACTGGTGCATGATATTTTTAGACCAATACAATAATAAGAACATTACATTCATTTGCACCAGTTCATTGATCAAAATGGGTAATTTTGTCTAAAAATAGTAATGTGACTAGCAAAAAGTGTAGATCCTAATCTGGATCTACACTTTTTGTAAGCCTATTTAGAGGTATGTTGTGTTGAAAGGGTTAAATTATAGACAACTTAAAACCATTTAATTATTGATTTTTTGAATAGCACATAAACTCAGCATAAGAGATATTTGGAGATTATGTGTATATTTTACTCTCAGCCGGACATTCACCATTTATGAAATAAAATCTATTTTTAGGTGACAGCGAGAGTCCCAATTGACGATGTTAGGACGCATTTAGCTGTTACTGGCAAGTCGTTTGCTGTCATTGAGAAATATTTTCCACATCTGCTGCCAAAAATATGTGTTCAAGGGACAATATTTGCTCGAATGCTGCCAGATCAGAAATGCCAGTTGATTCAAAAACAACAAGAGTTAGGGTAAGTTCATTTATTCTAAATTGTTTTGAGAATGTCCCTGTGTCATTGAGTTAAGCTTACCAGTCCTAAATTGTTTTGAGAATGTCCCTGTGTCATTGAGATAAGCTTACCAGTTCTAAATTGTTTTGAGAATGTCCCTGTGTCAATGAGGTAAGCTCACCAGTTCTAAATTGTATTGAGAATGTCCCTATGTTAATGAGGTAAGCTTACCAGTTATAAATTGTATTGAGAATGTCCCTATCTCAATGTGGTAAGCTTACCAGTTCTAAATTGTTTTGAGAATGTCCCTATCTCAATGTGGTATGCTTACCAGTTCTAAATTGTTTTGAGAATGTCCCTATCTCAATGTGGTATGATTACCAGTTCTAAATTGTATTGAGAATGTCCATATCTCAATGTGGTATGCTTACCAGTTCTAAATTGTTTTGAGAATGTCCCTATCTCAATGTGGTATGCTTACCAGTTCTAAATTGTATTGAGAATGTCCCTATCTCAATGTGGTATGCTTACCAGTTCTAAATTGTATTGAGAATGTCAATGGGTAGCTACCAGTTCTAAATTGTATTGAGAATGTCCCTATCTCAATGGGTAGCTACCAGTTCTAAATTGTATTGAGAATGTCCCTATCTCAATTGGTATGTTACCAGTTCTAAATTGTATTGAGAATGTCAATGAGGTAAGCTCACCAGTTCTAAATTGTTTTGAGAATGTCCCTATCTCTATGTGGTATGCTTACCAGTTCTAAATTGTATTGAGAATGTCCCTATCTCAATGTGGTATGCTTACCAGTTCTAAATTGTATTGAGAATGTCAATGAGGTAAGCTCACCAGTTCTAAATTGTATTGAGAATGTCCCTATCTCAATGAGGTAAGCTTACCAGTTCTAAATTGTATTGAGAATGTCCCTATGTTAATGAGGTAAGCTCACCAGTTCTAAATTGTATTGAGAATGTCCCTATCTCAATGTGGTATGCTTACCAGTTCTAAATTGTATTGAGAATGTCCCTATGTTAATGAGGTAAGCTCACCAATTCTAAATTGTTTCTAGAGTGTCCAATGTTAATGAGATAAGCATAGTCGCCCAAAATGCATCTATGCGGTGGAAACTTTAAATACATTTATATAGTAGTAGATATAAGCTCGCCGTTGTTTAATAATTGCTTCATAAAATATTATTTGAATATCTGTAATGCATACTTGTGTGTGTTGACAGGTACAGCGTGGGAATGTGCGGAGACGGAGCAAATGATTGTGAAGCATTGAAAGCGGCCCATGCAGGCATATCTCTTTCTGAAGCAGAGGCATCGATAGCTGCACCATTTACATCAAGGGTCAACAGTATCGAATGTGTTGTAACGTTAATGAGGTAAGTTACATGCAGGCATATCTCTTTCTGAAGTAGGGGCATCGATAGCCCTGCCCCATTTACATCAAGGGTCAACGATATCGAATGTGTTGTAACGTTAATGAGGTAAGTTACATGCAGGCAGGCATATCTCTTTCTGAAGCAGAGGCATCGATAGCCCGCCCCATTTACATCAAGGGTCAACGATATCGAATGTGTTGTAACGTTAATGAGGTAAGTTACATGCAGGCAGACATATCCCTTTCTGAAGCAGAGGCATCGATAGCCCCGCCCCATTTACATCAAGGGTCAACGATATCGAATGTTACCGAAGTTAATGGGGTACCGGTAGTTAACATTTAGGGGATATTTCAGGAAAGGAAGGCCTGTATTTGATCTCTTCATTTGGATGTCTTCTGTTTACTGGGATTATGCATGACTGAATCTGTCTCTTCATTTGGATGTTTTATGTTTTACAGGGAAGGCCGGGCAGCATTGGTCACTTCATTTGGATGTTTCATGTTTTACAGGGAAGGCCGGGCAGCATTGGTCACTTCATTTGGATGTTTTATGATTTACAGGGAAGGCCGGGCAGCATCGGTCATCATTGGATGTTTTATACAGGGAAGGCCGGGCAGCATCGGTCAATTCATGATGTTTATAGGGAAGGCCGGGCACATCGGTCACTTTTGGATGTTTATAGGGAAGGCCGGGCAGCATCGGTCACTTCATTTGGATGTTTTATAGGGAAGGCCGGGCAGCATGGTCACTTCATTTGGATGTTGCAGTTTTACAGGGAAGGCCGGGCAGCATCGGTCACTTCATTTGGATGTTTATGATTTACAGGGAAGGCCGGGCAGCATCGGTCACTTCATTTGGATGTTTTATGTTTTACAGGGAAGGCCGGGCAGCATCGGTCAATCATTTGGATGTTTTATAGGGAAGGCCGGGCAGCATCGGTCACTTCATTTGGATGTTTTATAGGGAAGGCCGGGCAGCATCGGTCACTTCATTTGGATGTTTTATAGGGAAGGCCGGGCAGCATCGGTCACTTCATTTGGATGTTTTATAGGGAAGGCCTGGCAGCATCGGTCACTTCATTTGGATGTTTTATAGGGAAGGCCTGGCAGCATCAGTCACTTCATTTGGATGTTTTATGATTTACAGGGAAGGCCGGGCAGCATCGGTCACTTCATTTGGATGTTTTATGTTTTACAGGGAAGGCCGGGCAGCATTGGTCACTTCATTTGGATGTTTCAAATACATGGCCTTATACAGTTTTATACAGTTCATATCGGTGATGATTTTATATTCGGTAAGTTTATAATAGGACATTAGGCAGTGCCTACGTCGCGTAGCGCTCTGGCTAATACACAACAACATTTAATATGTGTCCGCTTATTTCATGCGTATGTGGGCCCCACTTCTTAAAAAAGAGATAAAAATTTCATTCCAAATTTAGTCCAGTGTATATGTGAAGCACTCCATCTATACAGATGTTGTATTTAATTTTCATAATGTATATTTAACCCTGTATTGTTGAAATTTATTAAATAGTACCATTTAATGACGCAATCGTGCGCTTTCTCACTTCTTCCCAAAAATACTGACCTAGGATGAACCCTGACATAAATATAATAGAGTTTTCTCCCTTGTCAATTTTAGTACGGTGTAAACTTGGGAGATATGCAGTATTTATACATAGATCTCGTCATTACCACTACCATAGCAGTTCTGAGTAAGTAAAATATATAACGTGGCTTTGTGGAAACGTGGACACACTGAGTATGTATTGTAGCGTAGCAATATATAACGTGGATTGTTGGAGCCGTGGACACACTGTGTAAGTATTGTAGCGTAGCAATATATAACGTGGATTGTTGGAGCCGTGGACACACTGTGTAAGTATTGTAATGTAGCAATGTATAATGTGGCATGTTGGAGCCGTGGACACACTGTGTAAGTATTGTAATGTAGCAATGTATAATGTGGCATGTTGGAGCCGTGGACACACTGTGTAAGTATTGTAATGTAGCAATGTATAATGTGGCATGTTGGAGCCGTGGACACACTGTGTAAGTATTGTAATGTAGCAATGTATAATGTGGCATGTTGGAGCCGTGGACACACTGTGTAAGTATTGTAATGTAGCAATGTATAATGTGGCATGTTGGAGCCGTGGACACACTGTGTAAGTATTGTAATGTAGCAATGTATAATGTGGCATGTTGGAGCCGTGGACACACTGTGTAAGTATTGTAATGTAGCAATGTATAATGTGGCATGTTGGAGCCGTGGACACACTGTGTAAGTATTGTAATGTAGCAATGTATAATGTGGCATGTTGGAGCCGTGGACACACTGTGTAAGTATTGTAATGTAGCAATGTATAATGTGGCATGTTGGAGCCGTGGACACACTGTGTAAGTATTGTAATGTAGCAA
>CM026401.1:51392853-51433453 GCA_014843695.1 Archivesica marissinica | reverse complement strand
TCAAAAAATACAAAAACCATACACTGCCTGTAATGAAAATGCATTTTTACAAAAATGAAAACATATATATCAGTTATTTGGACTACATTCGACCGCGGATGCACTTCTGCGTATATACACTGCCATTCATCGGAGAATTGCAAGACGACTAACAGTATTGTTATCACATTACTACAGGACAATTGTACAATTTAAAACAAAGAAACAGTTGCTAATTCTCTTAATAATGACCGATTTTGTAAAGTATGCACATGTAATATAATTGAATCCGAGTACCACTTTTTATTATGGCGTCCTAAATATGCTATTATTAGAAATTGTACAATGTAAAACAAAGAAACAGATACTAATTCTCCTATAGTAAAGTATGCACATGTAATGTAATTGAATCCGAATACCACTTTTTATTATGTCGTCCTAAATATGCTATTATTAGAAACACAATTACAACTTCCGGTTGGTAAAAAATGGCGGTGTATTTTTGATCAGAGAAATTTAACATGGATTAATCATAGAACGAATTCCAACGACTATGAATGATATAATTTGATCGAGATATTTTAAACTATATGTTGTGATCTAACTTTCGAAATTGTTGACGGACAGTTATGCTAAAACTGACCAAAAGTTTCCCTGATGCCGCCCCGGCGCCGAAAACGAACAAAATCGTCTCCAGGTAAAGAAAGCGATCCATCCAACAAAAAGCAGAAACATTTTAATAAAGCCTGTCGTGACGTATTTCGTAATCAAGAAAGCGACAGTGATAATAGTTTATATTTTGATATTGAGGAAGATACATCGGAAAGTGAAAATTTAGAACTGTCACAACCACCGCCAAAAACATCCAATATGGCGCCACCCATTTCAAAAGAAGATCTCAAAGAAATAGCTTCGATTATTGCTCAACAGTTGAAACCGGATCTGATCAATGAGATCAAATCTGAACTTTTAAGCGAAGTCAAGCGCTTAGTAAAAGCCGAGTTAGCTGCTATAGAAAAAAAACATGTGGCTGAAAACACCATCCTGCTGAACTAGCCAGTCTTCGAAACAGCAATGCCCAGCTCTCCAGCTCTCTCATAGCCACCCAATTAGAACTTGATGAACTAGACCAATATGGTCGTCGTATGTGCTTAGAGATATCTGGAATAGCCGGTGATACATACGACAATACAGAGAATGTCCAGAAAAAGATCCACGATCATGCTACAAGAGCAGGAACAACTATATGTGCTGCTGACATGGACATATGCCACAGACTTGGTAAACCAAGGGGGACTTCCTGTAGGAAAGTGATAGTCAAATTTACCAATTCGGCTGCAAGACAACGTGTGTACCAGGCTCGCAAAACCCTTGGGCATGGCATATTCGTACAAGAAAATCTAACCCGTCTTCGGCAACAACTTGGATTCGAGGCGAGACAACTCGTAAGAGCTCAAACTCTTGAAAAAACTTGGGTTGCCGGCTGCAAGGTGTTCGGATCTATGCACGGATCAGCACCAGGAGCCAGTAAGCCTATTCATATCAAAGACATGAGTGTTATCCAGGCAATCAAAGATGGAAAGTACTGTTTGTAAACAACAACATACCATAGAATGTATGTGTATCTACACGGTGTTTGTAAACAGTAATGACCTATATTTTGACCATTGTACTCCAACATTCTATTGTAAATATGTGATTTCACACACTGTGTAAGTATTGTAATGTAGCAATGTATAATGTGGCATGTTGGAGCCGTGGACACACTGTGTAAGTATTGTAATGTAGCAATGTATAATGTGGCATGTTGGAGCCGTGGACACACTGTGTAAGTATTGTAATGTAGCAATGTATAATGTGGCATGTTGGAGCCGTGGACACACTGTGTAAGTATTGTAATGTAGCAATGTATAATGTGGCATGTTGGAGCCGTGGACACACTGTGTAAGTATTGTAATGTAGCAATGTATAATGTGGCATGTTGGAGCCGTGGACACACTGTGTAAGTATTGTAATGTAGCAATGTATAATGTGGCATGTTGGAGCCGTGGACACACTGTGTAAGTATTGTAATGTAGCAATTATATATGTAGTAATTATGAATTGGCATGTTGGAGCCGTGGACACACTGTGTAAGTATTGTAATGTAGCAATGTATAATGTGGCATGTTGGAGCCGTGGACACACTGTGTAAGTATTGTAATGTAGCAATGTATAATGTGGCATGTTGGAGCCGTGGACACACTGTGTAAGTATTGTAATGTAGCAATGTATAATGTGGCATGTTGGAGCCGTGGACACACTGTGTAAGTATTGTAATGTAGCAATGTATAATGTGGCATGTTGGAGCCGTGGACACACTGTGTAAGTATTGTAATGTAGCAATGTATAATGTGGCATGTTGGAGCCGTGGACACACTGTGTAAGTATTGTAATGTAGCAATGTATAATGTGGCATGTTGGAGCCGTGGACACACTGTGTAAGTATTGTAATGTAGCAATATACAGCTTGGTTGAAACATAAAATGTACACTTCTGACCTCTAATATTTGTCGATGCATAACTTCTAGGCAGTCTGTTTTATAGCAGATGAAACAATATTACTATATAAAGTGATAAGTCTTGCATGCGCTTGACACAGACAGATCTGTAGTCCAGTGGTAACACGCTAGACTGGTAATCCAGGGATCGCAGGTTTGATCCCCCGTCTGACCCTAATAAAATTAACAGTCTTTCAGATGGAATGTTAAACTGAGGTCTTGTGTCGGTGCTTTACACCGTGCACGTAAAAGAACCAGAGGAGACTCTGAAATGGGTCTGTCTGTATCATTGCACTATCCTCCAAAAATCTAAAATGACTAATCTCTTCAGGAAGCATCACTCATATGTGCAACCGGTAGCGACGATAAATAAACGTAAAACACACACACACATGCACTTGACTAAAATAAGATTGCATAACATGTTTTAAAATAAATCTACAATTTCACGCACATGCGAATTCAACATGTCGTCAATAAAAGACCTGTTTTCGGATAACCAATCAAATGTCGTGTAACAGAAATGTTTTATTACAGCACATGACTGTCATGTGACCTTGTAAAGTAATCCATGTGGCTTCGTCCGTTAAAAAAACAAACAAATATTTCTATGTATATATATATATATATATATCTATCTATCTCTTCTTTCGAGATGTTTAGGGTACACACGAATGAGATAAATGGAAAAATCTACATTTGCATATTTTTTAAACATAATGTGAACATTTATCCATTTTTTGCTCATTTTCTTGTTTGGCAGTTCTAGCATGTACCATATAAACCAAGCACCTGTTACTAACGCGACAACGTTGTACCGCAAACAAACTCGGAAGCGGATGGGAAACGAACACAGAGCAATTGACGATACATACCCTAGTATTATTGGAAGTAAATACAGTTTTTGGGTGTGAGACAAATAACATCTCGCAATAACAGGAGGCATAAAATGTACACCGTATTGTGAGGAACTGCAGTAAAACCATTCATTCATAACATTATATATATATACGTTTAATTGCAGTGGGTTACACTATGTCGTATGACAGACTTGCAGTTCGACGGCCAGAGGGATCGCTAGTAAAACCATCCAATATTTTATCCATACTTCTACAAGTATTCTGTGCTGCAATTTTCCAAACAGTTGCCCTACTCTACTTAAAAAGCCAGCCCTGGTAAGTATTAGTATAATTTAACCCCTATTCCCCCTACAGGGTGCTATTATGGGGTTCCACAATTATAACATTTACTGTGATATAGTGGTTTGTTTGTTTGTTTTTAAATTGTTTTTCCTATTGATTAATATGATAGTGTTGGTGAACCTTTATATAGGATCCTACATTATAACATGGACGAGTCTATTTCAGAAATACAGGGTTAATTAACCTTTACACCCCCACATCACGTTGTATGGGATTCTACATTATAACATGGACGAGTCCATTTCAGAAATACAGGATTAATTAACCTTTACACCCCCACATCACGTTGTATGGGATTCTACATTATAACATGGACGAGTCCATTTCAGAAATACAGGGTTAATTAACCTTTACACCCCCACATCACGTTGTATAGGATCCTACATTATAACATGGACGAGTCTATTTCAGAAATACAGGGTTGATTAACCTTTACACCCCCACATCACGTTGTATGGGATTCTACATTATAACATGGACAAGTCCATTTTCAATATATAGATTGATTTAACATGTTCTCCCATATGGCATGTAGTATAGCTCTGTCTGTATCCTTTGCATTATCCTCCATAACCCTAAAATAACTGATCTCTACATGGGGCGTCACTCATGAGGGTAATCCAGTACTAGTTATGATTAATAATTGTGGAAGTCGTGATAGCGCAGTGGATGCACGTTCGCTTCAGGTGCGAAAGATCCAGAGTTCGAGCCCCGCTGGAGCCGTTACAATTGTTCCTTTAGGCCAGGCATTTAAAATTCCATGTTGCCTCTTCTCTCTCCCTCGTGGTGATTTCGTACTATTTTCAACCTTTGGAATTTTGCTTCATAAAACACAGTATCAATCACCACTCGTGTAAGATTCTATATTTATTTCACTGATAAATTTCTATAGCATTATTTGAGAGAATAATAGTTCTCTCAACCAATAAATGATTATATTATCATATCATATCAAACCATGCTATTATATTTTACAGGTATGAAATGGTGGAGCCAAATGAAGGTGAAACCAAGAAATGCTGGGAGAGTACAGTCATCTTCATTTCTTCATCGTTTCAGTATATCGTTGTTGCATTTGTCTTTTCCAAGGGACCACCGTTCAGGAAACCCATTTATACCAACAGTAAGTTGTAGCATTCATCACATAATTTTATTGCACCTTCCACTCAATCCTATCCTTTCCATTGGTCAAAGGCATAACCTACATGGAGGGTCAGTAAATATCTCATGTAAGGTCAGTAGAAAAAATGGCGGCTTTCTAAAACGTTCGATTCAGAATTTGAAAAGTGTTTTATGAACTTTTAGTCAAATAAATCGGCGTGAAAATGTAAAGTTAGAATGAATAGATAGCCTCCAGGTCCTAGCACCTAGTTCCCCGTCAGTAACGGAACCAAATCTATTGTTTACACTGACAGAAGTAACATCAATGTCAAGGTCAACCAAAATGGGAGCAAAGGATGTTTAAATACTGAAAACATACCGACAGGTTCGGCGTGAAAATGTTAAAGTTAAAATGAAGTGATAGCCTCCTCGCTTTAGTTCCCCGTCAGTAACGGAACCAAATCTATTTGCCGCATCAATTGTTTACACCGTTAAATACCGAAAATATACCAACAGGTTCTTATTATTATTATTATTATACCATATTTATATAGCGCCTTTATCATATAAAAAAATTACGTTCAAAAGCGCTTTATATGTTCATGTAACAATTAACACATATAGAATAAAAAGTACAAAAATAGAAGTCAAGTGGTAAAAGTACCTTATACTTAAAATAATGATTGCAATTTACAGATAAAGTTTAAGAACAAATACAAAAGGACATAATAATAAAACAAAAAGTAATTCAACATTACAATATGAAGTAAAATAAATCTATTATACATAGAAAAACAAAAGTCATTTTAGCAGTGATAAAAAACATGTATATCCGAAATTAAATAAGTGTAGTTACAAATCCAAAATAATTAATAATATGTTATATACACACAGTCACTTTATGCACATCCAGAGTATTGTCGAACATTAATCTCCATGTGCTTGCACAAAAAAGTGAGTTTTCAATGATCTTTTGAAAGAACACAATGTCTCAGAGTCTCTTATTCCTGGTGGTAGCGCATTCCATAATTTCGGCGCAGCTGTTCCGAAACTCCTGTCTCCGTATGTTACTGTTTCGACTTTTTGGTGTCACGAGTCGAAGTGAGCTATTCTTTGATCTTAAGTTTCGTGTTGGTTGATATACACTCAGGAGGTTAGTGATATACTCCGGTGCCTGATGATGTAGTGCTTTGTAGGTCAGAGTAAGGATCTTATACTGGACCCTATATTGTATTGGCAGCTGTCATTCTCTAACTTTACTACATTGTGACACCGATTTAAGTAAGGTGAGATATATATGAGGCAGTAAGTTGAGGTCTATGATCTCTAGGTCATCTAGAGGCTGTCCGGTGAGCGCAGTGGTCAGCATGCTCTCTGATCAATGCAACACAGGTTCGATCCTCAAATCTGGAAGTCTGTGGAATGATTCGGTGGTCACCAACTCAGACAGCTAGGATTTATCTGTGTTCTCCGGAGTCCTCCCACAGGAATGACCATTTATTGCACACAAACAAAAAGTAATGCGTTAGTTCTCATAGATTCTGTGCACTGTCGGATTAAGAATTAGAAAACTCAAATTACCGTGTCTATTTTTTCTGACAATAAATGAAAAACCTCCTTTTCCAATCCTCGTGTTCATTACATACAGATATAATATTATGCAAATATGTTTGATATTGATATATTGTACTTTTTATTGATATGTCTAGTTCCCTATCTGGCCAGTCTGCTACTGTTAACAGCGTTTTCTGCCGGCTTAGTCTTGTTTCCATGGCAACCTTTCATGGACTTCTTTGCGGTACGTTTTAAATTAACGTTTTTGTTAATCCATGTAGAGATGAATATATCGTAAAACCGTCGATACTAGAGTTTATACAAATTTATTTTAGCTCGATTGCGAAACAAGTTCTTTCAACTTATATTAATCACTCTGGAGACCTCATTCCTGATGGAATCCATCGCCATGAAGGAGAGAGAAGAGGCAATGTGGAATTTAAATGCCTTGCCTATGGGCACAATCATAACGGCTCCAGCGGGGCTCGAACTCCGGACCTTTCGCACCTGAAGCGAACGCGCATCCACTGCGCTATCACGACTTCCACAATGATTAGTGGACTACTCAATTAACTACAGTCAAGTGTTGTCCTAAGCAGCCAGACACAGGAGTAATGGAAAGTTGCTGTTTAGTTGAGGTGGCTGCTGAATTGAGCTTAATTGCTGAACAAGTTGCCATACTGAGAAAATGTTAAATCGTTGCTTAAATTGAGTGTTCTGCCAACATAGGTTTGGCTGTATCTGTTTCAAAAACGCCGTGATCTATTTCACTTTACTCAGAAAATAGCGCCATTTGGCAAGACATGCATATTATATGGTGTCCCTTTAACACAGTTAGGCAACACATGCATATTATATGTTGTCACTTTAACACAGTTAGGCAACACATGCATATTATATGTTGTCCCTTTAACACAGTTAGGCAACACATGCATATTATATATTGTCCCTTTAACACAGTTAGGCAACACATGCATAGTATGCATTGTCCCTTTAACACAGTTAGGCAACACATGTATATTATGCAGTGTCCCTTTAACACAGTCAGGCAACACATGCATATTATATGTTGTCCCTTTAACACAGTTAGGCAACACATGCATATTATATGTTGTCCTTTTAACACAGTTAGGCAACACATGTATATTATATGTTGTCCCTTTAACACAGTTAGGCAACACATGCATATTATATGTTGTCCCTTTAACACAGTTAGGCAACACATGCATATTATCTGTTGTCCCTTTAACACAGTTAGGCAACACATGTATATTATGCATTGTCCCTTTAACACAGTTAGGCAACACATGTATATTATGCATTGTCCCTTTAACACAGTTAGGCAACACATGTATATTATGCATTGTCCCTTTAACACAGTTAGGCAACACATGCATATTATATGTTGTCCTTTTAACACAGTTAGGCAACACATGCATATTATATGTTGTCCCTTTAACACAGTTAGGCAACACATGCATATTATCTGTTGTCCCTTTAACACAGTTAGGCAACACATGCATATTATCTGTTGTCCCTTTAACACAGTTAGGCAACACATGCATATTATATGTTGTCCCTTTAACACAGTTAGGCAACACATGCATATTATATGTTGTCCCTTTAACACAGTTAGGCAACACATGCATATTATATGTTGTCCTTTTAACACAGTTAGGCAACACATGCATATTATAGGTTGTCCCTTTAACACAGTTAGGCAACACATGCATATTATCTGTTGTCCCTTTAACACAGTTAGGCAACACATGCATATTATATGTTGTCCCTTTAACACAGTTAGGCAACACATGCATATTATCTGTTGTCCCTTTAACACATGCATATTATATGTTGTCCCTTTAACACAGTTAGGCAACACATGCATATTATATGTTGTCCCTTTAACACATGCATATTATCTGTTGTCCCTTTAACACAGTTAGGCAACACATGCATATTATATGTTGTCCCTTTAACACAGTTAGGCAACACATGCATATTATATGTTGTCCCTTTAACACATGCATATTATCTGTTGTCCCTTTAACACAGTTAGGCAACACATGCATATTATATGTTGTCCCTTTAACACAGTTAGGCAACACATGCATATTATGTGTTGTCCCTTTAACACAGTTAGGCAACACATGCATAGTATGTGTTGTCCCTTTAACACATGCATATTATATGTTGTCCCTTTAACACATGCATATTATCTGTTGTCCCTTTAACACAGTTAGGCAACACATGCATATTATATGTTGTCCCTTTAACACAGTTAGGCAACACATGCATATTATCTGTTGTCCCTTTAACACAGTTAGGCAACACATGTATATTATCTGTTGTCCCTTTAACACAGTTAGGCAACACATGCATATTATGCATTGTCCCTTTAACACAGTTAGGCAACACATGCATATTATCTGTTGTCCCTTTAACACAGTTAGGCAACACATGCATATTATGCATTGTCCCTTTAACACAGTTAGGCAACACATGCATATTATCTGTTGTCCCTTTAACACAGTTAGGCAACATATTATGTTTATTTTACCTGTTTTTAGCTGATGGGGCTTGATGAGAAACCGATGGCGTTCCGAGGTCTTCTACTAACCATGGTCGTAGCTCATTTCTTTGTCTCTTTAATAGTAGAGGTGAGTATAGATGTTCTCTGTCAGAAGAATTATTTAACTCTTTGCATGCTGGGTAAAATAAAGGCTATAAATAGTTCAAATAAATGTAGCTGACGACAATTCGTTAAATGTGCATTTCTTATTTGTAGCTGAAAACTCTGAATATATGTCAATGAATTTCACTAGAACTGTGTCGTCCGCCTCTGTGGTCGAGTGGTTACGGTCGCTGACTTGTATACCACTGTAACCTATCATCACTGATGGTCACGGGTTCGAGCCCCGCTCAGGCCGTGTCTCATTTATTTGAAAAAGTTGGCAGTTTCTTACGGAGGTTGGTGCACCCAAGTACTGGTTAACCGCTGGAGCCTGCCCAGGAAAGGTGTTGTTAAGTAAACTGCCCGCCGGCGGTATAGCCCAAAATGGTGCTGATGCAGGCGTAAAACCCGAAATATAACATAATAACATAACTCGAACTGTGTCGTTATGACATAATTCTAATGAAATTTCATGACCTATTTGACTGTTGTTTTCACCGCTATAATGTTGTAAACATGTAGAAAGTATAATGGTGGTTGACCGAAGTCAAAGCATGATACGGTATTGTGAACAAATTAAAAACATATTATATGAAACACTTTTATGATTTTATTGACCAGCCACCTGGTTAATTACAAGTACAAAACAAATGTCTTCAAATCTCTTTGATTGTATTACGTACATATGGTCGAATACATGAAACATAGCCTCGGCGCAGACCGAGATACACGGGACCCGGGTAAAAACCAGAGGTAAAAATCATTAATGATAATGTAAAAAAAACTCTGGAAAACTGTATCCAATGTACCTCAGCGATGTTTCATATATTTTACTGACAATGGAAAACTGTATCCAATGTACCTCAGGGATGTTTCATATATTTTACTGACAATGGAAAACTGTATCCAATGTACCTCAGGGATGTTTCATATATTTTACTGACAATGGAAAACTGTATCCAATGTACCTCAGCGATGTTTCATATATTTTACTGACAATGGAAAACTGTATCCAATGTACCTCAGGGATGTTTCATATATTTTACTGACAATGGAAAACTGTATCCAATGTACCTCAGCGATGTTTCATATATTTTACTGACAATGGAAAACTGTATCCAATGTACCTCAGCGATGTTTCATATATTTTACTGACAATGAAAAACTGTATCCAATGTACCTCAGGGATGTTTCATATATTTTACTGACAATGGAAAACTGTACCCAATGTACCTCAGCGATGTTTCATATATTTTACTGACAATGGAAAACTGTATCCAATGTACCTCAGGGAAATTTAATTTATTTTACTAACAACATATCTTTGATTATTTGTAGATTAAAATAATATTTTCCAAACGATACCATATTCGTACTCGGTTTTATGATATACTACACGATACTCATAACGATAACGAATCTGAATTCAATTCTGTGAAATAACTAGGTCAGTAGGTCAAGTTACCATAGTAACGGTACTTAGTATGTCTTCTGAATGTGAGGGAAATTGTCAGAATGCATTGTGTATGTCTTAATTAATTAACTGATAACATTGTTTTACAAATAAATACCCATTGCATACACTGTAGGAGATCTGTCAAGATATAGTAATTTAATAATTATAAGAAGCGAAAGTGGAATAAAATTGCTATCATGTTGTGCAACAGTAACAGCGATAAAAACAGAGGAAAACACTTAATAGGACCAAACTACTTTTCGAGAGTATTCAGGGGCAGTAACTGACCAATGTCCATCAATGCTATGCAATGTCACTTTAAGTGTTTGTTCCATTTATAGTACAATTTGAATGGTGTTATTGTATCAATTGTGTTACTGTTTAAGTCAAATGTTATTGTTTTGATTAACCCTTTCCTTCATAGAGATTTAGGTTAATATACTAGTATACAAAATCCATACAAATGACAGCCATTTAGCCCTTTCCCAGTCATTTAACCCTTTCCCAGTCATTTAACCCTTTCCCAGTCATTTAACCCTTTCCCAGCCATTTAACCCTTTCCTTCATAGAGATTTAGGTTAATATACTATTATATCTCCATACAAACGACAGCCATTTAACCCTTTCCCAGCCATTTAACCCTTTCCCAGCCATTTAACCCTTCCCAGCCATTTAACCCTTTCCTTCATAGAGATTTGGGTTAATATACTAGTATACAAACTCCATACAAACGACAGCCATTTAACCCTTTCCTTCATAGAGATTTGGGTTAATATACTAGTATACAAACTCCATACAAACGACAGCCATTTAACCCTTTCCTTCATAGAGATTTGGGTTAATATACTAGTATACCTCCATACAAACGACAGCCATTTAACCCTTTCCTTCATAGAGATTTAGGTTAATATACTAGTATACAAACTCCATACAAATGACAACCATTTAGCTATTATGCAGTGGATAAGTAGTCGCCATATCTATCCCACCTCCATAGATATTACTGGGGCTACATGAGATTTAGGTTAATATACTATTATATCTCCCGCCATACAAACGACAGCCATTTAGCTATCATGCAGTGGATAAGTAGTCGCCATATCTATCCCACCTCCATAGATATTACTGGGGCTACATGAGATTTAGGTTAATATACTATTATATCTCCCGCCATACAAATGACAACCATTTAGCTATCATGCAGCGGATAAGTAGTCGCCATATCTATCCCACCTCCATAGATATTACTGGGACTACATGAGATTTAGCTTAATATACTATTATATCTCCCGCCATACAAACGACAGCCATTTAGCTATCATGCAGTGGATAAGTAGTCGCCATATCTATCCCACCTCCATAGATATTACTGGGACTACATAGAGATTTAGGTTAATATACTAGTATACAAACAACGCCGGACCCCTAGTAATATTTGGATTGTGCCCTACTATATGATTAATATCTCGCTATGGCCCTTAACCCTTTCCTTCATAGAGATTTAGGTTAATATACTATTATATCTCCATACATATCATGCAGTGGATAAGTAGTCGCCATATCTATCCCACCTCCATAGATATTACTGGGACTACATGAGATTTAGGTTAATATACTAGTATACAAACTCCATACAAACGACAGCCATTTAGCTATCATGCAGTGGATAAGTAGTCATCATATTCATCCCACCTCCATAGATATTACTGGGACCACATCGCAGTCTTCACGAAACTTTGCCAGAGTTTGTCTGACACCGGTCAGACAAATGATTAAAATGCACTTAAACTTTCAATATATTTTGTCTGACCGAAGGATTTTTTGTCTGACATGTCAGGCGGTCCTACGGATTTCGGGAAGACTGCACATGAGATTCTGGCCTTTATTATGAACATTGGTTTGGCTACTACATTGTCAATGTATGTCGTATTGGTAATGGCGTCAAGAGGTGCTTCTATGAGGGAAAGGGTTATGAGCATTGGTTTGGCTACTACATTGTCAATGTATGTCGTATTGGTAATGGCGTCAAGAGGTGCTTCTATGAGGGAAAGGGTTATGAGCATTGGTTTGGCTACTACATTGTCAATGTATGTCGTATTGGTAATGGCGTCAAGAGATGCTTCTATGAAGGAAAGGGTTATGAGCATTGGTGTGGCTACTACATTGGTAATGTATGTCGTATTGGTAATGGCATCAAGAGGTGCTTCTATGAGGGAAAGGGTTATGAGCATTGGTTTGGCTACTATATTGTCAATGTATGTCGCATTGGTAATGGCGTCAAGAGGTGCTTCTATGAGGGAAAGGGTTATGAGCATTGGTGTGGCTACTACATTGTCAATGTATGTCGTATTGGTAATGGCGTCAAGAGCTGCTTCTATGAGGGAAAGGGTTATGAGCATTGGTGTGGCTACTACATTGTCAATGTATGTCGTATTGGTAATGGCGTCAAGAGGTGCTTCTATGAAGGAAAGGGTTATGAGCATTGGTTTGGCTACTACATGTCAATGGTTATTGTTTTAGGTATCTGCTCAGTTCTGGTTAGATAAGTGAAATGTTCCAATTTCCATTGCAGTACATGGTCGCTGATAATCAACTGATGAAATCCTATATAAAAAAGTGTATAAAATGTGTACGCACAAAAAAACTCTCCGCCTACAAGAAGATTGGACTGGAATTAGAAGCTGCTGATTGGCCACCTGTTGGTCTCGTCACCTATGCACCAACCGTATTTGACAATATAGACACGGGCGGTGTAACAGTTGAAAACTTTCCATTAGATAACGCCATCAGTAGATGACAAAGATTGGAATGGATTACACGATCTATTATTATAGCTGTTGACAAAAATAATATTGGTACTCAAACTAATCGTTCAAAAAAGGCCAAGTTTGTATGTGAAATATATGAATATTTATAATCGTTGGACAGGGTTTTGAGTAGTAAGTAGACATGTTAAATATTTATGTTATTATAGAGTATACTGCTATATTTTTTACCATGATTAACCCTTTTGCTGCTGAGTAAATAAAATCACATTTGCAAAACAACATAGATCCTTATCCGCCGCGGCGTAGCGCCGCGTCTGATCAGGATCTATGTTGTTTGCTATTCAGTCAAGTGTTTTAGCTCAACTATTCGAATAGCAAACAGCATAGAGCCGTCTGAATCAGACAGTACATTCTGTGCCGTCTGATCTGGCTCTATGCTGTTTGCAAAAGTGATTTTATCTGCCGCTAGCGTGCAGAGGGATAAATAAAACTGTTCTTGTTTTGTTAAGAAAAGATTGAGTTTTTATAGGAAAGGCTTACGAAAGTTACTTCCCCTTTCATCATATTGCCATTTGCAATAAGAACAAAGATAAAATTTTCGAGTGTTTTCTGTTTGTACGAGAACAGTGTGTATATTTCACCGGGATTTATAATGTTGATCCTACTAATGCAGAATATAATATATGCATATGAAAACATGGAGAGATGTGTGCTTCTAGCATGCACTTTACCAGCCTTCTCTACCTTGTTACAGTGAGATGTGTGCTTTTAGCATGCACTTTACCATCCTTCTCTACTTTGTTACAGAGAGATGTGTGCTTCTAGCATGCACTTTACCAGCCTTCTCTACCTTGTTACAGAGAGATGTTTTTTGTGCTTCTAGCATGCACTTTACCAGCCTTCTCTACCTTGTTACAGAGAGATGTGTGCTTCTAGTATGCACTTTACCATCCTTCTCTACCTTGTTACAGAGAGATGTGTGCTTCTAGCATGCACTTTACCAGCCTTCTCTACCTTGTTACAGAGAGATGTGTGCTTCTAGATTGTGCTTCTAGCAGGCACTTTACCAGCCTTCTCTACCTTGTTACAGAGATGTGTGGTTCTAGCATGCACTTTACCAGCCTTCTCTACCTTGTTACAGAGATGTGTGGTTCTAGCATGCACTTCACCATCCTTCTCTACCTTGTTACAGTGAGATGTGTGCTTTTAGCATGCACTTCACCATCCTTCTCTACTTTGTTACAGAGAGATGTGTGCTTCTAGCATGCACTTTACCAGCCTTCTCTACCTTGTTACAGAGAGATGTGTGCTTCTAGCATGCACTTTACCAGCCTTCTCTACCTTGTTACAGAGAGATGTGTGCTTCTAGCATGCACTTTACCAGCCTTCTCTACCTTGTTACAGAGAGATGTGTGCTTCTAGTATGCACTTTACCAGCCTTCTCTACCTTGTTACAGAGAGATGTGTGCTTCTAGCATGCACTTTACCAGCCTTCTCTACCTTGTTACAGAGAGATGTGTGCTTCTAGCATGCACTTTCTTCTCTACCTTGTTACAGAGAGATGTGTGCTTCTAGCATGCACTTTACCAGCCTTCTCTACCTTGTTACAGAGAGATGTGTGCTTCTAGCATGCACTTTACCAGCCTTCTCTACCTTGTTACAGAGAGATGTGTGCTTCTAGTATGCACTTTACCATCCTTCTCTACCTTGTTACAGAGAGATGTGTGCTTTTAGCATGCACTTTACCAGCCTTCTCTACCTTGTTACAGAGAGATGTGTGCTTCTAGCAAGCACTTTACCATCCTTCTCTACCTTGTTACAGAGAGATGTATGCTTCTAGCATGCACTTTACCAGCCTTCTCTACCTTGTTACAGAGAGATGTGTGCTTCTAGCATGCACTTTACCAGCCTTCTCTACCTTGTTACAGAGAGATGTGTGCTTCTAGCATGCACTTTACCAGCCTTCTCTACCTTGTTACAGAGAGATGTGTGCTTCTAGCATGCACTTTACCATCCTTCTCTACCTTGTTACAGAGAGATATGTGCTTCTAGCATGCACTTTACCATCCTTCTCTACCTTGTTACAGTGAGATGTGTGCTTCTAGCATGCACTTTACCAGTCTTCTCTACCTTGTTACAAAAAACCAGAAAAGAACAATTAGTAGAGGATTATTTGAACATAATTATAACTATCATCTGTTTGTTGTCCACCTCCGTGGTCGAGTGGTTAAGGTCGCTGACTTGTATACCACTGTAACGGGTTCGAGCCCCGCTCAGGCCGTGTCTCATTTATATGAAAAAGTTAGCAGTTTCTTACGGAGGTTGGTGCACCCAAGTACTGGTTAACCGCTGGAGCCTGCCACGGAGGTTGGTGCACCCAAGTACTGGTTAATCGCTGGAGCCTGCCCAGGAAAGGTGTTGTTAGGTAAAATGCCCGCCAGCGATATAGCCCGAAATGGTGCTGATGCAGGCGTAAAACCCGAAATATAAATAAATCATCTGTTTGTGTGATTGTTAACAATCTTCTATCCACAATGTTGTATTGTGCTGCCACTATATATTTCATGAGTTTTAATGGTAGTTCCGTCTAAACTTCAGATTTAGAGGTTTTGATTATTGATTTACTGAGAGTGCGTTCGTATCGATTGCTAGTGTAACTCGGGTAGAAACGATATTATATATAATTTACTGAGCGATCGTTCCAATCACTCGGGTAGAAACGATGTTATTTATGATTTACTGAGAGTTCATTTGTTTCAATTGCTCATGTCGCCCAGGTAGGGATACATGAACAGTTATAAATGCAGCAAGACAATATTACACCCAGCTCTGTACGTACACTTGGCACATTTCTGCTTAATGATGGTCCTCCGGTATGCCTGATGAGCTGTAAAACCTATTCCATCACCATCAATCATTACCTTCAAACCGTGGCTCCAGTTACCTCCCCTGATGCTCCGGTAAACCAGATTGGAAAACTCAAGAAATACCGTCATGAATTCTGGATAAGGTAATGACCAAATCCTGGATTACATCAATCATTACATGCGTTTAACCCTTTCCTTCATAGAGATTTAGGTTAATATACTATTATATCTCCATACAAACGACAGCCATTTAACCCTTTCCTTCATAGAGATTTAGGTTAATATACTATTATATCTCCATACAAACGACAGCCATTTAACCCTTTTGTGTTTTTTTCTTTCATAGAGATTTGGGTTAATATACTATTATATCTCCATACAAACGACAGCCATTTAATCCTTTCCTTCATAGAGATTTGGGTTAATATACTATTATATCTCCATACAAACGACAGCCATTTAGCCCTTTCCTTCATAGAGATTTAGGTTAATATACTATTATATCTCCATACAAACGACAGCCATTTAACACTTTCCTTCATAGAGATTTAGGTTAATATACTATTATATCTCCATACAAACGACAGCCATTTAACCCTTTCCTTCATAGAGATTTAGGTTAATATACTATTATATCTCCATACAAACGACAGCCATTTAACCCTTTCCTTCATAGAGATTTAGGTTAATATACTATTATATCTCCATACAAACGACAGCCATTTAACCCTTTCCTTCATAGAGATTTGGGTTAATATACTATTATATCTCCATACAAACGACAGCCATTTAACCCCTTCCTTCATAGAGATTTAGGTTAATATACTATTATATCTCCATACAAACAACATTACATAGCAAAATAGCTAAGTAGTTGCCATATCTATCCCACTTCCATAGATATTACTGGGACTACATAGAGATTTAGGTTAATATACTATTATATCTCCATACAAACGACAGCCATTTAACTCTTTCCTGCATAGAGATTTGGGTTAATATACTATTATATCTCCATACAAACGACATTTGATAGCAAAATAGCTAAGTAGTTGCCATATCTATCCCACTTCCATAGATATTACTGGGACTACATAGAGATTTAGGTTAATATACTATTATATCTCCATACAAACGACAGCCATTTAACTCTTTCCTGCATAGAGATTTGGGTTAATATACTATTATATCTCCCTACAAACGACATTACATAGCAAAATAGCTAAGTAGTTCCATATCTATCCCACCTCCATAGATATTACTGGGACTACATAGAGATTTAGGTTAATATACTATTATATCTCTATACAAATGGCAGCCATTTAGCTATCATGCAGTGGATAAGTAGTCGCCATATCTATCCCACCTCCATAGATATTACTGGGACTACATAGAGATTCTGGCCTTTATTATGAACATTGATTTGGCTAATACATTGTCAATGTATGTCGTATTGGTAATGACGTCAAGAGATGCTTCTATGACAGAAAGGGTTATGAGCATTGGTTTGGCTACTACATTGTCAATGTATGTCGTATTGGTAATGGCGTCAAGAGATGCTTCTATGAGGGTAAGGGTTATGAGCATTGGTTTGGCTACTACATTGTCAATGTATGTCGTATTGGTAATGGCGTCAAGAGGTGCTTCTATGAGGGAAACGTTTAAATATTGTTTTTCTGTTTTTGTTGTTTGTACCGTTTATTGGATGTGATACAACTATGCAATTGTTTCTCAATATATATATATATACTGTAAGATTATCTTTATTTTTCTAGTTTTAATATATTTTGTTTGTAGATAATTGTTTATGATATCTAAATACAAATTGTTTAGTGTGTCTTTACCATACACAAGATTTTAACTCCAAACCTATTCAGAGGATTATGGAGGGGAAGTATGGGGGTGTGATTGGAGTAGTTTTACACTTAAACCTGTTTGTGTATGTGGAGATGTGGAGATATGTGGGTGGGGGGCAAATCTGTCGGGGGGGGGTTGAGAAGGTACAGAAACATTTTGTATGAATAAAAAAAGCATCATTTAAACCTTTTCTCACTGAACATCGTGCGCATTCATTTCTTTAATGATGAATATTAATAGAACTGTAATGTACTTTTTTTTCTAAAGAATGGGGGATATTTTAAAAAAATGATTCCAATTTTAAAATAACCAGTAATTGTATGATTTACAGTGATCTATATATATATAGTCTGGGAACAGGCGTCGATATATTTTGCCTGGTCAGTAAAATAAATATATTTTAACACCGAGACTATTAATTGGGCCGTATTGAGTTTCTGATCATATCAACGCCTAGGGAAAGTGGACGGATTGTCCGTGTAATTATTGACTAGCATTTATTCTATTAATAGGCCTATTAGCATGTGACTTAATTAATGACGTCCTTGAATCGAAAGCGAGGCACTGCAATGTTGATAAAACTTTATAATTGGCTGCCATTGTTTACGGGTCAACGGAACAATAAATAGTTTTAAAAAGTACAATGTGCATCTGATTTGACATATTTACTCAATATTTAAGTCGTCCTTACTTCAATTACGCCGAATCCACCCACTACCATCTAAACGTAATATTTAAAATCCGCCATCTCGTCGATATAACACAGAAACGGGACATTATATGTTTGCAATGTAAATGAGTCTACGGGAGCATTCGTGTATATTCGGAAATGATCGTGTATAATCGTGACTGTTCGGCGATTTCCGATAGAATTCCGTTTCTATATTTAGCGATATTATCTTGTAGAGAATAGTTGTCATTCTTCAAATCTACACGTGGAAGTCGTGATAGCGCAGTGGATGCGCGTTCGCTTCAGGTGCGAAAGGTCCGGAGTTCGAACCCCACTGGAGCCATTACGATTGTGCCCTTAGGCAAGGCATTTAAATTCCACGTTGTCTCTTCTCTCTCCCTCGTGGCGATGCATCAGGAATGAGGTCTCGAGAGTGATTTATATAAGTTGAAATAACTTGTTTCGCAATCGAGCTCAAATAAATTTGTATAAACCAAATCTACACCCTCATAAATGAGGGTGTAAGTAGATGGCGCTACGATCGGAAATCCAGTTTCCCCAGGCTGTCATTTTGCCAGAAGATAAAAAGTGAAAATTCGACAGACTGGCACCCAGGCTATAATCAATATTACTTGTTTGAATAACCAATTTACTGTTTGACCTTGAAACTTAATGACCGTGGATTAGTTTTAATGAATCTCCATAAATAAATATTTGCTATTTGCTTTCATCAGGATCTGTAAATACACATGTAAGGACTTTAGCTTGGAAGATAGCGTTCATACTCGCCTATAAGACGACCCCCCACCCTACATTGTCCTGAAATCTGTTGGGTTTTGGCATTCACTCGCATATAAGACGGGTTGATAAAAATGGGCACCAGACCATGTATAAATTGCCTGTTTGGCCAGTGCAAGTTGAAGAAATGTTCAATGTCAGAGTACTTTCTTTTCTAAAACGTAATTATGGGATACCATTTAACACTCTTTTCTAAAACGTAATTATGGGATACCATATAACACTCTTTTCTAAAACATAATTATGGGATACCATTTAACACTCTTTTCTAAAACATAATTATGGGATACCATTTAACACTCTTTTCTAAAACGTAATTATGGGATACCATTTAACACTCTTTTCTAAAACATAATTATGGGATACCATTTAACACTCTTTTCTAAAACGTAATTATGGGATACCATTCAACACATTTTTCTAAAACGTAATTATGGGATACCATTTAACACTCTTTTTCTAAAACATAATTATGGGATACCATTTAACACTCTTTTTGTAAAACGTAATTATGGGATACCATTTAACACTCTTTTCTAAAATGTAATTATGGGATACCATTTAACACTCTTTTTCTAAAACGTAATTATGGGATAGCATTTAATACATTTTTTTTGTTTATAAGACGGGAAGCCACTTTTTGAGGCCAACATCTGATGGTAAAAAACTCGTCTTCTAGGCGAGTATGTACTGTACTTTTATTTTTATGCTTTTTCAATTTTGTTACATTTTATTTATGTATTCTGGACGTTGTCTTGGTATCGTGAAATCCATAATGTCAAAATTGTTACCGTTCATTTTATGTACAGTTTTATGTCTATACTAGGAATTGTTCAAAGATTGTGTTTGGAGGTATATATATATATGTCTCACAACTCCTGCGATGTTTGTACACAGAAATAACTAGGCAATGCCAAGTCTTCTATGTTAAAGGATAAACTAAACTCATTTAAATGCACATGGTGTTTTTTTTAAAATGGGAGGTAACTCATTTGACTTAAATGCACATGGTGTTTTTAAAAAAAATGGGAGGTAACTTATATTTGGGAAATATGTGGGCAGATCTTAAATATCTTACCTAAAATGTGAATCATTTATTACTAGAGAATGAATTACATTACTCACAATTTCTAATCACAAGCAGCTAGGCATATCTTGGGGTACAACACATTATATATAAGCACATATGAGAGATTTTAGCATAGAATACACTTGGCATTGTTTAAGGTATTTTACTTGACTTTGTGTGTACAATAAATACTCGGCCATAAGTTGACGTTGAAAATTTATATTACCTCGAAAATAAGATGCCCTTGAAAACAAGTTGACCTCAAAATAAAGTGACCTTGAAAATTAGTTGACCTCAAAATAAAGTGACCTTGAAAATTAGTTGACCTCAAAATAAAGTGACCTTGAAAATTAGTTGGACTTAAAAATATATCACCTCGAAAATAATTTGACCATGAATATAAGGTTTTCGGAAATTAGTTGACATTGAAAATAACGTGACCCACAAAAATAGAATATGTGACCTCGAAAATGCACTTGCTACTAACCATACATTTTGATATACGACACCAAACATTCAGACAATTTATTTAACCAGTAAAAAAACTGCAACTTACGTTCGAGTTCAGCTGATGGGCAAGTATGTAATACTTTTTGTTACATATTTGTTTTGGAGGGGGGGGGTGTTGTCACAATCTAGTAGACACCTGAGCTGCTCTTAAAGCAGCATTACATCGTATGAAATAATATATATTTGAAAAATTCAAATTTTACGTATGGGTAGCAATGCTGCTACACATTCTAACATTATACTTTGTATGCTTATGTTCATTTGGTAAACAGTTTTTTTGGCGATAAAACAAACTCGAAACCGAAAGTAGGACTTTCCGAGTCGATCGGTCACGCACTTGTTTACATTCAGAATGCATCGACCCCATTTGTCCCACGTTGTCTTTTTTAATTAAATTACTTGATATGTTGATTCATACCTCTGGTAGGGGCATTTTAGGGGCATTTCTACATCCCCGCGAGGGGTTCGACATTAGAGGAAGATAGATAGATAGTATTTCATATTCAAAATATGTACGTTATTTTCTACATCCTCTGTTGTTTCACGCATGCGCGCTGTGCGTGTTTATATTTCGTGTGTTGATAAACAAATTCGCGTATACGACGGTTTAAATTTATTGGAATTTTATCGTTTCTGAGCGACTATTTCGATTTTTATAAACGCACACACATTAGTATTTATATTTTACCCAAAACATCATTTATTACGATGTAATGCTGCTTTAATAGATCAATCTAATTTTTAACAGAATATAATTATAATAAATATGTAAACGGAATATTACGTACATGATACAACTCTGTGTGTTTGTTAATAATCCTAGTATTGGCTTCAACAGAATTATGGATGAAATGTGTTTTATATTTCAGTTTAGTATAAAGTCATTCAATCCTGTTCAAACAAGTTTTTAAAAGGTTTTTATCACGTAATGAGCGACATGTTTGTTGTGTGTTGTGGGTTTTGGGTGTTGGTTTGTTGTTTGTTTGTTTTTGGGGTTGGTTTTTTTTTGGGTGGGTGGGTGGTGTTGTGGTTGGTGTGTTTGGTGTTTTGGTGTTGGGGTTTTTTTGTTTGTGTTTGTTGGTTGGGGGTTGTGGTTGTGGTGTTTTGTTTGAATTACTGCTCGGAGGGGCACCCAGGGTCTTCCTCCACCAATAATAGTTGTGGTGATGGATTCCATCAGGAATGAGGTCTCGAGAGTGATTAATATAAGTTGTAATAACTTGTTTCGCAATCGAGCTAAAATAAATTTGTATAATAATAGTTGGAGTCGCCATATGACCTAAGCTGTTGTTGCGAATTTAAACCCCAAAACATAGAAACTGATTGGTTGAATCTGAGATTTGCATTCATCTCGACCAATCAGAAAGCTTAAGACAGTTAAATATTTTAACTATATCAACTATAACTTCCTGACCAGGGTTGGATGAATATGGCCATCTTGCTTTATATATTATGTACAATATATATCAATATTTTGGGAAATACATACCGGTATGATAATGTTTTCATGTTATTAGTAACCTATTACATGTGCAATATATGTTTACAAATGTTTGAAGTACATGTAATAAAGATTTCACAACATATTGATATTGCTGCCGATACACCATATTGTGGAAGTCGTGATAGCGCAGTGGATGCGCGTTCGCTTCAGGTCCGGAGTTCGAGCCCCACTGGAGCCGTTGCGATTGTGCCCTTAGGCAAGGCATTTAAATTCCACGTTGCCTCTTCTCTCTCCCTCGTGGCGATGGATTCCATCAGGAATGAGGTCTCAATGAGTGATTTATATAAGTTGAAATAACTTGTTTCGCAAGCGAGCTAAAATAAATTTGTATAAACTACACCATGCGCATCCAGGACAATAAGAATTAACTCTTCACATGCTAGTGGTGTAAATAATCAGTAAAATATAACACAATTCTAATGAAATTCCAGGAAATATTTCCGCAGATTTCAGTTATAAATTACAAAACACTGTCTGCTACAATTATTTGAACTATTTATAGTTTATATTTTACCCAGCATGCAAAGAGTTAAGGATTGTCCATTTAGCGCTCTCGCTTCTCACCAATCACTCTCGTTGGCGCGGATGAAAGCGTATATGTGGTCATTCGTATGGAAGGAAACTGGAGTACCCGGAGAAAACGCATCTGGCGATAACCGTACCATCTCACATACTTCCCTGTCCGAGGATCGAACCCGGGTTGCATTGGTGAGAAGCGAGAGCGCTAACCGGACATCCTAGTAATAATTATAAGCAGACATTATTTGAGACAAATTACCGATAGAATAGCTCCCACAGTAGCCTTGGAACAACTAACACAGTAGCCTTGGATCAGTATAACTCCCACAGTAGCCTGGGAACAGTATAACTCCCACAGTAGCCTGGGAACAGTATAGCTCCCACAGTAGCCTGGAAACAGTATAGCTCCCACAGTAGCCTGGAAACAGTATAGCTCCCACAGTAGCCTGGAAACAGTATAGCTCCCACAGTAGCCTGGGAACAGTATAGCTCCCACAGTAGCCTGGAACAGTATAGCTCCCACAGTAGCCTGGAAACAGTATAGCTCCCACAGTAGCCTGGGAACAGTATAGCTCCCACAGTAGCTTGGGAACAGTATAGCTCCCACAGTAGCCTGGGAACAGTATAGCTCCCACAGTACTTGGGAACAGTATAGCTCCCACAGTAGCCTGGGAACAGTATAGCTCCCACAGTAGCCTGGGAACAGTATAGCTCCCACAGTAGCCTGGGAACAGTATAGCTCCCACAGTAGCCTGGGAACAGTATAGCTCCCACAGTAGCCTGGGAACAGTATAGCTCCCACAGTAGCCTGGGAACAGTATAACTCCCACAGTAGCCTGGGAACAGTATAGCTCCCACAGTAGCCTGGGAACAACTACCACAGTAGCCTGGGAACAGTATAACTCCCACAGTAGCCTGGGAACAGTATTGCTCCCACAGTAGCCTGGGAACAGTATAGCTCCCACAGTAGCCTGGGATCAGTATAGCTCCCACAGTAGCCTGGGAACAGTATAATCCACAGTAGCCTGTGTGCTCCCACAGTAGCCTGGGAACAGTATAGCTCCCACAGTAGCCTGGGAACAGTATAGCTCCCACAGTAGCCTGGGAACAGTATAGCTCCCACAGTAGCCTGGAACAGTATAGCTCCCACAGTAGCCTGGGAACAGTATAGCTCCCACAGTAGCCTGGGAGCAGTATAGCTCCCACAGTAGCCTGGGAACAGTATAACTCCCACAGTAGCCTGGGAACAGTATAGCTCCCACAGTAGCCTTGGATCAGTATACTCCCACAGTAGCCTGGGAACAGTATTGCTCCACAGTAGCCTTGGATCAGTATAGCTCCCACAGTACCTGGGAACAGTATACTCTCACAGTAGCCTGGGAACAGTATAGCTCCCACAGTAGCCTGGGAACAGTATAACTCCCACAGTAGCCTGGGAACAGTATAGCTCCCACAGTAGCTTGGGAACAGTATAGCTCCCACAGTAGCCTGGGAACAGTATAGCTCCCACAGTAGCCTGGGAACAGTATAGCTCCCACAGTAGCCTGGGAACAGTATAGCTCCCACAGGGAACAGTATAGCTCCACAGTAGCCTGGCAACAGTATAGCTCCCACAGTAGCCTGGGAACAGTATAGCCCCCACAGTAGCCTGGGAACAGTATAGCTCCCACAGTAGCCTGGGAACAGTATAGCCCCACAGTAGCCTGGGAACAGTATAGCTCCCACAGTAGCCTGGGAACAGTATAGCTCCCACAGTAGCCTGGGAACAGTATAGCTCCCACAGTAGCCTTGGAACAGTATAACTCCCACAGTAGTTGGGAACAGTATAGCTCCCACAGTAGCCTTGGAACAGTATAGCTCCCACAGTAGCCTGGGAACAGTATAACTCCCACAGTAGCCTGGGAACAGTATAACTCCACAGTAGCCTTGGCAGTAGCCGGGAACAGTATAGCTCCCACAGTAGCTTGGGAACAGTATAACTCCCACAGTAGTCTGGGAACAGTATAACTCCCACAGTAGCCTGGGAACAGTATAGCTCCCACAGTAGTCTGGGAACAGTATAGCTGCCACAGTAGCCTGGGAACAGTATAGCTCCCACAGTAGCCTGGGAACAGTATAGCTGCCACAGTAGCCTGGGAACAGTATAGCTCCCACAGTAGCCTGGGAACAGTATAGCTCCCACAGTAGCCTGGGAACAGTATAGCTCCCACAGTAGCCTGGGAACAGTATAGCTCCCACAGTAGCCTGGGAACAGTATAGCTCCCACAGGGAACAGTATAGCTCCCACAGTAGCCTGGGAACAGTATAGCTCCCACAGTAGCCTGGGAACAGTATAGCTCCCACAGTAGCCTGGAGCAGTATAGCTCCCACAGTAGCCTGGGAACAGTATAGCTCCCACAGTAGCCTGGGACCGTATAACTCCCACAGTAGCCTGGGAACAGTATAGCTCCCACAGTAGCCTGGGAACAGTATAGCTCCCACAGTAGCCTGGGAACAGTATAGCTCCCACAGTAGCCTGGGAACAGTATAGCTCCCACAGTAGCTTGGGAACAGTATAGCTCCCACAGTAGCCTGGGAACAGTATACTCCCACAGTAGCCTGGGAACAGTATAGCTCCCACAGTAGCCTGGGAACAGTATAGCTCCCACAGTAGCCTGGGAGCAGTATAGCTCCCACAGTAGCCTGGGAACAGTATAGCTGCCACAGTAGCCTGGGAACAGTATAGCTCCCACAGTAGCCTGGGAACAGTATAACTCCCACAGTAGCATTGGAACAACTACCACAGTAGCCTTGGAACAACTACCACAGTAGACTGGGAACAGTATAGCTCCCACAGTAGCCTTGGAACAACTACCATAGTAGACTGGGAACAGTATAGCTCCCACAGTAGCATGGGAACAACTACCACAGTAGCCTGGGAACAGTATAACTCCGACAGTAGCCTGTGAACAATATAGCTGCCACAGTAGCCTGGGAACAGTATAGCTCCCACAGTAGCCTGGGAACAGTATAACTCCCACAGTAGCCTGGGAACAGTATAGCTCCCACAGTAGCCTGGGAACAGTATAACTCCCACAGTAGCCTGGGAACAGTATAGCTCCCACAGTAGCCTGGGAACAGTATAGCTCCCACAGTAGCCTGGGAACAGTATAGCTCCCACAGTAGCCTGGGAACAGTATAGCTCCCACAGTAGCCTGGGAACAGTATAGCTCCCACAGTAGCCTGGGGCCAGTAGCCTGGGAACAGTATAACTCCCACAGTAGCCTGGGAACAGTATAGCTCCCACAGTAGCCTTGGATCAGTATAACTCCCACAGTAGCCTGGGAACAGTATTGCTCACACAGTAGCCTTGGATCAGTATAGCTCCCACAGTAACCTGGGAACAGTATAACTCTCACAGTAGCCTGGGAACAGTATAGCTCCCACAGTAGCCTGGGAACAGTATAGCTCCCACAGTAGACTGGGAACAGTATAGCTCCCACAGTAGCCTGGGAACAGTATAACTCCCACAGTAGCCTGGGAACAGTATAGCTCCCACAGTAGCCTGGGAACAGTATAACTCCCACAGTAGCCTGGGAACAGTATAGCTCCCAGTACCTGGGACAGTATAGCTCCCAGTAGCCTGGGAACAGTATTGCTCCCACAGTAGCCTGGGAACAGTATAGCTCCCACAGTAGCCTGGGAACAGTATACTCCCACAGTAGCCTGGGAACAGTATAGCTCCCACAGTAGCCTGGGAACAGTATAACTCCCACAGTAGCCTGGGAACAGTATAACTCCCACTAGCCTGGGAACAGTATGCTCCCACAGTAGCCTTGGAGCAGTATAGCTGCCACAGTAGCCTGGGAACAGTATAACCCCCAGTAGCCTGGGAACAGTATAGCTCCCACAGTAGCCTTGGAGCAGTATAGCTGCCACAGTAGCCTTGGAACAACTACCACAGTAGACTGGGAACAGTATAGCTCCCACAGTAGCCTTGGAACAACTACCATAGTAGACTGGGAACAGTATAGCTCCCACAGTAGCATGGGAACAACTACCACAGTAGCCTGGGAACAGTATAACTCCCACAGTAGCCTGTGAACAATATAGCTGCCACAGTAGCCTGGGAACAGTATAGCTCCCACAGTAGCCTGGGAACAGTATAACTCCCACAGTAGCCTGGGAACAGTATAGCTCCCACAGTAGCCTGGGAACAGTATAGCTCCCACAGTAGCCTGGGAACAGTATAGCTCCCACAGTAGCCTGGGAACAGTATAGCTCCCACAGTAGCCTGGGAACAGTATAGCTCCCACAGTAGCCTGGGAACAGTATAGCTCCCACAGTAGCCTGGGAACAGTATAGCTCCCACAGTAGCCTGGGAACAGTATAGCTCCCACAGTAGCCTGGGAACAGTATAGCTCCCACAGTAGCCTGGGAACAGTATAGCTCCCACAGTAGCCTGGGAACAGTATAGCTCCCACAGTAGCCTGGGAACAGTATAGCTCCCACAGTAGCCTGGGAACAGTATAGCTCCCACAGTAGCCTGGGAACAACTCCCACAGTAGCCTGGGAACAGTATAGCTCCCACAGTAGCCTGGGAACAGTATAACTCCCACAGTAGCCTGGGAACAGTATAGCTCCCACAGTAGCCTGGGAACAGTATAGCTCCCACAGTAGCCTGGGAACAGTATAGCTCCCACAGTAGCCTGGGAACAGTATAGCTCCCACAGTAGCCTGGGAACAGTATAGCTCCCACAGTAGCCTGGGAACAGTATAGCTCCCACAGTAGCCTGGGAACAGTATAACTCCCACAGTAGCTTGGGAACAGTATAGCTCCCACAGTAGCCTGGGAACAGTATAGCTCCCACAGTAGCCTGGGAACAGTATAGCTCCCACAGTAGCCTGGGAACAGTATAGCTCCCACAGTAGCCTGGGAACAGTATAGCTCCCACAGTAGCCTGGGAACAGTATAGCTCCCACAGTAGCCTGGGAACAGTATAGCTCCCACAGTAGCCTGGGAACAGTATAGCTCCCACAGTAGCCTGGGAACAGTATAGCTCCCACAGTAGCCTGGGAACAGTATAGCTCCCACAGTAGCCTGGGAACAGTATAGCTCCCACAGTAGCCTGGGAACAGTATAGCTCCCACAGTAGCCTGGGAACAGTATAGCTCCCACAGTAGCCTGGGAACAGTATACTCCACAGTAGCCTGGGAACAGTATAACTCCCACAGTAGCCTGGGAACAGTATAGCTCCCACAGTAGCCTGGGAACAGTATAGCTCCCACAGTAGCCTGGGAACAGTATAGCTCCCACAGTAGCCTGGGAACAGTATAGCTCCCACAGTAGCCTGGAAACAGTATAGCTCCCACAGTAGCCTGGAAACAGTATAGCTCCCACAGTAGCCTGGAAACAGTATAGCTCCCACAGTAGCCTGGGAACAGTATAACTCCCACAGTAGCCTGGGAACAGTATTGCTCCCACAGTAGCATGGGACCAGTATAGCTCCCACATTAGCCTGGGAACAGTATAACTCCCACAGTAGCCTGGGAACAGTATAGCTCCCACAGTAGCTTGGGAACAGTATAGCTCCCACAGTAGCCTGGGAACAGTATAACTCCCACAGTAGCCTGGGAACAGTATAGCTCCCACAGTAGCTTGGGAACAGTATAGCTCCCACAGTAGCCTGGGAACAGTATAGCTCCCACAGTAGCCTGGGAACAGTATAGCTCCCACAGTAGCCTGGGAACAGTATAACCCCCACAGGGAACAGTATAGCTTCCACAGTAGCCTGGCAACAGTATAGCTCCCACAGTAGCCTGGGAACAGTATAGCCCCCACAGTAGCCTGGCAACAGTATAGCTCCCACAGTAGCCTGGGAACAGTATAGCCCCACAGTAGCCTGGGAACAGTATAGCTCCCACAGTAGCCTGGGAACAGTATAGCTCCCACAGTAGCCTGGGAACAGTATAGCTCCCACAGTAGCCTGGGAACAGTATAACTCCCACAGTAGCCTGGGAACAGTATAGCTCCCACAGTAGCCTGGGAACAGTATAGCTCCCACAGTAGCCTGGGAACAGTATAACTCCCACAGTAGCCTGGGAACAGTATAGCTCCCACAGTAGCCTGGGACAGTATACTCCCACAGTAGCCTGGGAACAGTATAGCTCCCACAGTAGCCTGGGAACAGTATAGCTCCCACAGTAGCCTGGGAACAGTATAACTCCCACAGTAGCCTGGGAACAGTATAGCTCCCACAGTAGCCTGGGAACAGTATAACTCCCACAGTAGCCTGGGAACAGTATAGCTCCCACAGTAGCCTGGGAACAGTATAACTCCCACAGTAGCCTGGGAACAGTATAGCTCCCACAGTAGCCTGGGAACAGTATAGCTCCCACAGTAGCCTGGGAACAGTATAGCTCCCACAGTAGCCTGGGAACAGTATAGCTCCCACAGTAGCCTGGGAACAGTATAGCTCCCACAGTAGCCTTGGAACAACTCCCACAGTAGCCTGGGAACAGTATAACTCCCACAGTAGCCTGGGAACAGTATAGCTCCCACAGTAGCCTGGGAACAGTATAACTCCCACAGTAGCCTGGGAACAGTATAGCTCCCATTGGTCAAGCCAGCTAATAAACGTACTAAGAACAAAATAAAGAAACACGAATGCTGATTTTCTTCAAATTCTCTGTTAAAATTCATTATTTTCCTTTAATAAAAACAAATCTGCATGCATTTCTTAACAACACAAGCAACACATATGTTGCCAGACCTTTGCCCAAATGTTGGTTCAAATGAAACATACCGTTATTAAGTTTATTCAACTTTATTGACAATTCAAACATGCTTAGACCTCCTCTTCAAAAGATGTCTGCAACATACTGCTAGCAAAGGACACAGTTAATTACTTTCTTAAAGTTTCTACCCGTTTATCAAAGTTTATTGATATATATAATTATTAAACAAACATATTAACAGTTTTCTATCAAACATGTAACCGTTGATTAATCTTGCGTCATAATTATTTGTTTTTTCCTCATCTTAAGCGTCAACAGCATCGGCCAATAATGTCAAACTGTTGACTTGTTTATTAAAGAATACCTGTAAACAAGGATTTATTTTCACACTTTTGGTTCATCGTGTGGATTATTAACTCCCGGATTAAGCTAATTACTGTTTTTATTGAAAATTGAAAGGAACAATTGGCATTGATTTACGTCTGATGACATATAGACAGACGTGTCAGTTTTTTTTACTCGATTACCATTTTGCTATTCGCTACTCGGATGTCCCCCCCCCCCCCGAGTACTCAAATACAAAAATGAAGAGATAATTCTATTGTGAAACCAAAACATGTTTACGAATCTAAATAAGAAAAATATTGACAAAAAAGCAGACATCATATCTATTTGTCATGTATCCGTTTAAGATATTTACATATAAAATATTAGTAGAAGTTCATATTGTTTGCATATAATGTGGCGGAACTTCACTACGATCCACAATTTCAATGCATATACGAGTTGCGCTGTAGGACAATCAACATCATGGACAAGAAAATGCGTAACTTATAATAGAATGTTAACCTCGGTATCAAAGTGGAAGTCGTGATAGTGCAGTTGTAGTTGTCGCTTCAGATGTGAGAGACCTGGAGTTTGCACCCAGCAGCAGCAGTTAGACAACACACTTATATTCCACATTTCCTCCTCTCTCCCTCATGGAAATAGATTCCTTCAGGAATGAGGTCTCGAGAGTGATTCATATAATGTTGTAAGAACTTGTTTCGCAATCGAGCTAAAATAAATTTGATTAAACAAAGAGTATATTTGCATCGCCTTCCAGTGACTCTGTCTTCACGTGCGAAGGCTGCAACCACCACTGCAGGTCACACATCGGACTGTACAGTCACAGCAGACGGTGCTCATCTGTAGACTCAACGGGTGCTAACTCCATAGTCTGACCAGACTGACGGATGCCGAAGATATTTGAGAAGGTATCTGAATGCATATGAGGAGCCCTGTAGACACATGGTCTTCGGCATACTTAACTAGCATATACATGCAAAACAAAATGGTGACCTATGAATACAGTAAAACCTGTCTTAACCCTTTCCCTCATAGAAGCACCTCTTGACGCCATTACCAATATGACATACATTGACAATGTAGCAGCCAAACCAATGTTCATCATTAGCCCTTTCCCTCATAGAAGCACCTCTTGACGCCTTTACCAATATGACATACATTGACAATGTAGTAGCCAAACCAATGTTCATAACCCTTTCCCTCATAGAAGCACCTCTTGATGCCATTACCAATATGACATGCATTGACAATGTAGTAGCCAAACCAATGTTCATCATTAACTCTTTCCCTCATAGAAGCACCTCTTGATGCCATTACCAATATGACATACATTGACAATGTAGCAGCCAAACCAATGTTCATCATTAACCCTTTCCCTCATAGAAGCACCTCTTGACGTCATTACCAATATGACATACATTGACAATGTAGCAGCCAAACCAATGTTCATAATAAAGACCAGAATCTCATGTAGTCCCAGTAATATCTATGGAGGTGGGATAGATATGGCGACTATATGGAGATATAATAGTGTATTAACCTAAACCTCTATGAAGGAAAGGGTTAAGAGCGTTTGGCACAGGTGGCTGCTTAATAGAGGTCAAATGTATGATAAAACAACATAATGGAAAACTTAATACAAGTTGGTTGCTTAATAGAGATGAGCACTAACACAGGTTTGACTGTACCAAATGACGAGCACCTAGCATGATAATGAAATATTCGGTAGGTATATCCATATACTCTTTGTTTAATCAAATTTATTTTAGCTCGATTGCGAAACAAGTTCTTACAACATTATAATTCATACTACTATCAATATTAGAAATCATGAACACGCTGAATTTCATAAATTTGTGACAAAATTGATGCCACTATACAGTACATCACCCATTCTCTCGGCAACTGCCAAACCCTCTCCCTCCATACAAACTGTTTTCTGATCCGTTTTCTTGCGTACATTCTATCCATCATTTGATCGTGTTTATACAAATTTATTTTAACTTGACTGTGAAACAAGTTCTTACAACTTATATTAATCACTCTCTAGAGACCTCATTCCTGATGGAAACCACCGCAACGAGGGAGAGAAGAGGCAATGTGGAATTTAAATGCCTTGCCCAAGGGCACAATCGTAACAGCCCCAGCGGGGCTCGAACTCCAAGCCTTTCGCACCTGAAGCGAACGTGCAACCACTGCTCTCTCACGATTTCCACTTTGTAGTATTTGATATACTACTTCACTGCAACCTAAATACTTAGAGGGTATTACGTGGCTAGTTTCAAAACTTGATATCAACCCTGAGACCGAAATAGTATTGACCCGAGGTAACTTGATATCAACCCTGAGACCGAAAGGTCAAAGACTGATATCAAGTCACCGAGGGTCGATCCTTAGGCTGATATGAAACTAGCCACGTAATAACGTCTTTATTACTTTGATATGAATTTTAATATTTAATAACCGAAATCATGCTCTCCGTTATCCATCGATCAGGAATAAAAATCACAATTACTGAATTAGATACACGAAAACGATAGAAAATTACCACAAAACTACAAACATCTGTTATCTGTCAAATTATACACACTGGGACGCAACAGGAACTAAACAAACTAGCGCCGAGTGTGCACAACGTTATTTTCTCAGGAACTGGTTAAAATACGAGCGCGTGGCCGTATCAAACTAGAAAAAGTAATATCAAACCAGCAAATGTTATATCAGACTGGAAAACACGGGCGTATCAAACTGGGTGGTAGATATTATTACGGTGGGATAGTGGCAAAATGTAAGCTAAAATTCATACCTAAGGATGTGTAATAAATTTCCATATTTCCCATATTATGATTATTACTATCTACACACATACATTTCTAAACCCGATTTTGTTTTCATCCTCAATCTCCAGTACACATCAATAGAACCCGATTTTTATGATGCAAACTCTCTCTCTCTCTCTTATTTGCCTTTTAGATACACCATTTCACATATACAAAAATCACTGCTTTTAATCACTTCAAAATCACTGTCTTTCCGTACCTTTAAATTCTCAACCTTACTTCCCTTCAAAATCACCGTCTTTCCATACATTTAAATTCTCAACCTTACTTCCCTTCAAAATCACCGTCTTTCCGTACCTTTAAATTCTCAACCTTACTTCCCTTCAAAATCACTGTCTTTCCGTACCTTTAAATTCTCAACCTTACTTCCCTTCAAAATCACCGTCTTTCCATACCTTTAAATTCTCAACCTTACTTCCCTTCAAAATCACTGTCTTTCCATACCTTTAAATTCTCAACCTTACTTCCCTTCAAAATCACTGTCTTTCTGTACCTTTAAATTCTCAACCTTACTTCCCTTCAAAATCACTGTCTTCCCGTACCTTTAAATTATCAACCTTATTTCCCTTCAAAATCAATGTCTTTCCGTATCTTTAAATTCTCAACCTTATTCCTTCAAAATCACCGTCTTTCCGTACCTTTAAATTCTCAACCTTACTTCCCTTCAAAATCAGTCTTTCTTAACTTTAGACTCACTGCCTCACAAATCCTTATCCTTTCTGGTGTTCAATGTTCTTGCTATACTGAGTACTGACCTTAATGGTAGTAGAGCTACCATATTCAACAGTCATTCCCTTCTATAACAAAGACTACATTACTTGCTGTGTTGCTTGCCTTTCAAAGAGCATGTTCTTGTTTCTCTTTCCCCCAATTATATTCAAACAATTATACGTTGTTTGCTTCAGATCACCTTGCTGGTTTCTGTATCACCATCTGGCTTCACAACAACACTAGCTTCCTGGTTTCTGTATCACCATCTGGCTTCACAACAACAGTAGCTTGCTGGTTTCTGTATCACCATCTGGCTTCACAACAACAGTAGCTTGCTGGTTGCTGTATCACCATCTGGCTTCACAACAACTAGCTTCACACCAACAACTAGCTTGCTGGTCTCTGTATCACTGTCTGGCTTCACAACAACACAAGCTTGCTGGTTTCTGTATCACCATCTGGCTTCACAACAACACAAGCTTGCTGGTTTCTGTATCGCCGTCTGGCTTCACAACAAGCTTGCTGGTTTCTGTATCATCGTCTGGCTTCACAATAACTAGCTTGCTGGTTTCTGTATCACCGTCTGGCTTCACAATAACTAGCTTGCTGGTTTCTGTATCATCGTCTGGCTTCACAATAACTAGCTTGCTGGTTTCTGTATCGCCGTCTGGCTTCACAACAACAAGCTTGCTGGTTTCTGTATCATCGTCTGGCTTCACAATAACTAGCTTGCTGGTTTCTGTATCACCGTCTGGCTTCACAACAACAAGCTTGCTGGTTTCTGTATCACCGTCTGGCTTCACAATAACTAGCTTGCTGGTTTCTGTGTCACCGTCTGGCTTCACAACAACTAGCTTGCTGGTTTCTGTATCACCATCTGGCTTCACAACAACAAGCTTGTTGGTTTCTGTATCATCGTCTGGCTTCACAACAACACCAGCGTGTTCACCTCTGAATCCCAGTCCAACTTCAGGACAGCACTATCTTTCTCACTGAATCACCGCCTGACTTCAGGACAACACAAGCTCGTTCATCTCTAAAGCACTGCCTGACTTCAGGACAGCATTAGGTTGCTCACCTCTGAATCACCGCCTGACTTCAGGACAACACAAGCTCGTTCATCTCTAAAGCACCACCTGACTTCAGGACAGCATTAGGTTGCTCACCTCTGAATCACCGCCTGACTTCAGGACAACACAAGCTCGTTCATCTCTAAAGCACCATCATAACAGCATTCGCCTCCTCACCTCTGAATTCCTGCCTGAGTTCAGCAGCCTTTACTCTGTCACTTAGTTATAATATAACTGGACTAGCATTCAACTGAATCATTCACATTCATCTGTTCTCAGCCTTTAATCAACTATTTCAAATTAGCATAACCAAATCTAGTCTACACATGTAACCGAATGTAACAACATAACATACACAAAAACTACCAGTAATTAGTCGACATGATCGTCGACATGATCGTCGACATGATTGTACATCTCTGAAAAATAATTATTTCAAATTAGAGGCAAATGTAATAACTATTTTAAAGTGGTTTGTACAAAAGCAAATTTAACCAAATTTAACAACATAATTTACATACACAAAAATATAATTTGTTGACATATCTCAAAAATAATTATAACACACTTTTAATAGATGGGTCACTGAGGTATGAGTGAAACACATGTCAAAGATATATGTGAACAATCAATAAACGTGCTAGAGCATCCAAAAAGAGTGAAAAATAAGTCCATATCGCAAATGGTTATAACACCAGCTACATTGCAGAATGGAACATAATAAAAACTAGTACAAATATTGACACATAGTCATATTGTGTGGTTTTGCTTATGTCACACAAAAATGTACCTTGTCATGTACATATATCTATATGTCCATGTAACAAACCCCAAGTCCTGATTGTGTACATGTGACAACCATATGTCAATGTAACAACCCCCCAGTCCTGATTGTGTACATGTGACAACCATATGTCAATGTAACAATCCCCCAGTCCTGATTGTGTACATGTGACAACCATATGTCTGTGTAACAACCCCCCAGTCCTGATTGTGTACATGTGACAACCATATGTCAATGTAACAAACCCCCAGTCCTGATTGTGTACATGTGACAACCATATGTCTGTGTAACAATCCCCCAGTCCTGATTGTGTACATGTGACAACCATATGTCTGTGTAACAATCCCCCAGTCCTGAGTGTGTACATGTGACAACCATATGTCTGTGTAACAATCCCCCAGTCCTGATTGTGTACATGTGACAACCATATGTCAATGTAACAAACCCCCAGTCCTGATTGTGTACATATGACAACCATATGTATGTGTAACAATCCCCCAGCCCTGATTGTGTACATGTGACAACCATATGTCCGTGTAACAATCCCACAGCCCTGATTGTGTACATGTGACAACCATATGTCCATGTGACAAACCCAGCCCTGATTGTGTACATGTGACAACCATATGTCTGTGTAACAATCCCCCAGTCCTGATTGTGTACATGTGACAACCATATGTCTGTTAACAATCCCCCAGTCCTGAGTGTGTACATGTGACAACCATATGTCTGTGTAACAATCCCCCAGTCCTGATTGTGTACATGTGACAACCATATGTCTGTGTAACAATCCCCCAGTCCTGAGTGTGTACGTGTGACAACCATATGTCTGGTAACAACCCCAGTCCTGATTGTGTACATGTGACAACCATATGCAATGTAACAAACCCCAGTCCTGATTGTGTACATGTGACAACATATGTCTGTGTAAAACCCCCAGTCCTGATTGTGTACATGTGACAACCATATGTCTGTGTAACAAACCCCCAGTCCTGATTGTGTACATGTGACAACCATATGTCTGTGTAACAAACCCCCAGTCCTGATTGTGTACATGTGACAACCATATGTCTGTGTAACAATCCCCCAGTCCTGATTGTGTACATGTGACAACCATATGTCCATGTAACAAACCCCCAGTCCTGATTGTGTACATGTGACAACCATATGTCTGTGTAACAAACCCCCAGTCCTGATTGTGTACATGTGACAACCATATGTCCATGTAACAACCCCCCAGTCCTGATTGTGTACATGTGACAACCATATGTCCATGTAACAAACCCCCAGTCCTGATTGTGTACATGTGACAACCATATGTCCATGTGACAATCCCCCAGTCCTGATTGTGTACATGTGACAACCATATGTATGTGTAACAATCCCCCAGTCCTGATTGTGTACATGTGACAACCATATGTCTGTGTAACAAACCCCCAGTCCTGATTGTGTACATGTGACAACCATATGTCAATGTAACAATCCCCCAGTCCTGATTGTGTACATGTGACAACCATATGTCTGTGTAACAAACCCCCAGTCCTGATTGTGTACATGTGACAACCATATGTCAATGTAACAATCCCCCAGTCCTGATTGTGTACATGTGACAACCATATGTCTGTGTAACAAACCCAGCCCTGATTGTGTACGTGTGACAACCATATGTCCATGTAACAAACCCCCAGTCCTGATTGTGTACATGTGACAACCATATGTCAATGTAACAATCCCCCAGTCCTGAGTGTGTACATGTGACAACCATATGTCAATGTAACAATCCCCCAGTCCTGATTGTGTACATGTGACAACCATATGTCAATGTAACAATCCCCCAGTCCTGATTGTGTACATGTGACAACCATATGTCTGTGTAACAAACCCCCAGTCCTGATTGTGTACATGTGACAACCATATGTCTGTGTAACAAACCCCCAGTCCTGATTGTGTACATGTGACAACCATATGTCAATGTAACAATCCCCCAGCCCTGATTGTGTACATGTGACAACCATATGTCCATGTAACAATCCCCCAGTCCTGATTGTGTACATGTGACAACCATATGTCCATGTGACAAACCCAGCCCTGATTGTCTACATATTACATCCTACACATAGTGCTTTTAACAAGCTACAAAATGTTGTACATATAGAGTTGCAGTCTATGCTTTGGTGTATGATCCACCTAGGAATGCATCCTCAAGAGGTACACATTTTCCAAGTAGGTGGTTCATAACCGTTAGATAGGATTGTAGACGAATCAAGGACATCTTGCTATAAGTTCCTGAAATATTTCGGTGTTTCAGGTGGGACGTGGGAGCAATTAACAATGAAGTTAGCCATTATTTTGTCTCCGTTATCACTGCCGCCCACTAATTGCTATCTGTTCTGAACGAATCCTGCCGTCCCATCGGGCCCCCTCGGATCTCGCAGTAACTGCACTTTATTGGGTTGTTCTAATGTTAACTCTTCTGCCTGTTTGATCAGTTTCATTGGCCTGAATTGGAATAAAAATGCATTTTTACTCAAGAAATAGTTCCGTGATGGTGTACGCCCTCAGAATAGGTAGACGCTTAAGGGTTATACATGAGGGAGAAGTTGTTGACTTGGGCCCAGCGCTCATCCTAGGTCAGATTTTAATACGAGACAAGAGAACCAGCACGATTTACTGTAACTTGCATTCAAAACGCCAATAAGAATTTCTATGTTAGAAAAGGGCCATAATTTGAATTATATGTAACTAAGAGTTATCTTATGTGCTTATTATAAGTAGGTTGTATGAGTGGTAAGCATTGTGCTTAGTTGCAATCAAATACATATGGCGCAAGGCTCATTTTAGGTCAGAATCAGGGTTCCTGCTGTCGGTTGCCAATGGCGACAAAAAAACAATATTGGCGCTAAATTTTGTGAATTGGCGAAAATATTTTCTTTTATTTTTAAATTATTTTTTTTTGGGCAAAATACATGGCTTCAAATATTTATTTGTGAACTATATGGCTCCAAGTTTTTTTAATTGGCTCCAGTGTTTTTCAATTGGCGACAGAAGTGGCGCAGACAAACATTCAGACAGAGGGAACCCAGAGAATTTTTATGGAGAACTGAGAAAGCGCGTGATTGTGTCCTTATTTAAATAGGGTTAAAATACACACATAATATTAATACAACATTTGATAAGAAGGAGTGCATTACAATGACCACTGTAGCTTTACTAGATAATAGTGTGTATGAAATATGACATAAAAAAGGAGAAGTAGGGCATTCAGTGGGGCCCCCAGAGGGCGAAGTCAGGGTCCTGAGGGCAACTGTTTCGTCCATGTCGCCCCCTAGAACGATGAGCCCTACAGTGGTTATTGGAATATGGACTGGATAGTAACTTGCATTCGTCGCAAAAAAGGCCATAATTTGCATTAAACAAAGAGTTAACCTATGTCTTTATTATATGAGATATGTGTGGTAAACCTTGTGTTTTATTCCAATACACGCAGTAACTTCTATGCAATACTTTAACAATAGTCGATATGCCGACACTGACACCTGGCTGAGTATTATAGTTTACTATACTCTTTCAATAGTTCCCCTAGAGTTTTAAAATATGAACTCATCAGCCATTTAAAGTTTAACTCCCCATGTCGAGCTGACAAGTGCTAATTTCCACCCCTGCTTTAAACTACTGACCTGATTTCTGGAACTGCTGCCGAATTATTGCAATCGTCAGTTGCCCCCGAGTAATCTTGCCCAAGAATCCGGAGCCTCGCCTCTTTGTACTCGGCCTCTCGCTGCTGTAGAGTTTTCTGTGGTTGTACCTGACTTCTGACAAGAGAGAGATGAGATATGAATATCGTATGGATGCCGTGATGCACCTGCACCATACCACAAATAATATTGCAATATTTTCGAAACATGTTGCGAAAACTTGTATCCCAAACCATTTGTTTCAACATATCATGACAATCATTGTGCAAAAAATGCCGTGAATTCAGGGCTCGCTCTGTCTGCGCCACTTCTGTCGCCAATTGAAAAAAAATGGAGACAATTTGAAAACCTTGGAGCCAACTAAGAGCCATTCACAGATAAATATTTGAAGCCATGTAGTTGACAAAACATGTGCCAAAAAAATATTTAGAGACAGTATTTGTTTTTTTGTCGCAATTGACGCCATTGGCAACCGACAGCGGGAACCCTGGAATCCTATATCATACATAAGTATACATGTGAGTTCATTTGTTTGGTATTGTGCATTGACTATTTGTTTGGTATTGTGCATTGACTATTTGTTTGGTATTGTGCATTGACTATTTGTTTGGTATTGTGCATTGACTATTTGTTTGGTATTGTGCATTGACTATTTGTTTGGTATTGTGCATTGACTATTTGTTTGGTATTGTGCATTGACTATTTGTTTGGTATTGTGCATTGACTATTTGTTTGGTGATTGTGCATTGACTATTTGTTTGGTATTGTGCATTGACTATTTGTTTGGTATTGTGCATTGACTATTTGTTTGGTATTGTGCATTGACTATTTGTTTGGTATTGTGCATTGACTATTTGTTTGGTATTGTGCATTGACTATTTGTTTGGTATTGTGCATTGACTATTTGTTTGGTATTGTGCATTGACTATTTGTTTGGTATTGTGCATTGACTATTGTGGTTGTTATTGTGCATATTGACTATTTGTTTGGTATTGGCATTGACTATTTGTTTGTATGTGCATTGACTATTTGTTTGGTATTGTGCATTGACTATTTGTTTGTATGGTGCATGGACTATTTGTTTGGTATTGTGCATTGACTATTTGTTGGTATTGTGCATTGACTATTTGTTTGGTATTGTGCATTGACTATGTTGGTATTGGGCATTGACTATTTGTTTGGTATTGTGCATTGACTATTTGTTTGGTATTGTGCATTGACTATTTGTTTGGTATTGTGCATTGACTATTTGTTTGGTATTGTGCATTGACTATTTGTTTGGTATTGTGCATTGACTATTTGTTTGGTATTGTGCATTGACTATTTGTTTGGTGAATTGTGCATTGACTATTTGTTTGGTATTGTGC
>CM026401.1:51368469-51391853 GCA_014843695.1 Archivesica marissinica | reverse complement strand
GTCTCAGTATTGTGTCAGGTATGAGCGGGCAGTTGCTCGTCTCAGTATTGTGTCAGGTATGAGCGGGCAGTTGCTCGTCTCAGTATTGTGTCAGGTATGAGCGGGCAGTTGCTTGTCTCAGTATTGTGTCAGGTATGAGCGGGCAGTTGCTTGTCTCAGTATTGTGTCAGGTATGAGCGGGCAGTTGCTTGTCTCAGTATTGTGTCAGGTATGAGCGGGCAGTTGCTTGTCTCAGTATTGTGTCAGGTATGAGCGGGCAGTTGCTCGTCTCATATTTGTCAGGTATGAGCGGGCAGTTGCTTGTCTCAGTATTGTGTCAGGTATGAGCGGGCAGTTGCTTGTCTCAGTATTGTGTCAGGTATGAGCGGGCAGTTGCTTGTCTCAGTATTGTGTCAGGTATGAGCGGGCAGTTGCTTGTCTCAGTATTGTGTCAGGTATGAGCGGGCAGTTGCTTGTCTCAGTATTGTGTCAGGTATGAGCGGGCACCCAGGTAGAACAACCAAACATCTATGGAGATGAATTTACATAAACTTTCTTTTAAGCTTGTTTTTATTTATTTATATTTTTTATTTATATTTCGGGTTTTACGCCTGCTGCGTGCATCAGCACCATTTCGGGCTATATTGCCGGTGGGCAGTTTACCTAACAACACCTTTCCTGGGCAGGCTCCAGCGGTTAACCAGTACTTGGGTGCACCAACCTCCGTAAGAAACTGCCAACTTTTTCATATAAATGAGAGCGGGGCTCGAACCCGTCAGTGACCATCAGTGATGATAGGTTACAGTTGTATACAAGTCAGCGACCGTAACCACTCGACCACGGAGGCGGACAAGCTTGTTTTTAAATCCTATATTTGTCTTACAATGTTGCATATATATGTAACAGAACAGATAAATAATGCAAACCTACTGGACAGCTTACAAACATGAAATAGTTTTACACATCCGGTGGGGTTCGATCCTATAGTGGTGATGGGCAAGTGATTTGAAGTAAACAACCGTTACCACTCGGCAACAGGGACTGGGCAGCGAACAAAATTTCGTAATGTTTCCGTACCTCTAAATCAACAGCTATTGTTGTTTGCTTCTTTAATTCTTCATGTACAACTTTGAGCTGTTCAACATTGTCTATCACTGTACACGGGGTCTCTTCAAGGTTTCGGGGCTTCTGAAGGGTTGTCAGTTTCAACTGATCCTGGGAGTATGTCAGGGTGTTGAGTTCAAACTGATACGGATGTGGGTATCTATGAAATTAGTAGTGTATATATATATATATAGCGTATACAGTAAACAGCGTTTTAAAAATTATAGTACAGACCTGTGCACAACAACCACCCTTTGAAGATAATTGGTCTGTTCTTTATGTTCTATATATAACAACCACCCTTTGAAGATAATTGGTCTGTTCTATATATAACAACAACCCGTTGAAGATAATTGGTCTGTTCTTTATGTTCTATATATAACAACCACCCTTTGAAGATAATTGGTCTGTTCTTTATGTTCTATATATAACAACCACCCTTTGAAGATAATTGGTCTGTTCCTTATGTTCTATATATAACAACCACCCTCTGAAGATAATTGGTCTGTTCCTTATGTTCTATATATAACAACCACCCTCTGAAGATAATTGGTCTGTTCTTATGTTCTATATATAACAACCACCCTTTGAAGATAATTGGTCTGTTCTTTATGTCTATATATAACAACCACCCTTTGAATTTGGTTGTTTTTGTTTTTTTTGGATAATTGGTCTGTTTGTTATGTTCTATATATAACAACCACCCTTTGAAGATAATTGGTATGTTCTTTATGTTCTATATATAACAACCACCCTTTGAAGATAATTGGTCTGTTCTTTATGTTCTATATATAACAACCACCCTTTGAAGATAATTGGTCTGTTCTTTATGTTCTATATATAACAACCACCCGTTGAAGATAATTGGTCTGTTCCTTATGTTCTATATATAACAACCACCCTCTGAAGATAATTGGTCTGTTCTTTATGTTCTATATATAACAACCACCCTTTGAAGATAATTGGTCTGTTCCTTATGTTCTATATATAACAACCACCCTTTGAAGATAATTGGTCTGTTCTTTATGTTCTATATATAACAACCACCCTTTGAAGATAATTGGTCTGTTCTTTATGTTCTATATATAACAACCACCCTTTGAAGATAATTGGTCTGTTCCTTATGTTCTATATATAACAACCACCCTTTGAAGATAATTGGTCTGTTTGTTATGTTCTATATATAACAACCACCCTTTGAAGATAATTGGTATGTTCTTTATGTTCTATATATAACAACCACCCTTTGAAGATAATTGGTCTGTTCTTTATGTTCTATATATAACAACCACCCTTTGAAGATAATTGGTCTGTTCTTTATGTTCTATATATAACAACCACCCGTTGAAGATAATTGGTCTGTTCTATATATAACAACCACCCTTTGAAGATAATTGGTATGTTCTTTATGTTCTATATATAACAACAACCCTTTGAAGATAATTGGTATGTTCTTTATGTTCTATATATAACAACCACCCTTTGAAGATAATTGGTATGTTCTTTATGTTCTATATATAACAACAACCCGTTGAAGATAATTGGTCTGTTCTTTATGTTCTATATATAACAACCACCCGTTGAAGATAATTGGTCTGTTTGTTATGTTCTATATATAACAACCACCATTTGAAGATAATTGGTATGTTCTTTGTTCTATATATAACAACCACCCTTTGAAGATAATTGGTCTGTTCTTTATGTTCTATATATAACAACAACCCTTTGAAGATAATTGGTATGTTCTTTATGTTCTATATATAACAACCACCCGTTGAAGATAATTGGTCTGTTCTTTATTTTTGAAGATAATTGGTCTGTTCTTTATGTTCTATATATAACAACACCCGTTGAAGATAATTGGTCTGTTCTGTTCTTTATGTAACAACCACCCGTTGAAGATAATTGGTCTGTTCTTTATGTTCTATATATAACAACCACCCGTTGAAGATAATTGGTCTGTTCTTTATGTTCTATATATAACAACAACCCGTTGAAGATAATTGGTCTGTTCTTTATGTTCTATATATAACAACCACCCTTTGAAGATAATTGGTCTGTTCTTTATGTTCTATATATAACAACCACCCTTTGAAGATAATTGGTCTGTTCTTTATGTTCTATATATAACAACTTCACCCTCAGATAAACATAGTGGAATGTGAGACGAGATCTGGATCTATTGTTGTAATCAGGACACATGTCTGACAACACTAATGTGGACATACATTGATCTTAAACATGTTCAAGGGCCGATAACTCTGTCAAAAATCAATTTGTTAGTTCGAGTTTTACTCCTTCATCAGCACCATTTTGGGCTATATCGTCGGCGGGCAGTTTACCTAACAACACCTTCCTGGGCAGACTCCAACAGTCAACCAGTACTTAGTGCACTAACCTCAGTAAGAAACTGCCAACTTTTTCATATAAACAGACATGCCTCGAGCGAGGCTCGAACAAGTGACCATAAGTGATAATAGGTTACAGTGGTATTCAAGTCCGCAACCGTAATCACTCGACCACGGAGGCGGTCCAGTCAAAAAAATCAACCAAGCGGAAAATGATATGCACAAGTAAGTTTGGTTCAGATCAGCCTCTACAACGTAGCAAAGTGTCGCGGAAATCAGCACAGAGCTATAGTAGTATCCGTGTAGACAAACTCTGCTCATTCTTCAAAGGGCAATAACTCTGTCATAAAAACAACATTAACAATGCGGAACACGACAACGATATGCCCACCTTGACTACATAATTATGCCTCTTGCAAAGTTCCGTGAAAATTTCGACACAGAATTTTGGAGATTAAAGATGGAGATGGGATAAATGGAAGACAAAGCACAGTACGGATTCCAATACAGCTTCAAATGGAAGACAAAGTATGGTACATATTCCAATACAGCTTCAAATGGAAGACAAAGTATGGTACATATTCCAATACAGCTTCAAATGGAAGACAAAGTATGGTACGGACTCCAATACAGCTTCAAATGGAAGACAAAGTATGGTACAGACTCCAATACAGCTTCAAATGGAAGACAAAGTATGGTACAGATTCCAATACAGCAATGTTTTCAAGGCCGGGCTTGCCGAGGTATAATGATTGATCACTGTACTCACTTGAAATCTGGTTTCTCTGCCATTTCTGGTGTCACACCTTCGGATAGTGTCATACTCTCTGAAACGACACATATAAAAATTATTTTTAAAATTAAACAACTACATCCAATTTTGATTAAGACAGTATGAATACACTCACTGGTCAGTGGTTAATACGCTGGGCTGCGAAACCATAGATTGCAAGTTCATATACAACTAGTCACTTTTGCATACAGCATAGAGCCAGATCAGACGGCATGTTGTCTGATCAAGCATTATGCTATTCAGATAGTGGATCTAAAACAGTTGTCGAACAGCAAACAACATAGATCCATGTTGTTTGCACATTCCGTCCAATTTATACGACAGGTTCTCGGTTAACCAAAGTGCTATACACCGGACATGTAAAAGAACTAGGGACACTTCTGGAGATTCAGCGTCTTCTGAATGTTGAACTATCCTACAAAATATAATATACTTCTGGTAGATACAGGGAAAAATACGGTCAGATCGATAACTTCCTCGAATGACGGAATACATCACACACGGTGGGATTCAATCGAAATGCAGTGAAGGGTAAGTAATTTGAACAGCGTTATAACGTCACATTTATAATACAATATTCATTTTTACTAGGGATGGCAACGAATGGTGATTGTGATATTCGTTCGGAAGATCATCCGAATATTCGATTTCCACTACAGTTAGTACCAGTAAAACAAATGCTTCTCAGTTTGTGTCCCGTCACTGCATTAATCAATTAGTGGTAAGGTGTGAACAACATGCCATCACCCTCCTTTGTTATTTGGAGCCAAATCGCGATGACATTTCGCACCTTCGGGCACGCATTGGGTCATTCTTTGTTTTCGAAACTTAATTGATTGAAATTTAAACAAACATATATATCCTTTTAAGTTATGATTTAACTGCAATTGATTAAAATTTGATTTGAATTTTTTTTAAATATTCGAATATTGTTTTAATATTAGAATATTCGGACGTTTGAACGAATATTCGAACATTCGTTGCCATCCCTAATTTTTACTACATTACCTTCCAACGATCTTAGAGCATTTGGTTTCTCTTTGATTATTGGTATGAAAGGCAGCCGGCGGTTGTCAACTTTGTCCTTGAATTTCAGTTGCGGTCTCTGGATATTTCTGGCTGACAAAAGTCGGAAACTTGACGTGGACGATGACCCGGGACTCTATAAAAATTTGATCAGATATGATGAACAATTAATTTGGTAAGTTTTACTAAGAAACCATATCGTACAACTAATTTCTGAAAGAGATGGCACATAACCGCTCACCAGAGTAATTGATGCCAAAAGGTTATTCCTATTAACAAACCTTCGAGCCCCACTGGAGCCGTTACGATTGTGCCCTTAGGCAAGGCATTTAAATTCCACGTTGCCTCTTCTCTCTCCCTCGTGGCGATGGATTCCATCAGGAATGAGGTCTCGAGAGTGATTTATACAAGTTGAAAAAACTTGTTTCGCAATCGAGCTAAAATAAATTTGTATAAACTAACAAACCTTCATGATAAACATATTAATTTCCATTCGGAAAGTTTCATATAATATATATTCTCTATATATACAGTTTGTTTGTTTTTCCCCGGATTTTACGTCTGCATCAGCACCGCTTTGGGCTATATCGCCGGCGGGCAGTTTACCTAACAACACCTATCCTCCAGCAGTTAATCAGTTAACCAGTACTTGGTGCACCAACATCCATAAGAAACTGCCAACTTTTTCATATAAATGAGACACAATCTGAGCAGGGCTCGAACCCGTGACCATCAGTGATGGTAGGTTACAGTGGTATTCAAGTCAGCGACCATAACCACTCGATCACGTTGGCGGATCTATACATACAGATGTGTACATACACATATTAATTATATGTGACAAAAAGGTGTATGTTTAGTGCAGTTAGTGATTTATTAAAGAAGTAATATATTGTCTTTTAGTTATTTATTGGTGAATAAAACATGGTTTGCAGTTCTTATCCATATGAATTTAAAACCACGCCGGCCATATGCCTAAGTGGTTAATTCCGACAGTCAACCATGTTTTATTCCGACGGTCAGAACGACAAACCATGTTTTATTTGACTATAAATAATGCAAATACATAAGTTATTTCGATTCTAACATGTCCGAAATATCTAAAAATCACAAAAATAGTTGGTGCTAGTTTTTAGGAAGCGTAAATGACGTCGCAAAACTAGAATGTCTTCGCTGTATTACAGTAGATGTTGACAAACAAAGACCAAATTCTCATGTGTGCATACCTTTTTGTTCCAGCTAGCTGACGTCTGCTGTTTGGGTGTCGCCGTAGCAATGACCAATGAGCTGTCATCCTTCTTGATCCCAGATGCTTCATCCAACCAGCAGCCCTGAATAGTCACATGTCGATTTATTTTACAGCTTAGCGAAATATTGTGTGCTTCAAGTCTACAATGACAAACTGTCAAATGCCTTTGTACGGTCAAGTAATACACAATATGCTAGTTTTTTTCCAATGAATAAATAGTTTAAGCTTATCCTTGCATTAAAGTGAAAGTCGTGATAGCACAGTGCTACCATGTTCACTTCAGGTGCGAAAGGCCCAGAGCTTGCACCCCGCTTGACCAATTACGATTATGCCCTTAGGCAAGGAAGGCATTTATATTACACATTGCCTCTACTCTCCCTCATGGCGATGGATTCCATCAGGAATGAGGTCTCGAGAGGGATTAATATAAGTTGTAAGAACTTGTTTCGCAATTGAGCTAAAATAAAGTTGTATAAAAATAAACTAAACTAAATAAAACCAATCTAAAACATATTTAAATGTACTTGAAAAATAGATCAATCTTAGTTCGACAAGAATTTAATACCACCATTTTATAACGTGCTCACCACTCGCTCCAGTATCTGGTCGTTAGCGTCCATCAGCATGTCCAGTTTGTCCTCTATGTCGGCAGCCCCGCTGGCAGACCCCAGATTAACCTTCACATTCTGGTGTTTAAGAATATTCTGGATCCTAAACATAAACAAAGCAGGAAAAATGTAAACATGCACAGCGCACATGCGTGAAACAACAGAGGATGTAGAAAACAACGTATATATTTTGAACATGAAAGACTATCTATCAATCTTCCTCTAATGTCGAACCCCTCGCGGGGATGTAGAGCTTTCCCTAAAAGACTAAGCTAACAGAGGTATGAATCAACATATCAAGTAATTTAATTAAAAAAGACAACGTGAGACAAATGGGGACGATGCATTCCGAATGTAAACAAGTGCGGACGATGTGTTCCAGTTGTAAACAAGTGCGTGACCGATCGACTCGGAAAGTCCTACTTTCGGTTTCGAGTTTGTTTTATCGCCAAAAAACACTGTTTACCAAAATGAACATACGCATACAAAGTATAATGTTAGATTGTGTAGCAGCATTGCTACCTATATGCAAAAATTGAATTTTTCAAATATCTTTTATTTCATACGATGTAATGCTGCTTTAATACAACTATTTTCTGGCCACACAAATATATTTTCAATAGTGATGGCAACCAATATTCGTTTATACGTCAGAATATCTGAATATTATTAAAGTATACGAATATTTGAAATTCTTTTGCAAAAATGAAATAAACATCATATACTGAACCAAAAAAGAAACTTTCGCGAGACTTCAATGGGACTGTTTCCACATATGTGTATATTAACAGTTTTTATTCGTATTTGTTATTGCACAATAATTTAAAATCAATTCATCAAAGTTCATTTACAGTCTGAAAATTATCAATTTCATTGGAGGTAGGTGTCGATTCAATTTTTTTTTGCTTTAGTAACGATTATGCCCACCGCGAGCATTGCTAACAGCTTGGCAGCGACGACGCATTGAGTGGATGAGATTATTAATTTGAGCCTGGGGTATATTATTCCACTCTTCTAGCAAAGCGTCACGGAGCTCATTGACGTTACCAGGCGGATTTTGACGTTGCCGTACACGTGTGTCAAGATTATCCCAAAGGTGCTCGATGGGATTTAGATCCGGGCTTTTTGAGGGCCAGTCGTCTATGAAATCAATATTGTTGTTTCGCAAGAACTGGATATTGTCACGGGCGACGTGAGGTCTGGCGTTGTCTTGCTGAAACACAGAAATAACGCCGTGATTTTGTAAGAGAGGAACAACGTGTGGGGCAAGGTCTCTATACTTTTGAGCATTCAAATTGCCATCAATGACCACTAATTGGGTACGATACCCATAACTTATTCCGGCCCAGACCATCACGGAACCCCCACCGCCAAAACGATCCCGCTGAAGAACGCAACAGTCAGCGTAACGTTCATTCCTACGTCGGTAGACCCTGATCCGACCATCACTATTGGACAATGCAAACCTGGATTCATCTGAAAAAAGAATCGTCCGCCAGTCTTGCCTTGTCCAGTTGATGTGTCTATCAGCCCATTGAAGCCTGTCACGGCGATGACGATCCGTTAATACTGTTCCGACGTAGGGACGACGTGCACGTAAATTGTTCTCAGTTCTCAGCCAAACGATTTCGTACGGTTTGAGCGGAAATCCTGGGGTTATAAGTACCTGGGGTGACAGACGCTGTAGCTGTCGCAGTTAAAAAACGATTTCGTAAATGTTGGTTCAAAATATAGCGGTCTTGCGCCGGCGTGGTTACACGTGGTCTACCGCTACGTGGAAGATCTTCCGTGCCTCCGGTCTGCACAAACCGCCGTCTCAGACTTCTAACTGCCTGCACAGATGATCCAACGTGCGCAGCAACCTCTTCCGTTGAAGCTCCTGCCTCCAGCATCCCAACTGCTCTCTCTCTTAAATGTTTCGCAATTTGAGGCATCGAAATTTTGCCCAAATTGTATCGATATAAAGCTGTTTAGGTATTTTTATGACTGTAGTCGTCAAGTGCAATAACTTGCAGTGAAAAAAGTTAACACATGTAAACCAGATATGTTCACCCCGTGCGTGCACGTGAAAATGGAGGTTTTGTCAAAACAGACGATATCGTTCGACATGAGGTGATTATCTGACCGATTTCCCAAAGTAGGACGTCAGTGTAAACTACTACATATACACATTTTTCTACATGTTGTACACTGAAAACTCGATTCAACGTCAAAGTTACAAACTACTTTCTTTGCAAAATTGTTGCACTGCTTGGCAAATATTGGTAATATGGGTTTAAAAACGTTTAGACAAGAACAATTCGTTGAAATATTACATTTAAAGGAGGTTAATTTGAAGGCTGTTTGTTTTAAAAATAAAATTCTGAGTGATTTGATATTAACAAATTATTGATTACTTCCCCAACTGAATATTCAAATAGTTAATTCACTACCGGTATTCGTTGCCATCACTAATTATGAAATATTTAAAGGATTTAGTAGGAACAGGACCAGATAGTAAAATGGCATTCGAATATCCAATGAATATTTCACATCAAATCAGAACTTTTCCCAATCAAACAGCAGTAGGTCACAGATTGGCTCCACTGTTTCAGAACCGTATAGATACAGTAAATTCTTTATCAGGGTTCATTCTAGGTCAGAATTTTTGGGAGAAGTGAGAAAGCGCGTGATCGCTTCCTTAAATGGTGTTCTTTAATAAACTTCTGCAAAATAGGGTTAAAATGCACAGTACAACTATTAAATACAACATTTGAATAGGAGTGCTTTATAATGGACACAATTTTGTTTGAAAATCGTAAAAACCAAAAAATATTTTTTTTAGGGAGAAGTGGGGCCCCCAGAGGGTGAAGTCAGGGTCCCTAGGGCGACAATTTCGCCCACATAGCCCTCTAGAATGATCCTGTGTTATGTATATTCATTATTCAAATGACGGTCCATATTAGATCGAAATCGGTCAACAAATATATGGTCAACTGTACCCCCGGTGTTCGACGTGTGGTTTCTCTTCATTTTATAGTTTTTGAGTATTGCAGAAGTTAGTTGGAAAGCAGCAATAACATGTTTTACTTACGCATGCAGAATTCGTTTTCCTTCAATGTTCATCATATCTTGAAATCCCTGGAAACTTGAATAGTAATCAAAGTCATCGCCGGCAGCCGGCATCTCGTTAGAACACTTTGTGGCTTGTAGTACCGCCTTCAAGGTATGCTGGAAATAAAGCAATCAAATCATCTTGTTAAAACACTGGCCTGCAGTACAGCCTTCAAGGTATGCTGGAAATAAAGCAATCAAATCATCTTGTTACAACACTGGCTGCAGTACAGCCCATCCTGCTCACTAAATAAACAGTCATACAATTATTTATATGATAAACCATAGAGAATTTGACAAACAAACTTCATAAATTATTGTTATAGAAGTACATCAGTGCATTTTTTAATGATTTGTATTGGACTAAAGTCAACAAGATATCTCAAATTGAGCTCGGTTTCATTCAAAAATGAGAGAAAAAACTAAGTGTCAATGAGATCAAAACAATTGTCAGAACGAATGTCCACACATACACCAAAGTTTCCTCGACTTAAGGAAGGATCCAGCATAAAATCAGCATTTTCAAGCCAAATGTTTGAGCCTCGACTTATGGCCATGAATATACAGTAATTTCGATAGTCTATTTAGTTTATTTCCACAGATAAAAATGTCAACTACAGTATTTTGGTTATTGTAGGTCAGTGCTGTGCACTTTTCCATAAAGAATTAACAACGAATATAAAAAGACCTTTTCAATGAAATAAACCAATAACAAGGCTTGAAATAAGATAGCAATTTTGTGTGTGTGTTTTACGTTTATTTATCGTCGCTACCGGTTGCCCATATGAGCAACGCCTCCTGAAGAGATTAGACATTTTAGATTTTTGGAGGATAGTGCAATGATACAGACAGAGACCCTTCCAGAGTCTCCTCTGGTTCTTTTACGGCACAGTGTAAAGCACCGACACAGACCTCGGTTTAACGTCCCATCTGAAGACTGTTAATTTTATTGGGTCAGGCTGGGATCGAACCTGCGATCCCTGGATTACCAGTCCAGCGTGTTACCACTGGACTACAGATCCGTCTGTAGATAGCAATTATAACATGTGCAGCATTGGTTCCTGTATATTCAAATGCGATACTTATCATCTAATTCAGTAATTGCAACTGATTTAACATCGTCTCGCTCTTTATTAACGTATGCACAATAATCCACTGGACCAAGCAGACATAATCTCCGTAACACTAACCCTTGACCTAACCCAAACCAGATGATGCATAGCGTAGCCTACACAGCTGGTACGAGTGGAGAGCCTATGTGCAGAGTTCCGACAACGATGTTTTGAAATGACCGCAATATATTCAGCGTTGATACGATTGTTCCACTGATGGACAGTGTTTTAGTCGATGTTCAAAGCCTATAATGAAATAAATATTATTGTTTATCCGAAACCATTCATGTATCCGGATACTCATCACTAGAAAATATTAGAATATGGGTAAATGATATCAACAATTTATTTTGAAATTGATGAAAAAAGAATTGACTTAATTATTCTCTACATTTACCTGTACAAATTGATTGACATTTTCGCGTTCTGGAAGGAATTGCGATTTTGTCGTCGATCCACATGCTTCTGTGTCCGACATGGTGCTTTGTAATACCCACACATTGTGAAAATTACTCTCAACACAGAGCAACCCACCCACGTAAAATCTTTATCTCAACCAGCCGATCAGAATATAGTATCAACCACGCATAAAGAACGCCTTCATCACTTGCTCCGCCCAGGGTTAGGGTTAGGGTCAAAACGCGGGGTTGATGTCATTATTCAGTTGGGTGGTTGAGAAAAAAGTGAGCAACCCACCACTGGCATAAAATGAAAGCGATGTTATTTTCTCTGTTGCACTTTATGTTCAAACTGTTCGTGCTTGTCATAATTATATTGTTTGTAATAAGAACATGGCTAGTCAACAAATCATACATATTCAATGACAAATCTGTAGAAGCCATTGCCTTAAATTATGTTGGTGAGTTAATTTAAAACTAATAAAAGTGAAAATAGAAATTGCAATTTGTCAATAAATCGGGATTCATTATAATGTGAAACTACTATTTTCTTCTTCTATATAGTGGCGTCCGTGGTCCAGTGGTAGAGCGTCGGATTTGGAATCGAACGGTCCCGGGTTTGATACTCTGGGAAAGGCCACGTATGTAGTCATTGAGCAAGGCACCTCACACACATTGCTTAGTACTGGTTAATCGCTTAGGGCGGCTAAGCCTGCCCAGGAAAAATGTCTATGTCCCCGAGAGGGGTTTGACATTAATGGAACATACATACATACATAATACCAGGCCCGTCACTGGGCATACGCACGTGCGTATCATTGGTCTCAGAAAAAAAATGAAAACTCCAAAAATGCATTAAAACCTCAGTGGGGGGGGGGATAGTAGGGATACATAGGCGCCATGGTGTGTGGCGTGGTGGAATAATTGAGCCTATTGCAAATATGGTGCATCTCAAAATTTAGTTTGTGCTATTTTACGTGCTTGTTTAATTGATAAGGCGATAGATCATGTATATTATACATCTAGCCTAAATATATACGGATTGTCGTAAGAACTTTAGTCCTGCAATTGTATGTTACAAAATGCATTGAAATGCAGGAAATTGCTTCCTCATTTCAAAAAATCTCTGGGGGGGCATGCCCCCGGACCCCCCTAGCGTACTGGCTCGCTATGCTCACTCGACAACAATCATATTTGGCCGTGCGTATCATCAAAATAGCTCCAGCGACGGCCCTGCATACATATTACTACCCAACAATAACTATGAGCTAAGAAGACTTACATTTCCTGATTAACAACCAGTAGTCGGTACTAAACTTTCCAACCTCTGCAAGCGACTGTCAACTACTTGTGTGTGTTTACATTTGTTTACAGGTTGCCCATGAGCGACGCCTCCCTCAAGTCATTTTAGATTTTGGAGGATATAGTGCAATGATACAGACAGAGGCCCATTCCAGAGTCTCCTTCGATTATTTGATGCGCACATTGTAAAGTTCTAACGGGAGAGTCCGCCTCCGTGGTCGAGTGGTTACGGTCGCTGACTTGTATACCACTGTAACTTATCATCACTGATGGTCACGGGTTCGAGCCCCGCTCAGCTGTGTCTCATTTATATGAAAAAGTTGGCAGTTTCTTACGGAGGTTGGTGCACCCAAGTACTGGTTAACTACTGGAGCCTGCCCAGGAAAGGTGTTGTTAGGTAAACTGCCCGCTGGCAATATAGCCCAAAATGCTGCTGATGCAGGCGTAAAACCCAAAATATAACGTATAACTAACGGGAGACCATGGCTCATTTTAGTATGGCATAGTGGGGGATCAAACCTGCAACACCTGGATTACAAGCCCAGCTTATTAAACACTGATCCGCAACTACTCTCTCACATATCATACTTGTCCCTCATGGCCTTAGCTTATACAAATTTATTTTAGCTCAAATGCGAAACAAGTTCTTACAACTTATATTAATCGCTCTGGAGACCTCATTTCTGATGGAATCCACCACCACGAGGGAGAGAGAATTTAAATACCTTGCCTAAGGACTCGTAATGGCTCCAGCGGGACTCGACTCCAGGCCTTTGGCACCTATAGTTGAACGCGCTACCACTGCTATCACGACTTTCCAAATCATTCTGTTGTAAACTTATTGCAGGAAAGGACATTGACATCGCAATTGCCTATGAGGAAATAAACAAGGAATTTAACGAGAAATATGCTGGTCATATACTGCCGACAGAACATCAGCAGTGGATTTTCATGAACGCAGGGGGCTGGATGGGTAGCATGAGAATTCTTCACGCTTCATTGACGGAGTACGTGTTATTCTTTGGTACGGGTATACACACGTCCGGAAATTCAGGTACTTTGCCTATAAATATGACCATGTTATTTTGTCTTCCCCAATGTTTGAGGGCAAGCATATTGAATTTTGCCACATCCATCAGTCTGCCACAGCCTTCAAGACTTGTACATGTATTACCCTGGGATCATTCTAGAGGGCGATGTGGGCGAAATTGTCGCCCTAGGGACCCTGACATCGCCCTCTGGGGGCCCCACTTCTCCCTTTGTGGTTTTTATAGTATTTTCAAACAAAATTTTGTCTAGTAAGATACACTGGCCCATTATAAAGCACTCCTTCTATTCAAATGTTGTATTTAATGGTTGTACTGTGCATTTTAACCCTATTTTGCAGAAGTATATTAAAGAACACCATTTAAAGAAGCGATCATGCGCTTTCTCACATCTCCCAAAAATTCTGACCTAGAATGAACCCTGATTACCGTCATAGAGTACAGTCAAATCTGTCTTAAGCAGTCAGCCAAGGCAATCACAGAAAGTGGCTGCTTAATAGAGGTGAAACGTATAATAAAACAGCAGATTATATAACACTTAGCTTGGTTTTGAACTGTGGTGACATTATATATTAATATAAATTATGTAATATATATATATATGACTTGTTTCCTTAGTTTACACATATCTTATTTCTCAATATTATATAGTTTAAACAGTGCATACATTACACATATCACATAGTTATATCAAAATACAGAATACAGAAAAGGGATTATAATAAAAGACAAGGCGGAGAGAATTACCATAAGGTCCTGTAGCTTTCAATTCAATCCACTTGTCTTGATAGTTGTATTGTATGGATGTTATATGTACAGATGTTATATGTCATGTTTATCTTGATAAATAAAATATGTTTAACCCTTTCAACACCACAGACCTCTAAATAGGCTTACAAAAAGTGTAGATCCAGATGAGCCGGCTCATGACGAGCCGTCTCATCAGGATCTGCACTTTTTGCCAGTAATATTACTATTTTTAGACATAATTACCCATTTTGATAAATGAACTTGTCCAAATGTGATTTTCTGATTCATTTATTGGTTTAAGAATATCATGGACCAGTCCATGTCAGTTACTTGGTGTTGAAAATTTATAATACCTCGAAAATAAGATGCCCTTGAAAACAAGTTGACCTCAAAAAAAGTGACCTTGAAAATTAGTTGGACTTGAAACCAAGTAACCTCGAAAATAATTTGACCTTGAATATAAGGTTTTCGGAAATTAGTTGACATTGAAAATAACGTAACCAACAAAATAGAATATGTGACCTCGAAAATGCACTTGCTACTAACCATACACGTTGATATACGACACCAAACATTCAGACAATTTATTTAACCAATAAAAAAACTGCAACTTACGTTTGAGTTCAGCTGATGGGCAAGTATGTAATACTTTTTGTTAATGGGTTAAACCAAAGACAATGCGCTATATAATTCTTCTCCTCTAATCCATGTTCCTTACAGGTCGATACTGGGCTAACATTTCTGATACCATATTGACCGGGTCGTTCAGGCAGTGGACAGAAGGAGACATGCATTCAACAATGTTCAAACCCGGTATCAAAAATAATAAACCTTTTTATTGTAAATAAGGTCATGTTATATTTCGGGTTTTACGCCTGCATCAGCACCATTTTGGGCTATATCGCCGACGGGCAGTTTAATTAACAACACCTTTCCTGGGTACTTGGGTACACCAACCTCTGTAAGAAACTGCCAACTTTTTCATATAAATGAGACACGGCCTGAGCGGGGCTCGAACCCGTGACCATCAGTGATGATAGGTTACAGGTTATACAAGTCAGCGACCTAACCACTCGACCACGGAGGCTGACTTTATTGTAAATAAATGATGAATCCAGCTTTTTTAAAGTCCCTGCCTTTTTCTTCAAATGAAAAAGTGCTAGTTTTAGGTTAGCAAAGGCCATTTACAAAGTTATTAAATATTATCATTAATTATGTAAAGGAGGAAAGATAATTTACAATAGAATAAATAAAAGATAATTTACATAATTATTAATATTAATGGCATTAAAACCAGATTAAACCTACAGGCTAAAATCTGCACAAATTATTATTGAAAAATGGTGATACAAAATGTATAAGACACTAATCCAACACTCGTAATATATGCATGTGCAGCACAATGTAAATAAATATGATATGGGGCTTTAAGAAAAATAAAATAAGCCTAACGGCTGTATTACCTATATTAGTATTATAACAAGCAATGCCATGTAATTACTGTAACTCTGCTAAAATACACACCATAATTTATTTGACATCGTTGGGATACAAACTCACGATCCGGAAGAAGTCCTAGCCACTGGGCCACTGTGTTTAGGACTGTATACAGGCTGGGAATTGAATATTATTATAATATACTTTATTTAGTTTACAACAATTGCAAGAGACAAGCTTTACCACCTTTTAATATCACTCTCATTGGCTCTCATGAAAGCACGTATCATATATGTGGTCATTTGCGTGGGAGGAGACCGAAATACCTGCAGAAAACCAACCTATCCGATCTAACGACCACCGTACCATCTCGTATACTTCCCAGTCCGACGATGGAACCAGGGTTGCATTAGTGAGAAGTATTATTCTATTCAGTTTGTACCAGTTGTTATATGCTTCAGGTGAAACTGTACCACCACTGTGGAGAAGTATTATTCTATTCAGTTTGTACCAGTTGTTATATTGTATGCTCCAGGTGAAACTGTGTACCACTGCTGCGGAGAAGTATTATTCTATTCAGTTTGTACCAGTTGTTATATTGTATGCTCCAGGTGAAACTGTACCACCACTACTGAGAAGTATTATTCTATTCAGTTTGTACCAGTTGTTATATTCTTCAGGTGAAACTGTACCACCACTACTGAGAAGTATTATTCTATTCAGTTTGTACCAGTTGTTATATTCTTCAGGTGAAACTGTGGAGAAGTATTATTCTATTCAGTTTGTACCAGTTGTTATATTCTTCAGGTGAAACTGTGGAGAAGTATTATTCTATTCAGTTTGTACCAGTTGTTATATTCTTCAGGTGAAACTGTGTACCACTACTGAGAAGTATTATTCTATTCAGTTTGTACCAGTTGTTATATTGTATGCTCCAGGTGAAACTGTACCACCACTGCGGAGAAGTATTATTCTATTCAGTTTGTACCAGTGGTTATAGTTTAGTTTATACAAATTTATTTTAGCTCGATTGTGAAAAACGTTCTTACAACTTATATTAATCACTCTGGAGACCTCATTCCTGATGGCATCCATCGCCACCAGGGAGAGAGACGAGGCAATGTGGAATTTAAATACCTTGCCTGACGGCACAATCGTGGCTCGAATTCCAGGCCTTTCGCACCTGAAGCGAACGCGCTACTACGACATCCACAGTGGTTATATTGTATTCTTCAGGTGAAACTGTGTACCATTACTGGGGAGAAGTTGCGGCGGTGGAGTGGACTGCAGGAACGTGGATGGTGGAATATGGTCGAGGGTTTATACCGTCCACCCTCGGATTTGCTATTGCCGACACGCTATTCTCCACTCAAGACTTTGTGACTCTGTTTTATATTTTGAATGTTTATGCAAAGGCTTTGATGCTGGAAGCCACAACGTTTCTGTGCGAGTTTGATCCAACTTAAATGAGCCGATACAGGATTTTTACTTCTAAGTTTATTTAACGTTGCTAACTGTTGCTCATATGAGCGACGGGCAGTTTACCCAACACCTTTCTGGGCAGGCACGAGAGGTTAACCAATACTTGGTGCAGCAACCTCCGTAAGAAACTGCCAACATTTACGTATAAAGATATACAGTCTGAGTGGGGCTCGAATCCGTCATGTGATCATCAGTGACGATAGGTTAGTGGTATAGAAGTCAGCAACCGTAACCACTCGACCACGGAGGCGGACTCAGTTCCGGTGCGAGTTTGACACAACTTAAATGAGAACAGATACTGGGCCAGGCTTGGAGGTTATTCAATTGTTCTCCATTCTCAAGCTTTGGCCAAGAGCAAATCTATGACTCACCCAATCATATCACTCTCGGGTTTGAGAAAAGTTTTAATACCTTCAACGCAGGTTCCAGTTAGTAGGCGACTATGAAAGTGTGATCAGATATCAGTGAAATAGAGGACTAGGTCATTAGTCGATGAAAACTAGCATATTTTTCAAATACTCAATTGATCAGAACTATATAATGTGTCTATTGGACCTGATCCTGATCTCTTAGTTTTGTCACATTAAAATTTGCGTCGTAACAGATGCGACGTTATGTTTCTGTAATTGTTTATTTGTATATTCCGACCTAGAATTATATAACAGACGGATCTGTAGTCCAGTGGTAACACGCTGGACTGGTAATCCAGGGATCGCAGGTTCGATCCCCCGTCTGACCCTAATAAAATTAACAGTCTTTCAGATGGGACGTTAAACCGAGGTCTCGTGTCGGTGCTTTACACTGTGCACGTAAAAGAACCAGAGGAGACTCTGGAATGGGTCTCTGTCTGTATCATTGCACTATCCTCCAAAATCTAAAATGACTAATCTCTTCAGGAGGTGTCGCTCATATGGGCAACTGGTAGCAACGATAAATAAACGTAAAACACTAAATCCGCAAAATACGTGAGCCTTTTCAGAATATATATAGTATGCACATCTCCACGAGTGTAAAGTCCTTTTTATCACATTACCACAGTAACAACAACCACAAATTTGAAAAAGTAGTTAAATTGTTGCCAGTATACTTTTGAGCCTTATTACATCTTGGCGCAATGGTTAGCGCTCTCGCTTCTCACCAATGCAACCCGGGTTTGATCCTCGGACCGAGAAGTATGTGAGATGGTACGATGGTCGCCAGAACAGACAGGTGGGTTTTCTCCGAGTACTCCGGTTTCCTCGCACACGAATGACCACATATACGCTTTCATCTGTGCCAACAAGAGTGATTAATATAAGTTGTTAGAACTTGCTTAAACTTTTTAAACATCTCAAGGAAATCAGTATGGTGCATCCATATAATAGTCCCGGATAATCACACGCATCCATGCAAGTAAGCGGCACGATACTTTTAATCGATATATCTTGTTTGTGTATAATTAGCATCTCTTTAGGAGGCGTCGCTAATATGGGCAACCGGTAGCGATGATAAATAAACATATAAAACACAAAATTATATAAATTTACAAAGAGTGCATGCAGTAGGTGTTAATTGAGCCATTTTAGATTCTATAGCGGAAGATAGAAATGTCCTAACTGATGGGACTATGTTCTTGTAATTGTTTATTTGTACATTTGACATAGAATTATATAAATTTATAATGAGAGACCTCGGTCAGTTACTGCCCCTGAATACTCCCTAAAAGTATGTAGGTCATCTCAAGTTGTTTCCTCTGTTTTTATCGTTGTTTCCTTTGCACAACATGCTGTCAATTTGTTTCCACTTTCTCATCTTATAATTATTATGTTACTACATCTCGACATATATCCTACAGTATATCCAATGGGTTTATCAATTAACGAACATGATTTGGATAAAATCACCTTTATCATAACGCAACATCCGGTTAGGGAACAACTGTAAATACAAATGAAAGGACCGCTATACATTTTTATAGATAAATCAGACTTTATCTGCCAAGGGAAGTAATAGAAAGCCAGCAAGGTCCCTCAGCGTGTTGATTTAATTTTTTCTTTCCTCTTTTTCTATGTAACACTAAGACCTCCTGCTAGGGTAAGCACAATTCACCTTTAATATTAGAGAGCAATAACTCCCTCATAAGAGAGCAAAACTTCCTCGTAAGAGAGCAAAACTCCCTCATAAGAGAGCAAAAACTCCCTCGTAAGAGAGCAAAACTCCCTCGTAAGAGAGCAACGGCTCCCTCGTAAGAGCAAAATCTCTTAGCATGCATTTACTAGTACCAGGAACCCGTTGACCACATGACATGTCATGTGTTTAATCAAATGAATAAAGCCAGTCATCAATCCTGGAAATATTTTATTCGGCATCATACGAATTTTACATTATTATTTCTAAATACTATTGTTAAATATGGTCTGGGCCTCACTGCGGGTTATGAAAATCGTTTGAAATATTTATTTGATTACTTTTGTAGCCAATTTCGAACTTATTTCGGCACATGTGGTGAATGGCATTGGAGGCCATGATGGAACATATGGCGAAAGACAAGTAACAAAAACCCAAATAGTATACATGGGTAATTACATGGAAGGCCCCCAACAATACAGTCATGTATACATGTTCGTCTTACATGCATAACCATTGAAGGTGGCACTTTCATTTCCGTATTTCAGAAGCCTAAATGAAAGATGGAAGCCATTAATAGTAGTAGTAGTATAATGCATAGTAAAAACGTAACCCTTTGCCACCTGCTGAGTCAATAAAATCACATTTGCAAACAACATAGATCCAGATCAGCCGCGGCGTTATAGCGGTCAGGATCAGTATCTATGTTGTTTGCTATTCAGCCAAGTGTTTAGCTCCACTATCCAAATAGCAAACAACATAGAGCCTGATCTGGCTCTATGCCGTTTGAAAAAGTGATTTTATCTGCCGCTAGCGTGCAATAGGTTAAACAAGAATTACTAATGTCACGTGCAGAAAGTACGGCTATACAGAAATAGTGTTTGTATCCACATTGCCGTTCATTTCATCTTTCCAATTCGTCGAAGCATTTCTCAAGTGTGGCACTCCAAATAATCAAACACAGACTGATTACCAGTCTAGCAAATACAGCCCATCTTGTGCCGATTGATTACCAGTCTATAAAATACAGCCAATCTTGTGCCGACTGATTACCAGTCTATCAACTACAGCCAATCTTGTGCATCTTCGAACAAGGACCCCAGTTAAAAATATTTCTCTAATGACCAGCATTTTGATCTCGTGTCTAATTATCGATGCATTTTAACGTGCTTCGAGTGACCACCTTTCAACAAAGACAAACTGAACAACACATTCACTAGCTCTTCCGAAGGACTTTATAAATATATTTCACGTTAAAAACCAGTTTGTTAAATGTGATTTGATTTCATCACTTCAATATATAAATCTCTTTTTCTTAGCTTAGTGTCTACAAAACATAAGAAATATAGAATGAAAATTTGTTGGCGCTTTGTTTGCGTGTGTCTAAGCAACCGACATCTTTCCCTCAGCCTTGTTGGCATCGTACAATGCCAGCATTTTCTTCATTTCTCCGATAGCCAGACCTGGGTTCAAGCCCTGAAATCAGATTATGAAGGCGTTATACCTTTATAACAATAAACAGAATATGCAATAATATTAATATATGTAATTCACACTCGTTATATGTTATATTTATATGTTATATTTCTGGTTTTATGCCTGCATCAGCACCATTTTGGGCTATATCGCCGGCGGGCAGTTTACCTAACAACACCTTTCCTGGGCAGGCTCCAGCGGTTAACCAGTACTTGGGTGCTCCAACCTCCGTAAGAAACTGCCAACTTTTTCATATAAATGAGACACGGTCTGAGCGGGGCGGCTCGAACCAGTGACCATCAGAGATGATAGGTTACAGTGGTATACAAGTCAGCGACCTTAATCACTCGACCACGGAGGCGGATAATTCACACTCGTGTACATGTCATTTTAGGAAGGCAGCATATCCGGTGATTAGCAACTAAGTGTTTACGTAGGAATTAACCACACAGGTATAACGGTATGCATAAATGGTTAATTCCTACATATTAGAACGACAAACCGGTGAAACCGTGTTTTATTCAGAACGACAAACCGGTGAAACCGTGTTTTATTCGCCGATAAACAACAGTAAGACTAATATTATTTCCATTCTAACATGATCTGATATAATGCTACGAACAAATAATGTGCAGTCATAAAATAGAGTGGCTGTAGCCGTTGCTTATTGCAGATTTAACAACGGTAAATTTGTTCTTTGTTTATAGGAACAAAATATCAAGTCATGTAATTATTGTAAAAGAATCTAGTTCTCATCTTCGGACAGGTTTTAGTGCAGCTCATGATGGTACAAGAATCTAGTTCTCGCCTTCGGACAGGTTTTAGTGCAGTTCATGATGGTACAAGAATCTAGTTCTCGCCTTCGGACAGGTTTTAGTGCAGTTCATGATGGTACAAGAATCTAGTTCTCGCCTTCGGACAGGTTTTAGTGCAGTTCATGATGGTACAAGAATCAAGTTCTCACCTTCGGACAGGTTTTAGTGCAGCTCATGATGGTACAAGAATCTAGTTCTCGCCTTCGGACAGGTTTTAGTGCAGTTCATGATGGTACAAGAATCTAGTTCTCGCCTTCGGACAGGATTTAGTGCAGTTCATGATGGTACAAGAACCGAGTTCTCGCCTTCGGACAGGTTTTAGTGCAGTTCATGATGGTACAAGAATCTAGTTCTCGCCTTCGGACAGGTTTTAGTGCAGTTCATGATGGTACAAGAATCGAGTTCTCGCCTTCGGACAGGTTTTAGTGCAGTTCATGATGGTACAAGAATCTAGTTCTCACCTTCGGACAGGTTTTAGTGCAGTTCATGATGGTATGGCATCTGTATACAGAGTACTTATCTTCCATCAACGCTAGTCGTTCATCCGTATAGTCATCGCGAGAATCAACCATCCACCTGCAAGCATTCCGATAAAAAATACGTAAGTAGAAACTTAATAGCAATGCCGGATCTTAACAACACATTTTCAGGCATGGACCTTCAACCGGCTGGATAGTTACTAAAACTTGCTTTGCAATCGTTGTAAAATAAATAAAGTTTACTCCAATATGAAAATGTATGGCGTATCTCCATAAGATATTAGTCATTATAGATTTTTAGAGGTGACGGCAGTTTATCTAACACCACCTTTCCTGGGCAGGCTCCAGCGGTTAACCAGTACTTGGTGCTTCAACCTCCACCAGAAACTGGCATCTTTTTCATAAAAAGAGACCAATAGTGATGACAAGTCGGCGACTGTAACCACTCGACCATAAAGAGACACAGACTGAGCAGGGTTCGAACCATTGACCATCAGTAATGATAGGTTACAGTGGTGAACAAGTCAGCGACCATAACCGCTCGACCATAATGAGACACAGACTGAGCGGGGTTCGAACCATTGACCATCAGTAATGATAGGTTACAGTGGTGTACAAGTCGGCGACCGTAACCACTCGACCACTGAGGTGGACTTGGGGGGGGTGCGGGATTCACTCTTACAAATGTAACATAATTTGCTACTATCAATGGAACACATAGAACCATTACTATCCTCGGAGAAAGGTGTACCTGTAAGCTTGCATCAGGACGGCAGGACCC
>CM026401.1:51318077-51367469 GCA_014843695.1 Archivesica marissinica | reverse complement strand
GCATTGACTATTTGTTTGGTATTGTGCATTGACTATTTGTTTGGTATTGTGCATTGACTATTTGTTTGGTATTGTGCATTGACTATTTGTTTGGTATTGTGCATTGACTATTTGTTTGGTATTGTGCATTGACTATTTGTTTGGTGCATTGTGCATTGACTATTTGTTTGGTATTGTGCATTGACTATTTGTTTGGTATTGTGCATTGACTATTTGTTTGGTATTGTGCATTGACTATTTGTTTGGTATTGTGCATTGACTATTTGTTTGGTATTGTGCATTGACTATTTGTTTGGTATTGTGCATTGACTATTTGTTTGGTATTGTGCATTGACTATTTGTTTGGTATTGTGCATTGACTATTTGTTTGGTATTGTGCATTGACTATTTGTTTGGTATTGTGCATTGACTATTTGTTTGGTATTGTGCATTGACTATTTGTTTGGTATTGTGCATTGACTATTTGTTTGGTATTGTGCATTGACTATTTGTTTGGTATTGTGCATTGACTATTTGTTTGGTATTGTGCATTGACTATTTGTTTGGTATTGTGCATTGACTATTTGTTTGGTATTGTGCATTGACTATTTGTTTGGTATTGTGCATTGACTATTTGTTTGGTATTGTGCATTGACTATTTGTTTGGTATTGTGCATTGACTATTTGTTTGGTATTGTGCATTGACTATTTGTTTGGTATTGTGCATTGACTATTGTTTGGTATTGTGCATTGACTATTTGTTTGGTATTGTGCATTGACTATTTGTTTGGTATTGTGCATTGACTATTTGTTTGGTATTGTGCATTGACTATTTGTTTGGTATTGTGCATTGACTATTTGTTTGGTATTGTGCATTGACTATTTGTTTGGTATTGTGCATTGACTATTTGTTTGGTATTGTGCATTGACTATTTGTTTGGTATTGTGCATTGACTATTTGTTTGGTATTGTGCATTGACTATTTGTTTGGTATTGTGCATTGACTATTTGTTTGGTATTGTGCATTGACTATTTGTTTGGTATTGTGCATTGACTATTTGTTTGGTATTGTGCATTGACTATTTGTTTGGTATTGTGCATTGACTATTTGTTTGGTATTGTGCATTGACTATTTGTTTGGTATTGTGCATTGACTATTTGTTTGGTATTGTGCATTGACTATTTAGAATGTAATAAAATATGATTATAGTTTATACTTACTTTGATGCATTATTTTTGGCACTATCGGTGTTCTCCGTCGCACGTTTCAGTATTCGTATCCCCGGTGTATACTGTGTTCTACTGCCTTCTTCCTTCATTTGTGACACTGGATCGTTAGTACTGAAAAAAAAGGTACTGTAGTGCATGTTCCTACAGTCCTGCTATCAGAAAAGATTTGGTAATAATCTCTGATTTGTTTTACTCACATTCGTAAAAGTGTGAAAATAAAATCACGTTTGCAATAAAAAAACAATTACAATGCAATTTGATTTAAACGTGTCACTGTCCGATTAGCGCAGTGGTTAGCGTGCTCGCTTCTCACCAATGCAACCCGGGTTCGATCCTCAGACTGGGAAGTATGTGAGATGGTACGGTGGTCGCCAGATCGGACAGGTGGGTTTTCCCCGGGTACTCCGGTTTCCTCCCACACAAATGACCACATTTACGCTTTCATCTGCGCCATCGGGAGTGATTAATATAAGTTGTTAGAACTTGCTTCGGAATCGTTGTAAAATAAATAACGTTTTAACTTAAAATGTGTCACTGATTAATATTTCTATCCCATAGTCGTACAAATTATTGGCGTTCTCTTGCCGAGCTGATTGTGGGTTTAATTTTGGCGGGGGAAAGAAATACACCAATACAAGACATCGCCAATACAAAACTCCTTGAAAAACATTGGCACCACAGTTACAGTACATGTATATGACAGTTACATGGACAGTCTGAAAATCTTCTTTTATCAATTAAAAAGTTAACTTTTTATTACCATGGTCAGGGAACCGGCGATCATATATATTTTGTTTGGTTTATGAGAACATGATAGAACTGCACGTGCATGATGTCATTATTGGGAATGACAACAAACTATTATTTAAAAACATGTCAAGTATATATACATAAATATCACCATACCCTGTACAGAATTCTAGTATGCAGTGGATAGAAATCCAATAAGCTGTTAGCTTTCAATTCACTCACTTGTATTTATTGTGTACATAATTATTTGTTGTATAATGTCGAATAACCTATGCTTAAACCAAACATATATCAAAAATGAAATATTTTACATTTTTTGCATTTAAAGAACAGTAAATGTCATCCTTTCTGTAAATTGATTACATGTAAACTCAGGGTTCATTCTAGGTCAGAATTTTTGGGAGAAGTGAGAAAGCGCGTGATCGCTTCCTTAAATGGTGTTCTTTGATATACTTCTGCAAAATAGGGTTAAAATGCACAGTACAACCATTAAATACAACATTTTAATAGAAGGAGTGCTTTATAATGGGCCAGTGTATCTTACTAGACAAAATTTTGTTTGAAAATCGTAAAAACCAAAAAAATAAATAGGGCAAAGTCAGGGTCCCTAGGGCGACAATATCGACCACATCACCCTCTAGAATGATCCCTGAAACTATGATGTTAAATCTGTTTTTTTGTTGGCTATGTACCATTTAATGAGCTAATAAAAGCATTATAGATAGAGGAGAAAAAAAGTTTAGGTTAGCTTTCATATTTTATTGGTTGAAAAACACTGATCCAGGCGGGCACCTGAATTATGAGGTGAAATACATACCCATTGTTCACGGTTTGTGTTATCTTGATGTCTTGTAGTCTCTTATCGAGGACCTGCAATGACACCAATATACATGTACTAAAATATGTCACTATATATATATTCATGTAATTGTATTTCCATAAAAATATTAGAATTATGAAGAATATAAAAAAATATTGAGAGAAAAAAAATTCCTGCAGCTTCGAACCTTGGGCCTCTGGATTGTAGGCCACTGCTCTAACCACTATGCCACGAAGGCATTGGATAGAAGCACATGTTAATTTTTTATATATAATTATATAATATCAGGTGCGTTTGTTGATTTTATTACAGTGTTAGTACTGAATGTTAATCTGGCTCATAAGAACGCTTTCAAATGTTATGAAAGCGCTCGAGCCGTATCGGAAAATGAATTGTGGGAGAATAATTAAGAGGCTCTTTACTATTCTCCCACAATTCAACTTTCCGTTCTCCCACAATTCAACTTTCCGTTCTCCCACAATTCAACTTTCCTGTTCTCCAACAATTCAACCTCTGTACGAAGATTTTAAATTAGATAACATATCGACACTTTCATCTCAACTCGCGTTACAGTAAAACTCGCTCACTATAAATGTTTTCAACTACATTGTCATGATCATGTGAATTTCTGATCATGAAGCAGCCCAGATAAAACTCCCGAAATCTGTATCGAAAACAGTCGATACATAAATAAAATACAATCTATACACATCCCAGATCGTTCATGTGGTGTATTTTGGAGAAGTCAGTTCACTATGAAGGTGAGGTCTAATAGCTTTCTTCCAGAAGTAACATCAATGAGGAAACTATTACTATTCCCAATAGCCGAATACAAACAAAAGTAAAATCACAACTCCTGTTATTTTCGTTTTGAATTCGTATCCAATTCAAAATATATCGGAACAATGGTTGTAGAATATTATGAGACATAATCGTATATAGTTAAAACAGACATATTTCCTATGGAAATTTACTGCGATATACCTCTTTATCGTCTAATTCTTCCCAACTTTCCAAAATATCACTTTCTTCAGCCATTTTATGTCACCGGCCACCTTCGACAAATGTCGTAAACTTTAAAAAGAAAATCCAGGTAAAACACCACTAACATTTGAAATTCTCCACTGAGTTTATTAGCATTTATTCATAGTTCCCACGGCCTGTGAAAATAGTCAAAAACACTGATAAGATCTTATCTTGCCAGCCATTTTGACTGGCAAGTTTTATTAACGGCAATTTCATGCTTTTACTAGTAATTCTTTAATTGCAATATCCTAATTAATTTTGGTTTCTTAATATCAAATTTTGTATGATTTTAAAGATATTGAAATGCACTTTTTTAAATATTAATTTATTTTTTGACAATGATGTATGGATTATAAATTATAACAACTTAACTTGCACCTATTTTTGAAAGTCTATTTTCACAGTTGAAATATTAATACACAGGTAAATTATTATGTATTCGTTATAAATACGAAATTTGTGAAATGATACAAACACTATGTCCATTGAGAGCTTTCCAACGATGTATGAACCATGGGATGAAAAATAAATATTTTATGAAGAAAACAAAATTACGCTACTATATTATTCTATATATTATATGTAATATCTGATCAACTTTGCCAATCAAAATGGCAGCCACAGTAGGAATGATGACGTCACACGGGAACTATGTATTGCGTATTAGTATGTTGATTGTTCCAATAAGTGGAGTTTTGTGAATATTTTCGTATGCGAACAGAATTTTCTTTTTCGTTCGATTACTAGTTGTAAGTTGACCGCCGCTGTGGGCATACTGTATCGTATATAAAGTTTACAAAAATACAAATTACTTTCTATGTGAATCTGTTTGGGTGTTACATATGAATGATTGAATTTCTGAAAATAGTAATCTGTTTTCATCTGTCGAATAGTTATCCTTACCATATAGTATTACTCTTATCTCTGAAAGTGCAGTGAAAGCCATATACCATAGTTACCCCGCCCTCTTGATGGCACTTGAAAATGAGGCTGCAAACGGTGTAAGTGAGGCCAAAGGTATATTGAAGCGTGTCAAAAGTGTGTCATTCCTACTGAAAACAGCATTCTTGGTGGATATATTATTACCTGTGAACAAACTGTGCAAAGTCTTTCAGAAGGATGAACTTGATATTGATATTGTCAGCATGAATGTTCTCGCTACGAAAGAAACACTTGAAGCTTACAAGATCAAAAGTGGAACAACACTTCAAGCGGTGTATAGTGAAGTCACTACTGGGAAATACAAGGGAGTGAAACTTAACGATACTCCTCAACTACGCATGGGATTTCAAAACAGTGCTGATAAATACATTGATACTATCATTGACAACATCTTGGTCAGCTCACACATTGGTCTAGAGTGCATTGTATGATCGAGAAAAAAAAATACATATACGTAAAGTACCAACATGCATATATTTGACTCTTGAAAATTCCAGCTTGACTCTTGAAAATTCCTGTTTGACTCTTGAGATTTTGACCTCAAGGGTCATTGACTCTTGAGTTTCAAAGTCTAGTGAACGCCCTGAGTAATATATTTGTGCTCAGAGGATGATATACGTGTAATGGTTGCTGTAAATAACATGCATAGAGTGGTGGAACCTATGCTCGGCGTATTCCTATGCTCGGCGTATTTTTTCCATTTACATCCGTATTTAAAATATTTAAATAGTTTTAACCTATTTTCGCTGACAGAGGTGAAGCATGGTTCAATAACATTCCGTTGTGCGTACCGGTAGCCTAATGCAACTGTCACCTAACTGGTTCAGTAGCCGAATATAAACAGACAACTTGTTTGGGAAATTTGTTTCCACCGAAATGTGCAGTTTATGAGCTTTTCAGGTGGCTATCCGGATTGGGGGGGAAATGTACAAATAACCAGAAAAAAGTTTCTTATGAGTTGTAATATTGTTAGTTATTGATGTTACTAAGTCAAAATAATATATTCAACATTTACCCATGCATAAATAAAAAATTCATGTACGCCTTGCATAGGTGCCCTAAAGTATCTAGTTCCCTATGGAAACAGATGCCGTTGCGATAGCTGTATTTAGGCGCATGGTTACGTAATGAAGCTAACATTTTCAACAAAAATGTTGTGTTCACGACTTAAGAAAATAATAATATACGGCAAGTGCATTTAACATTTTTTATAGGCCATGATATGTAGGCTTTACGCCGAGCATAGGTTCCACCACTCTACGTCCCCGCGAGGGGTTCGACATTAAAGGAAGATAGATAGTAAATAATTGTATTCTTGGAGTACGAAATAGACTAGTCCTATATATAAGACCTCTACATAAACAATGTGTTTGTTATTTGAAAAAAACATTGATAGTAAAATGTCACATGTATCAAGTCTAAATATTTGAACTAGAAATAGACAATAATTAAAACGTAATGCTTCTGTATGGAAACTATAGTCGCATTTGTGGGACGATCATGTACATGCTTTATAAAGAGCCATCATTCAAGATGCAGTGTTAGAAGAAGTGTATATAGTGTCTATTTTCAACATTTATACCATTTTCGCTCAACAATTGGCATATTTTATTTAGGTACATACACTCGATCGATTGAATCAGTTGCGTCTGAAAAACGTTTTCATAGTTTCATAACACTGTTGTATTAAAGTTGTCCAGATATAAGAAATTATACTTGTAGATTAGCCGACTTTGTTTGTAGGCATTTGTGCACTACATTGCCGATTGATTAAAATTTGTCAAACAGGAAAAAGGTTGAAATTTCCCCCTCAGATTTAATGATGTCCATGTATGTGATGTGCATTGCCCAAGAACAATATATTCGTTCCGTGACCGAGCATCGAACCCAAATCCGACACTACCACTAGACTACAGACGTTTCACTGAACATACATATGTTTCAAGGGGTCGGGCTAAAACGCAGACGCTTATGCAGACGATATGTAATGTATAGGAAAACGCAGACAACAAAGGTATATAGTGATATCGGAAAACGCAGACGAAAGCAACACATAGGGAAAACGCAGACCAGTTGAACATAGAGTCAATTTATCTGTTTTACTGCAGACACATTGAATATATTATAGAAAACGCAGACGAGTTGAATATAGAGTAAACTTGTATTAATGCAGACGCATTGAATATATAGAGAAAATGCAGACAAGTTGAATATATAGTAAAATTGTTTTTGACAAGTTGAAAATATACTATAATTGTTTTATTGTTTGTTGTTTCATTTGTTTTAAGCAGACAAATTGCGCATATAGTAACATTGTTTTATTGTAGACGAGTTGAATATATAGAGCAAATGCAGACGAGTTGAACATAGAGTAAACTTGTATTATTGCAGACGCATTGAATATATAGAGAAAATGCAGACAAGTTGAATATATATTAAAATTGTTTTATTTATCTGTGTTAATGCAGACACATTGAATATATAGCGAACACGCAGACGAGTTGAACATATAGTAAATTTATCTGTTTTATTGCAGACACGTTGAATATATAGAGAAACGCAGACGAGTTGAACATAGAGTAAAATTGTTTTATTGCAGACGCATTGAATATATAGAGAAAATGCAGACAAGTTGAATATATATTAAAATTGTTTTATTTATCTGTGTTAATGCAGACACATTGAATATATAGCGAAAACGCAGACGAGTTGAACATATAGTAAATTTATCTGTTTTATTGCAGACACGTTGAATATATAGAGAAACGCAGACGAGTTGTACATAGAGTAAAATTGTTTTATTGCAGACGCATTGAATATATAGCGAAAACGCAGACGAGTTGAACATAGAGTAAAATTGTTTTATTGCAGACGCATTGAATATATAGAGAAAATGCAGACAAGTTGAATATATATTAAAATTGTTTTATTTATCTGTGTTAATGCAGACACATTGAATATATAGCGAAAACGCAGACGAGTTGAACATATAGTAAATTTATCTGTTTTATTGCAGACACGTTGAATATATAGAGAAACGCAGACGAGTTGTACATAGAGTAAAATTGTTTTATTGCAGACGCATTGAATATATAGCGAAAACGCAGACGAGTTGAACATAGAGTGAATTTATCTGTTTTATTGCAGACGCATTGAATATATAGCGAAAACGCAGACGAGTTGAACATAGAGTAAATTTATCTGTTTTATTGCAGACGCATTGAATATATAGCGAAAACGCAGACGAGTTGAACATATAGTAAATTGTTTTATTGCAGATATATTTAATATATAGAGAAACGCAGACGAGTTGAACATAGAGTACAATTGTATTATTGCAGACACATTGAATATATAGAGAAACGCAGACGAGTTGAACATAGAGTAAAATTGTTTTATTGCAGACGCATTGAATATATAGAGAAACGCAGACCAGTTGAACATAGAGTAAAATTGTATTATTGCAGACGCATTGAATATATAGCGAAAACGCAGACGAGTTGAACATAGAGTAAATTTATCTGTTTTATTGCAGACACATTGAATATACAGCGAAAACGCAGACGAGTTGATTGGTTTTAGTGGATTAATATTGAATTCACATATATACAACTACTGTATTATCCCTTTGACACGCGGGACACTGTATATTGCAATTAAGATAATCAATTAAATATTGTTTATTGAAGGGTATTAAAGTTTATAACGTCACTACCCCGGAAAGACGGACACCGTGCTGTGCTGGTCCGGGATAAACTGTTATAAACAATCAACTATTCAAACCCGGCCGACAGTACGACGGTTCAAGATAGGATTCCCGAGAAAAGTGTAATTTAAATATTATCTCTTGGAATGTTGAAGGTTTAAAAAATTGTTTGTTTGACGATGATTTTGTAAATTTCGTTTCTAATTTTGATGTGTTGTTCTTTCGGAAACCTGGCAACGAAACAGTGATACATTCGAAATTGAAGGTTATGATTCCGTGTATGTACCCAGAAAGGAAAGCCTAAGTGTAAAGTCTAAAATAGGTCATGGGGGGGATTTGTCTTATTACAAAGAAATTCAAAAGTGCGATCACAATTTCTGAAATAGACTATACTGGATTTAATGCTGTAAACGATTTTTCGGATTAGAGGATGACCTTTATATTTGCTTTTTATATATCCCTCCTAGTAATTCTGTTTATTATGCAATGCACGAAATTGGTTATTTCGAAGTATTAAAACAAAATATACGGACATATTCAGAACTGGGCGATGTGTTCGTGATGGGGGATTTAAGCGCAAGGTGTGGACATAGATCTGATGTTTTACAAAATAGCACATACGTTAATAAATATATATATGTTATGAACAGAGACGAATCTATTGAATATGAATATAATATTCCGCATCGATTTTCAATGGATGATATTGTAAATACATCTGGTATTAAGCTGCTAGAAATTTGTTTCAGTAGTAAATTAAATATTGTAAACGGTCGATATGGCGACGACGCTGGTGTTGGTAATTATATAAATATGACTGTTCAAGGAAATAGCCTCATTGATTATGCTTTATGTTCTGGCGATGTGTTTCCACTTATTAATGATTTTATCGTACACGATATATATACTTGCTCAACACATGCACCGATACAAATAACTGTTGCTGTGAATAACACACATGAGACGAATACTATTAAAGATAATTGTACTTATGATAAACTTAGATTTAACGTTGAAAACATATAACGTTATAGAGATGTAATGTTTTCTGAATTTCAAAATATTGATACAATTGTTAATGACATAGTATCAAGAAATGTTGATTTAAATATTGGTATTGACACCATGTCAACATGGTTTTACGAAAAAGCCTTTTCTGTTTTTGGATAAAAACGAACATTTAGCAGAAGCAGCAAGCGTAAGCTTAAAAGCCCTCGGTTTAACAATGATTGTGAATATGCACGACGAGAATTTAAACTAGCAACTAGAAATTATAGAAAATGTCGATCAGTTGAAAAGAATGAACTATTAATAATAAGACGCCGGCGGTATAAACAAGTTAAAAGGAGAGCTATTGCAGAACATAAGAATAAACAAAAGAGTGAATTACACAGTCTAGCTAATAATCAGCCACGCACATTTTGGTCTGAGTTAAAACGGCTGAAATCAAAGAAATCCAAACGCGGTAATATTAGTAAGCAAGATTTCTATGAACATTTTAAAGACTTATTTCTAGTGACAATATAATGTCAGATTCTATTGTTGAAGAGCAACTAAGGAATGATGATTATAACCAAAATACTGTCAACGATTTAGACATGAACTTTAATGTAAATGAAGTTGAACAAGCCATTTCTTCACTGAAAAGAGGCAAACGCGGAGGAAGTGACTCACTGATTCCTGAAATATATTTAGAAGGTAACGAATTACTGTCACCGGTACTTTGTAAACTATTTAATTTAATTGTATTTATCCTGAATGTTGGACTACGGGAATAATTGTGCCTGTACCATAAAAGGGTGACTTAAATAATGTTAATAATTACAGAGGCATCACACAATATTATTAGATAACAGATTAAGAAAATGGGCAGAAAGCAATAATTTATTATCTGACAACCAATTTGGTTTTCGAAAAGGAACAAGTACAACTGATTGTTTATTTGTATTAAATAGGTCATAAACAAACTTTTAAATTTTGAAAAGGAAAAAGTTATATTTAGCTTTTGTAGACTTTCAAAAAGCATTCGATATGATATACAGACATGGCATCTGGTTTAAATTGTTAAAATATGGAGCCTCAACAAAAATTGTTAGAATGCTAACAGTTATGTATGAAAAAAATCATGTGTTAGAGTCAGTGGTACAACTTCCGATTATTTCGAAAGCTATATGGGTGTGAAACATGGTGAACCATTATCCCCCTTATTGTTATTGTTTTTTATTAATGGCATGCATGCATATGTAAATGCTGAATCGACTGATGTTTTCACTGTATAGGAATTGCAACTGTACCTTTTATTATTTGCTGATGACACAGCGCTTTTTTCGTATACGAAAGAAGGATTGCATAAATTGTTAAATAAGTTGCATTGTTACTGTATGAAGTGGGGCATAACAGTAAATACAGAAAAAACAGTTGTTATGCTATGTAAACAGGGTAATAGAATCGTTTGATGTGTTTTATGACAGTCGAAAACTTCAGTTTGTTAAAACTTTTATTTATTTAGGAGTTACTATTTCGTCTAATAGACGTTTATTTTTCAGTCGCCAAAAGCATTATCAAACCAAGCTTTAAAGGCTCTTTTTTCACTAAGTTCTTTATTTGATGTTGTGTCCTTAGATATATCTGAAAAAGTACAGTTGTTTGATTCTATGGTTTTACCTATTTTAAATTATGGTTCTGAAATATGGGGTTTACATAAGGCCCCGGATATTGAACATGTTCATATGAAATTTATGAAACAATTGATTAATGTTCGACAACAGACAACAAATGCTGCTGTTTATGGAGAACTAGGTCGAATTCATTTAATTGTGCATATAAAGATAAGAATAATAAAATATTGGTATAAATTATTGAAACAGCCTGATTCTCTATTGTATAAATTGCTTCATATGAAAGATAGGCATGGTAATAATTTGAACAAATGGTATAGTGATGTCAAATCGTTGCTAAACAACTTAGGATTTGCTTATTTATGTGACATTGTTCATGTAACTAATATACAGATACATAGTGTTATACAGCGATTCAAAGATCAATATTTACAACAATGGTTTTCTGAAATAAGCCATTTGCCTAAATTAGAAACATATTGTACATTTAAAAGCGTTTTCCAACAGGAGAAATATTTAAGCTGTATCAATAGCATTAATCATCGCACAACTCTAACTAGATTTAGATGTTCGGCGCATAAATTGTTAATAGAAGAAGGTAGACATAGACATATTGAAAGGGAAAATAGAATTTGTACAAAATGTAACATGAAAGCAGTAGGGAAAGAGTACCATTTTCTACTCGTTTGTCCATTAATTTTTATAGAGAAATTAGGTGCAACTGCTTACCGAATTATTATTGTTCTTGGCCTACTTTACAGAAATTTAAAACTATTATGATATCGAACCAAAAAAGTGTATTAAATTAATTGTCCAGATATATATTTTTAGCAAATAGTAAACGTGATAATACATGATTATGTTAGCTGTATGTATATAGTATAGAGCACACTTGTCAACAGTAGGGTGTATTGATCTATTGTTACATAGTTTAATGATAAATAATTGTTATTATGTTAAAAACAATTATATATATATATGTATGTATATATATGTGTGTGTGTGTGTGTGTATGGATATATGTATATATATTTGTTTTAATAATACAATATATTCTAATTACATGTAATTAATAATACACACACTTTTCTCAATTTATAGAATGATGTATGTTAGTTTTATTATAACCGCCATGTTATTTGATTTATGACGATGAACATGTTATAGTTTAGTGCCAAATAAAAATATATTATTGTTTAATTTCTTAATTTAGCAAAAGCCACAATTGAAGTATTTATCTATCAAAGAAATATCTGCAGGTGCGTTCAAGCAATGTTTGTGGTACCATGCAGAGCACGCGTCACATTGCACCATGTCACCAACACAGTCTGGTAAATGGCATACGCAATAATTTTCAATAGAAACAATTTTCCAGCATGTTTGTCGTCGATTACTTATAGTTTTATGTGTCCTCGGGAATTTACTCATCATACCAGTTTCCAGGCAATGCAATAAATGTGTTCTTAATTTGGTAGAATCAAAGATCAATTCATAGCATAATTTTGTTCTCAAACAATATGAAGTTGCGAATGCCAGAGCAAATAATCCACAATCAATACTGTTGTCTTGTTTCATGACACTGGGAATTTGAATGTCAATAATATTTTGGTCCCTCCCATAAATCTGTGACAGTTGAATTTTAAGGCCATCTGAAATTAGCCTGTCTTTGTCGCGTTCATTCCCTAAACTGTCTATGAGATATATTTTGTTTTCGTGGTAAATTGAACAAATCCAATGGTCTTTATGATTATGATGTATTTGGCACGACGGTGAATGAGCGGACCGCTTCAAATGGTGTAATTGTCCTGTCAGTGTGTGAGAATATAGGTGTGTCGTTACCGCCACCAACTAGTGATACATCGTCATTACTTAGAAAAAACTTGCTGTCGGTTGTCGTCGATGATCGTTTCCCAGTCGCAGTTGGTGTGGTTGTCGTCGATGCTCGTTTCCCAGTCGCAGTTGGTGTGGTTGTCGTCGATGATCGTTTCCCAGTCGCAGTTGGTGTCGTTGTCGTCGATGCTCGTTTCCCAGTCGCAGTTGGTGTCGTTGTCGTCGATGATCGTTACCCAGTCGTCGATGATCTGACAGCAGCTTCAATGCTAGTTGCAACAATCTCGACACCTTCGTAGCTGAGGTGTAGTCCGTCTGTGCTCAATAACTTTCGCCTGGCACCTGAAACAGGAAGTATTTGGCTACAGAAAGACGGAGTGACTGGACACATCCATAGACAAGATTCCACCGTTTAAATTGCAATATCTGACGACATTTTAGCATGAAAGCAAACGCGTGTATACCATATCTCCTTAGATTCGTATATTGTAATAAATCATTATCATCATCATCATCATCATCATGCTCAAACTATTTCTTACGTACCAAACAATGTGTGAAAATCTGGATGTTCTATGATGTCAATCCAGGAGACGCGAAGCGAGAGCTTGTGAATAAGCCTATTTATAGCCCCCGCATCCCAGTTCCAGCGATCAAGGAAGTCAAGACTGTGCTGGCTTCCATGGTAGAGGTTCTGCGAACGCGGTATAATTTCTGATAGCAGCACTGTTGCACTGAATATATATAAATCATTTAGTTTAGACAATTGCATTAAATGCAGAAATTTTAATTTTACTTAATAATATTATTCCACTTGCCGTAAAACAGACTGACTAGAAGACATTCATTGACCAGATACAGACTGCTTAGGAAAAAGTATGCCTTACAGAGAAAAGTGCACTTGTACATTATGTCCTAATACCTCAATACGTATTAAGATACCTACTTGGGTGACTCGCTGTGAATTCGATTACATAGGCAATCTATGTCTGTGACAATCTGAGATGGCGTTCTATAACCGATGTCATTTGTCCCAACAACGACGACAATAACCTACATAAAAGTATAATACAATGTTACTATATATTCAATGCGTCTGCAATAATACAATTTTACTCTATGTTCAACTTGTCTGCGTTTCTCTATATATTCAATGCGTCTGCAATAAAACAATTTTACTATATGTTCAACTCGTCTTCGTTTCTCTATATATTCAATGCGTCTGCAATAAAACAATGTTACTATATGTTTAACTCGTCGGCGTTTTCGCTATATATTCAATGCGTCTGCAATAAAACAATTTTACTATATGTTCAACTCGTCTGCGTTTCTCTATATATTCAATGCGTCTGCAAAAAAACAGATAAATTGACTATATGTTCAACTCGTCTGCGTTTTAGCCCCCGTGTTGTATACTCTCCTCTATGTAGTAAGCTTTAATAAGTTTATAACGATAGTGTGGCGGCTACTAACACCTTTCACACAATAAAGCCACCTGGAATACACAGGAAGTCACAATGTTGATTGTTGTATAGTGTCAACAAATAGTTGAATCTTATTAAAAATTGAGGGAATTTCGTTTTATTTTTCATTATAAAGATATTACGGAAAGACAAGAGAATATATGCATGCGTTCTATAATTAAATAAATACACTTATCATTTTTGGTTTTACTTACCGAAAAGAAGGGTACAACATCGAATATAACTTCCTCTTGTAAGAACTGGCGTAAGCGATATCCTGAATATGGAAAAACACTATAACGCTCCTTACTCAGACGTTCTGACAAGAACTTTGTCTGGCTATGTCCTACAACAAGCGGCATTGTAAAATATCGCTATGAATATCGCAGAAATAACGATATTAACAAGTAAGGACGCTGCACAGATATAACTTATTATATTCCACAATATCACAATTACACAATTATAAATGATTATATTCCACAAGATCACAGTTGCACAAATAGCAATTATTATACTCCACCACAAGATCACAGTTACACAAATATAAATTATTATATTCCACAAGATCACAGTTGCACAAATAGCAATTATTATATTCCACAAGATCACAATTACACAATTATAAATTATTATATTCCACAAGATCACAGTTGCACAAATAGCAATTATTATATTCCACAAGATCACAATTATAAATTATTATATTCCACAAGATCACAGTTGCACAAATAGCAATTATTATATTCCACAAGATCAAAATTACACAAATATAAAGTATTATATTCCACAGTATCACAGAGCAATACTTATATTTCACAAGATCATGTATGTCTAATATATAAACCTTCAGAAATTTAAAACATAGTATTCATTTTTACTATTTATACTTACCAGTTTACTCATATATTACAGTAGTAAGAAGTGATGAGTACTATCAAAGGGGATTAATTACTGGCTGTTTTCACATATATCAATAGATATTTAAATAATCCGATAGATATAACATGATTAAAGGACAATACTAATGATCGGATATTATTATCCTTATTTGATTTGTATATTTAAATGTCGACCGTTGATCATTTCAACTGTTTGTGTCTAACTAATTACTAACACATAATTTCTTATTATGTTTTGTCACGTAAACAATTTCCACTAATAAGGTCATTATTAGTAAAATAAGTGCATACACAAGGATACATTTTATGTCTGCGTATTAAAACCATTTTACTATATATTCAATGTGTCTGCATTAACACAGATAAATAAAACAATTTTAATATATATTCAACTTGTCTGCATTTTCTCTATTTATTCAATGCGTCTGCAATAATACAAGTTTACTCTATATTCAACTCGTCTGCGTTTTCTATATATATTCAATGTGTCTGCAGTAAAACAGATAAATTTACTCTATGTTCAACTGGTCTGCGTTTTCCCTATATGTTGCTTTCGTCTGCGTTTTCTGATATCACTATATACCTTTGTTGTCTGCGTTTTCCTATACATTACATATCGTCTGCATAAGCGTCTGCGTTTTAGTCTGACCCTGTTTCAAGCACGTTAAACCTTTTCGATTATGTAACTTATTAATGAGCGAAATTTGATAAACAGAATGGTGGTGCGACACCTAGATACTGTAGGTGGACATTTTTGTTTAATTTTTTTATATAAAAAACAACTGAAAAACCTACTCATCCCCAATTTAAGCTAAGATGCATTCCAAGTAGAATATAATAAGAGCATACTAAAATATGAGTAATATTTATTTACTTTTACAACATTCTACTTGTTAACAGTTCACCTTGATCAAAAACAATGGAAAATTCACAGCTTTCAACTCACGATAAAGACGTGTTGACGAGGATTTTCAACCCCAGTCTGCCATACGGAGATACTCTTGATGAGGAAATTCCAACTGACGTAACTGTTGGTGATGACACATTACTAATTTTATGTTCTGAGACAGTTAAAAATGGCAAAATTGGCATAGTATCCGGATGGATTGACCTGTTGACCTTACATCGCAATTAAGTTAGAGAGCATGTGCTGCTCTAAATGTCCACATGCGATGCTATCGTCGACTGTGGGCCATCTCCATTGGCTTACAAAGGAGACGTTCTTTATAGAATATTGTCAGCATACTCTGACATGGTGAGGAAATTGCTAAACATAATGATGAAGATATGAAAATTATGATTGAGATGCACAAGTCTGGATGCAGGTGATTAATTGTGAGACCCTCTTGCTAATTGCACATTATTTAAACTATATACTGTCTTTGTTCCAGTTACCGGTAGTTACCTATTCCTGGTAGCATTAGATGATGATCAGTTCCAGTGGTAGTCTGGTAGTTGCTGATCAGTTCCTTTCCACCATGAAAATGAAGGATGCTAATTATTTCTATTAATATAGAGGAGATTGTGACAGATGAGCTGAAGGAAGCTAAACAACTGGAGGTACTAGGTGTCCGAGAGGCAGAGTCTGGGAATATAGACACAGCATTGGAGTACTTGAACCAGGCTATTTCCTGTGCGCCGGAGTATGCCTCATCGTACAACAACAGAGCTCAGGCTTTGCGACTTCAGGGCGATGTAGCAGGTATGATTTAGTTTATCCGACTGGGTAGAATTGGAAGACTGGGTGTTGACCCTGTTTGTTTGAGGTCTGAATACTGACATTGAGGGATGTGCTTTGAGGGCTGGGTGCTGCCCCCCCTCCCGGACTAGCTTCAGGTTTGAGGGCTATGTGCTGCACCCCTGTAGGAGTAACATTCGGTGTGAGTACTGGATGCTGAGGGACTTGCTTTAGGTTTGTGGGCTATGTCCTTGCTTTAGAGCTGCACTCCCTACCCCATTGAACCAGGCTATATATATCTGGCTCTTGGACTGTGGGTCATACATTAATAGTTGCATGCTGCATGTCAGATGTTTACCAACAAATTATTTATCCAATCATAAAATGTATGATTTTAGTAATTAAAGGCCAGAGGACTTCAAAATAGAATCATTGTCATAGAGTGGCTGGTTGGTAAATATTGCAGAATCTTGTTTCCAAATACCGGTGTAGGTAGTGCATATTCAACTGTCCTTGTTGCTCATTATTTGCATACATGTTAGGTATTGTACGTCACGATTACACATGCATATTAGGATTATGGATTGCTTTACGAAACTGATCGGCATTACATTTCTCTAAAAAGGACAGGTGAATATGCACTAACTATAGTTATAAATAAAATTAACCTTCAATACCGCGGCTGTCCGATTAGCACAGTTGGTAACATGCTCGCTTCTTAACAATGCAACATAGGTTTGATCCTCGGGCCAGGAAGTCTGAGATGGTACGGTGATCGCCAGGTTGGTTTTCTCTGGGTTCTCTGCTCTCCTCCCACAATAACGCTTTCATCCACGCCAACAAGAGTGATTAATATCAGGCTGACCGATTAGCGCAGTGCTTAGCGAGCTCGCTTCTCACCAATGCGACCCGGATTCGATTCTCGGACCTGGAAGTATGCGAGATGGTCGCCAGATCGGACAGGTGGGTTTTATCCGGGTACTCCGGTTTCCTCCCACATATACGCTTTAATCCTAGTCAACGAGAGTGATTAATATCAGTTGTCAAAACTTGCTTTGCAATCGTAAAATAAAGTTTAAAAACTTGTTCCGCAATCATTGTAAAATAAAGTTTATACTAAATAACCTTCAATAGTAACAAACATAATAATTTCACGTTTCGTCTACAGGTGCCGTGCAGGACTTGAATAAAGCGATAGAGCTGAGTAGCGGACAGGGTAGTGTGGCGTGTCAGGCTTACACCCAGAGGGGCCTTATCAGACGACTAAATGGTACATGGCTGTTGTAGATTGTAAATGAACAGGGATGATCTGTTTTGGTAGAAATATATTACGAGAATAGCATCATGATAATCAATTTACTGCAATCACCTAACTTTGCAGTAGTGATCAGTATCAGGCTGTGCATTCCGTCTTGGCTGACCCTATACAGAGTTATGGCACTTTGGAGAGTTTTAATGAACACGTTTTGTCCAAGTTTCATCTCTGACTGAAACCCCTTGTTGGATTTGATGAAACTTTACAGGAGTGATCACTTATCAAATTTAGTTGACAGCATCTCGTAACCATGATCCTCTATGCAGCTCTTGTGTAACCAGATGCTTGCAGAGGTCACAAGATGCTTGCAGAGGTCATCGGAAAGCTGAAAAGTGGTGAAGGGGAACTTCCTATTGAATAGATCATTCTTGAAAAAATATTTGTTTGCCAACTCAGAATGATATCTTTTATACTTCATGTTACACTTGGCTGATGTTTTTTCACGAGCATTCTGTCTGGGCCTCTTCTCTAAAACCCATTGCCAGATTTTAACGAAGCTTACAGAGGAGTGATCGCTATCAACTGTAGCTGTGCATGCCCTCTCCGCACGATTTATGGAGTTACGGACCTTTGAACATTTTTAAAGCGTACACTTTGTCCACACAGGATCTTCTAAACCCCTTGCCAGATATTTACATATCTAGACCGGAACGATCCGTACCAAACCTAGTTGTGTTCGCTTGATTTTTCATACACTTCCTGCCTGCCCTAAGAATGCATCATGTCTGGACAAGGTCTTCAATCCCCTGGCCTGTTGTTTGCGAAACTTCCCATGAGCCAATTATACAGCTTCCAAGTTTAGTTTATACAAATTTATTTTAGCACGATTGCGAAACAAGTTATTTCAACTTATATTAATCACTCTCGAGACCTCATTCCTGGTGGAATCCATCGCCACGAGGGAGAGAGAAGAGGCAACATGGAATTTAAATGCCTTGCCGAAGGGCACAATAACGGCTCCAGCAGGGCTCAAACTCAAGTTCAAGCACCAACTGGAAGCAGGGAAGACATGATTATATTTCTTTTCCAAAACAAGCTTCTGGTTTCATAATAAACTATATACATTGTAATAAATATATACGCCGATATTTTTAAAACAGATTTATTTTCTTGCAGAGGATGACGACGGCTGCAAAGAGGATCTTCGGAATGCTGCGAACCTTGGCGGACAGTTTGCCAAACAGCTTCTCGTAACCATGAACCCGTATGCTGCTCTGTGTAACCAGATGCTTGCAGAGGTCATCGGAAAGCTGAAAAGTGGTGAAGGGGAACTTCCTATTGAATAAAAATTCTTGAAAAATATGTTTCTTGCCAACTCAGAACCCGTTATTTATATTTTTTTATACTTTCATTTATCGTCGCCCCCTGAAGTATATTAGCCATTTTGGAGGATGTAAAAAAAAAATTGTTCTATCCTCCAAAGAATAAAATGACAAAAATAGTTCTGGCGATATCACCCCGAACAAGCAGAGGCGATAATAAATGAAAGGTTATTAACCCTTTCAACACCACAGACCTCTAAATAGGCTTACAAAAAGTGTAGATCCAGATGAGCCGGCTCGTGACGAGCCGTCTCATCAGGATCTGCACTTTTTGCCAGTGATATGACTATTTTTAGACATAATTACCCATTTTGATAAATGAACTTGTCCAAATGTGATTTTCTGATTCATTTATTGGTTTATGAATATCATGGACCAGTCCATGTCAGTTACTTGGTGTTGAATGGGTTAAAATTAGTGAATGAACGTGCAGTGGTGTTAGCCATGTGTATTGTTGATATTCGTGATGGGCGATGCAGTGTGCAAACATAGCAGTAACCCTTTACTCCACAGCTGAAGAGGCCAATTACTCATTTTATCTCCTACGTAAGTACACTTATACGATATACCGGTACTCATTAACTCTTAGTAACAAGTAACTGACATGGACTGGTCCATGATATTCTTAGACCAATAAATGAATAAGAAAATTACATTCGGACCAGTTCATTTATCAAGATGGGTAATTTTGTCTAAAATTAGTAATACTACTTGCAAAAAGTGCAGATCCTGATGAGACGGCTCGTCACGAGCCAGCTCATCTGGATCTACACTTTTTGTAAGCCTATATAGAGGTCTGTGGTGTTGAAAGGGTTAACCAATATCTATGGGAATAGATAACGGCATGAATCTGGGCTACAAGTGGGAAGATGGTACACGGCGTTTATGTGGAGTAAAGGGTTAAAATGGTATTTAGTATACCATATATGATGGAATACTGGTGGTATACAGATACGAAATGTAAATATTGTGTACATGTGTAATGCTGATATTCTGTGATAGGTGCTGTAGATCGTAAATAAAACATTACAAATACTGGTTGCAATTCAGGGTTCCCTGCTGTCGGTTGCCAATGGCGACAAAAACTGGTGCTAAATTTTATGAATTTGCAACAATATTTGGCACACATGTTTTGTGAAATATATGGCTTCAAATATTCATCTGCAAACTTTACGGTTCTTAATTGGCTCCAAGTTTTTCAAATTGGCTCTAGTTTTTTTCAATTGGTGACAGAAATGGCACAGACAAAAATTCAGACAGAGGGAACCCTGTGTATACTGATGTTATACTGTCGTTAACATGAATTGGACTTTAATTACTCCCTGAAAACCCTAAATATGAACAATTTACTGAAATTGGTAGTTTGTTCTTCGTCTATGCAAAAAAATACTGAAAATTTGAAAAGAATTTTTAAAAAATTCCTGAAAAAACTACTCTGCATGCTGGGTAAAATAAAGGCTATAAATAATTCAAATAATTGTAGCAGACAACAATTCATGAATGTGTTTTTCTTATTTGTAACTGAAAAATATGAATGGTATTTAATTAGAATAGTGTTGTTACGATACAATTATCATGAAATTGCACGACAGATTTTCACCACTAGTGTGCAGTCAACGAAAGCACCGAGATATATAGCGCCTTGACGCGTAGTTAAATATGTTACATTCCATGATGTCCAGGTGCTAAAGCCTACATGTATATATACGTGGTTTCGGTTCATGTCTAAATGATATAATATTACAATTTGATTGGATGATAGTTTGGCGACATTAACATTATGTGTTAAAGCGACACTACATCAGTGAAAATGCAAATTTATACAGAATGTACTTTCCTATTATATGGTATAATTTCCCCCTAAAAAACTGAGTATTTCAACTAATAAACAAGTGTCGTATACGCGGTTTGTTTGCATTTTTATGGCTTTTTGTGATGTAATGTCGCTTTAACTGATTACTTAAACAGGGGTGAACCGTTTCTGTTGTTAAAGGACAAATTAGTTTGTATTAACCCTTTCCCTCATAGAAGCACCTCTTGACGCCATTACCCATACGACATACATTGAAAATGTAGTAGCCAAACCAATGTTCATAATAACGGCCAGAATCTCATGAAGCCCATGTAATATATATGGAGGTGGGATAGATATGGCGACTACTTATCCACTGCATGATAGCTAAATGGCTATTGTTTGTATGGAGATATAATAGTATATTAACCTAAATCTATGTAGTCCCAGTAATATCTATGGAGGTGGGATAGATATGGCGACTACTTATCCACTGCATGATAGCTAAATGGCTATTGTTTGTATGGAGATATAATAGTATATTAACCTAAATCTCAATGAAGGAAAGGGTTAAGAGACCATTCCTGCTTAGAGACCGCTTTTTGCCTTTCCCTTTGGTGGTCTCTTAATACAAGTTTGACTGTATAACACAGTAACCTAATATTCTATCCTATCTTCTGTTAAAAATGTTTTACCGAGGAAAGATTACTGAATATTCACGATAGCATCTGTGAATGTATTACGTCACAGTGGTACGACGTCATATATGCAGAGTTATGACGTAATAAAAGCTAATTAGGTAGTCTGTGTTGCACGATTATTTCGCATAATGGTATGATCGAAACATGTAATATACATATAATTAACGTAATGGATTCTGTATCTCAAGAAAAACTGAGCGTAACTTACAGAAGTGGATGTAATATTTCATTGCAGACAAATTGTAAATACCGGTAATGATAATTTCTTTAAAATGAATTTCAAAATAGTGTAACTTACAGACGTCAACATAATATTTCACTGCAGACAAATAATGTAAATTTTTTTTAAAATGTTAAATGAATTTGAAAATCTATAATAATTATCCATGCTACAAAATGTTCAATTTCAACGTAAAATACCGAGTTGAATACTGATTTTGGCATGTTTGTGCCTGTTGCGCATAGCGATGTCAGTAATAGCAGTTTCCCCAAATGTTGCTATATTTAGAAGACGTTGGAAATCTCGCAACATCGCTCAAATGTTTAATATTTGCATGTTTGTTTATGAATGTTTACCAGTAACCTGCCAATCACAAATAGTCGCTTTTACAGACAGCACAGAACGCGGCGTGATCTGGATCTATCGATGTTGTTTGCATAACATTCCGTCCAATTTATTCGGCAGGTTAAATAATAGTACCGATTATCTCACTGTCGCCTATATTATGTTGTTTTGGTGGTATGAATTTGTTCACTGTTTTGACATATTTGCGATTACAACGAGCGGCATCAGATGCATTTTCAATGATCTGGTTTTTTGTTGTGATTATTTGTTTTATTGCCACATTCTAGTCGTAGTGATCGAGGTACAGAATAAACTAAACATGGAAGAGTCCATTACAGAAATACAGGGTTGATATACCCATTCACCCTCCTGTAATGGATTCTTCACAATAAAATAGTCCATTACAGAAATACAGGGTTGATATACCCATTCACCCTGCTGTAATGGATTCTTCACAATAAAATAGTCCATTACTGAAATACAGGGTTGATATACCCATTCACCCTGCTGTAATGGATTCTTCACAATAAAATAGTCCATTACGAAATACAGGGTTGATATACCCATTCACCCTCCTGTAATGGATTCTTCACAATAAAATAGTCCATTACTGAAATACAGGGTTGATATACCCATTCACCCTGCTGTAATGGATTCTTCACAATAAAATAGTCCATTACTGAAATACAGGGTTGATATACCCATTCACCCTCCTGTAATGGATTCTTCACAATAAAATAGTCCATTACTGAAATACAGGGTTGATATACCCATTCACCCTGCTGTAATGGATTCTTCACAATAAAATAGTCCATTACTGAAATACAGGGTTGATATACCCATTCACCCTCCTGTAATGGATTCTTCACAATAAAATAGTCCATTACAGAAATACAGGGTTGATATACCCATTCACCCTGCTGTAATGGATTCTTCACAATAAAATAGTCCATTACAGAAATACAGGGTTGATATACCCATTCACCCTGCTGTAATGGATTCTTCACAATAAAATAGTCCATTACAGAAATACAGGGTTGATATACCCATTCACCCTCCTGTAATGGATTCTTCACAATAAAATAGTCCATTACTGAAATACAGGGTTGATATACCCATTCACCCTGCTGTAATGGATTCTTCACAATAAAATAGTCCATTACTGAAATACAGGGTTGATATACCCATTCACCCTCCTGTAATGGATTCTTCACAATAAAATAGTCCATTACAGAAATACAGGGTTGATATACCCATTCACCCTGCTGTAATGGATTCTTCACAATAAAATAGTCCATTACAGACGTATAGCCTGTAGAACTCAATGGTAATTATTGTATATATTCAGCATTTATGTGACTTGCTCACTCGTGCGTCTTCCAAACATTCATACCATTTACCTACTTTGTTATACTGACCAGTGCATGTATGTAATTGACATTTAAGTGTTTAACTTTGTTTGTAAAACTTTTGGTAAACGATAAAGTTGGATCTTACTACATTCCACCGAAACCAATCTGAAAGATTGACTCCATCAACTCGTTTGCGTACTTATGAATTGCACTCAAATACAGGCCTCAGAATAGTTATCGTTACCTTGTCAATTGCACTTGGATACAGCCAATGAAATCAATCAGAGCGTGACCCAAACCTCATAATAGTTATCTTTACCTTGTCAATTGTACTTGGATACAGCCAATGAAATCAATCGGAGCGTGACCCAAACCTCAGAATAGTTATCTTTACCTTGTCAATTGTACTTGGATACAGCCAATGAAATCAATCGGAGCGTGACCCAAACCTCAGAATAGTTATCTTTACCTTGTCAATTGTACTTGGATACAGCCAATGAAATCAATCAGAGCATGACCTAAACCTCAGAATAGTTATCGTTACTTTGTCAATTGCACTTGGATACAGCCAATGAAATCAATCGCAAAATATGATTGGTTGAATTTGACAACAGTTTTGAAAGTATACATGCATGTAGATTAAAGTTGTGTTTGAAGGACAATATAAAGCTAGGCATTGTATTTGGACAGATATGTTTAAAACTGTTTGAGGTAGGGTCATTTTGTTGATCAGTATGAAATCTGGCATCCTATCAAGTAGAATCCATGTACCTAAATTTCTAGTACCCCCCAACATACCAAATCTCTGTGATATTTTGGAAGATAATTATATTAGTTTATACAAATTTTAGTTTAGCTTGATTGTGAAACAAGTTCTTACAACATTTATTAATCCCCCCCCCCCCCCACGAGACCTCATTCCTGACGGAATCCATCGACACGAGGCAATTTAAATGCCTTGTATAAGGGCACAATCGCAATGGCTCCAGAACTCGGGGGTCTTCCGCACCTGGTGTGGCGTAGTGATATTTCGGAAGGTAATTATGCAGTGTTACGCATTTGATAAAAGTATTCCTAGTCATTTTCATAATGTTTCTACAATATTTATTACCGACATTACTGATCTGTTATTCAATCAACATTGTTGTATTGTTTTGTTATAATCGTGTGTTTTTATGCGATATGTTAATTATATATATTTTAAGTTGTATATACATGTATATTAAACACTGGAGGAGGGGGAAAGAAGAGGGTATGGCTACCTTGATAAGTGGCTTGGGAGAAATCTCAGACTGTGGGCATTTTAGACGGGGATGGGATGTGGAAATGTTGGCGACAACCACAGAATGGTTGATCCAATGTTCTAAATACCAGTAGATGATCCCTGCTGATGTTGGGGTCAGTGGGTTAACGGCCCATATAACAATAACTGCATACTACTGATGCTGGGTTATACCATGGTGGGGGATGACCTGTCAGGGGTGGATAGACATATATATTAATGTTTAAACAAATATTTGTTATGTACTGTTTTACAAATTGTTGTGTATGAAGTGTTTCATTGTACAATTGTATAAAATAAAGCATGGCACAACAAGGACTATTTTCTGTGTCTTTATGAACCCGTCCGATCCTGGTACAACATAGGAATGGGAGAATCGACCCATAGATGCGTTAAATTTGTTGCTATGTAAGCGGCCTTAACAAACAGTAGCATGGTGTGAAACCCATCATCTCTGTCTGGCTTGTTCCAGAATATTTGTTCATTCGTTTGATTTCGAGGGTTGAAGTCGCACAAACAGCTTTGTCATACGGCGACTCTCCAGCTATTATTGTGGAGTCAACCTTTGGAGCATATACATACATTTAAAGGTTATTTATTTTACGATTGCGTAGCAAGTTCTAACAACTTATATTAATCACTCACTCTCTTTGGCGCGGATGAAATCGTATATGCGGTCATTCGTGTGCGAGGAAACCGGAGTACCCAGAGAAAACCCATCTGTCTGATCTGGCGACCACCGTACCATCTCACATACTTCCCGGTCCGAGGATCGAACCCGGGTTGCATTGGTTTTGGGTTTAAAGTCACACGGCGACTCTCCAGCTGTATGTTAGGCGAGGAAATCTACACAGATAGAACCACAGACCTTCTGCAAGCCAGCTGTATAGCTTAATCACATGAAAGAATTTGACGTCCCAAGTGGGATCCGAACATACAGTGTGTGTGTATGGGGACATGTAAGCAATTTGAAGTCAACGATTAATAAAATTCGGCCACATAATAGAAATTGCACTGTTTGCGATAATATAGAGGATGAATTTCACTTTGTTTTACAATGTACATGAATTGTGTGTTTTAATATATCTATAATACCACTCCATACTGCTTCCGCAGAAACATAATTTATATTTATTGATAAACATAACCTGGAGCCATTTTGATAAATAAAAAAATGTATGTTTCTTGTTTATGACTTTCAAACTTTGATCGGTGATAACGTTCTAAGAAACAAATTATTTTCATATCATAGGTAAATATATTTGGATTCCATCTGTTGGCTTGATTTTAAGTCTGACGGGATCTGGTCTATTGTTCCGACTTCCACATGCAGTCTGTAAGGTCTGGTCTATTGTTTTGACCCCACATGTAATCTGTAACAGGGTCTGGTCTATTGTTCAGATATCCACATGCAGTCTGTAAGGTCTGGTCTATTGTTCAGACATCCACATGTAATCTGTAACAGGGTCTGGTCTATTGTTCAGACATCCACATGTAATCTGTAACAGGGTCTGGTCTATTGTTCAGACATCCACATGTAATCTGTAACAGGGTCTGGTCTATTGTTCAGACACCCACATGTAATCTGTAACGGGGTCTGGTCTATTGTTCAGACATCCACATGTAATCTGTAACAGGGTCTGGTCTATTGTTCAGACATCCACATGTAATCTGTAACGGGGTCTGGTCTATTGTTCAGACATCCACATGTAATCTGTAACAGGGTTCTGGTCTATTGTTTTGACCCCACATGTAATCTGTAACAGGGGTCTGGTCTATTGTTCAGACACCCACATGTAATCTGTAACAGGGTCTGGTCTATTGTTCAGACATCCACATGTAATCTGTAACAGGGTCTGGTCTATTGTTTCGACTTCCACATGTAATCTGTAACAGGGTCTGGTCTATTGTTCAGACATCCACATGTAATCTGTAACAGGTTCTGATCTATTGTTCTGACCCCACATGTAATCTGTAACAGGGTCTGGTCTATTGTTTCGACTTCCATGAAAAGCTTTTCTGCCCCCTCTTCATATGAACCTTGCTTCTTCGTCCCTGCAACAAATACAGCAAGGGTTAATGAACAGTTTTAAAGCTACTCACCCCAAGGATCTCGTGCATAATTAAAGTCCCTCGTTTTGGTATTTTCCTATTAGGCTCGCCAAAAGGCTCGTTTAACCGCAAAGTTCTAAAATATGGTATGAAATCACCACGAGTGTAAGATCCTGTATAATCTTGGCGTGCAGCACATTCTAAGTAAAAAGGCACAATTGGGATTTGAACATTTGCAGGAAAATGCATCACCTTATTTAGGCCTCCTCTCATCTGCGGATCAAAGTAGTCTCGGTCTTTCGAAGAATTACCTGAAATAAAATAATAAGCATTTAATTATAACCCCATTAACCCTTTCAACACCACAGACCTCTAAATAGGCTTACAAAAAGTGTAGATCCAGATGAGCCGGCTCGTAACGAGCCATCTCATCAGGATCTGCACTTTTTGCCAGTGATATGACTATTTTTAGACATAATTACCCATTTTGATAAATGAACTTGTCCAAATGTGATTTTCTGATTCATTTATTGGTTTATGAATATCATGGACCAGTCCATGTGAGTTACTTGGTGTTGAATGGGTTAATCTATAAATAATGAAATAATGACTACGGGCATCCACGGTTGCTGGACTAACTTCTAAGATTATACTCAATTTGACTCCTTCTGTGAATTCATGGTTGCTGGATACAGATGATGTTTTTTGACCCATGGGGGGGGGGGGGTCACCATTTTAACAACTGAAGAAAGTCAACGAATAAAGAGACTGTAACAACTTTGCAAAGGTTTCACCCAAGGATCTTTAAGAGTTTCTTGACTTGGCTAATCGGTTTGCGACGGTTGAAATACCTCATAAAAGGACGACGGTTTGACCTTTTGGCAGCCATCTTGTGTGACGTAATCATCATACAGTCAAACCTGTCTTAAGCAGCCAGCCGAGCGAATCACAGAAAGTGGCTGCTTAGCACAGGTGGCAGCTTAATACAGGGCAAATGTATAATAAAACATCACACTGGGAATCTGGAAACTGACTGCTTAATACAGGTTGGCTGCTTAATGGAGGTGACCACTAACACAGGTTTGGCTGTATTACACGACATTATTAGGTCAAATATATTTTTTAAGAATGTGCTATTTTTAGATGGCGGCCATCTTGGATTACATAACGATGTCATTTTAACGATTTCGTAATACTCCTACCTACATGTAAGTACCACCATGGCCATAAATGGTGACAACAGACCCAATGTTCGTTGTAAAATGTTAACGGACGATGATGGACCTCCACTGAATCACGATCATGTGAGCTATAGTGTCTATAGCTCACATGATCGTGATTCAGTGGAGGTCGAAGATTTCAATTAGGCAAGACAATATTGTTTGGCTACACACACCAAACTCGTACAGTAACGTTGGTCATGTCATACAGTTATATTGTTCAACTTGCTCAAGAAATTATCAGACATATTTTCAAAATTACAAACAATTCTGATAATTATGATACTAATACATACCCTGAAACAATTTCTTAGAACCTTCTGCATAGTCGTATGGTCTAAACTCTTCGCTTTTCTGTGCACTAACATCAGTCTCCCCGTCAGATATTTCAATAGTCGTGTCATGTCTTAACTTTCCACTGCTATCACTAGTATCTATAATTTCAATAGTTTTATTTTCGATTGGTTCAGTTCCAACTTGATTTTGCTTTTTCATATTCTTTTTCATTTGTTTTTTCAACTTTTTCTGATGTAATTTCTCCATTATCTTCTCACTCAAGCTAAGCGGTTTATCGTCGCCTGTGTTTTGTCCGAGTGCCGATTGATCAGTCTCCTGAAGTTTTCGGATATTCGTCAAATGTTTCTGTACACTCTCAATGATATCAATGTCTTGAGGTTTCTCCTTCTTTTTCTTCTTTGACGGAACCTTCAAAATCGAGAGATATTTCATTCTTATTATTTACGTTTCAATTGATCTACGATACAATATGTTTAAATTTTAGTTATTTTACAACGATTGCAAAGCAAGTTTTAACACGGCACGGATGAAAGCGTAAATGTGGTCATTCGTGTGGGAAGAAACCGGAGAAAGCCCACCTGTCCGATCTGGTGACCAGCGTACCATCTCACATACTTCCCGGTCCGAGGATCGAACCCGGGTTGCATTGGTGAGAAGCACCTGTTCATATTTAAAGAGTGGTTCACATTTAAGCGAGTTTTTCTCTTTCGTTTCCGCAATAATGTTCCACATATCGTATATCAATTAATTCCAAATTTTATTTTTAGAAGGAAAAGAATTCATAATAAACTATTTATCAAAAGGTAAATGTGTTAGAAACTGACTGCTGTGTTATTACTAGTCTTGTATTTGTAATCGCTGGTATTGTATTTGTAATTGCTGGTGTTGTATTTGTAATTGTTGGTATTGTATTTGTAATTGCTGGTGTTGTATTTGTAAGTACTGGTGTTGTATTTGTAATTGCTGGTATTGTATTTGTAATTGTTGGTATTGTATTTGTAATTGCTGGTGTTGTATTTGTAATTGCTGGGTTGTATTGTAATTGCTAGTATTGTATTTGTAATTGCTGGCATTGTATTTGTAATTGCTGGTGTTGTATTTGTAATTGCTTGTGGTTTATTTGTAATTGCTGGTGTTATATTTGTAATTGCTGGTGTTATATTTGTAATTGCTGGTATTGTATTTGTACGTACTGGTATTTTATTTGTGATTACTGTAATTGTATTTGTAATTGCCGGTGTTGTATTTGTAATTGCTGGTATAGTATTTGTAATGGCTGGTATTGTAGTTACTGTTATTGTATTTTTAATTGCTGGTATTGTATTTGTAATTGCTGGTATTGTATTTGCTGGTATTGTATTTGTAATTGCTGGTATTTTATTAGTAATTGCTGGTGTTGTATTTGCCCTAAGCATCTTGTAGATGTTTTAAGCAATAAAATATTGTTGATGTTGTTGTTGCTTCATACCAGAGGTGACTACTAACACAGTTTCTTCTGTGCCATCAGGTGTTCTACAGATAAACACCATGAAGGAAAACTTTTGTGCAAATGGTGCATGGCTGCCATAAACAGTTTACCTGAAACCGCAGCGGTATCCCCAGATACCCCAAGGCAATGGTACCAGACTACAGTAAGCCTGAAACCGTAGCAGTATCTCCAGATCCCAAGGCAATGGTACTAGACTACAGTAAATAGTTTACCTGAAACCGTAGCACTATCTCCAGACCCCAAGGCAATGGTACTAGACTACAGTAAATAGTTTACCTGAAACAGTAGCGGTATCTCCAGACCCCAAGGCAATGGTACTAGACTACAGTAAATAGTTTACCTGAAACTGCAGCGGTATCACCAGACCCCAAGACAATGGTACCAGACTACAGTAAATAGTTTACTTGAAACCGCAGTGGTATCTCCAGATCCCAATGCAATGGTACCAGACTACAGTAAATAGTTTACCTGAAACCGCAGCGGTATCTCCAGATCCCAAGGCAATGGTACTAGACTACAGTAAACTGTTTACCTGAAACTGCAGCAGTATCTCCAGATCCCAAGGCAATGGTACTAGACTACAGTAAACAGTTTACCTGAAACTGCAGCAGTATCTCCAGATCCTAAGGCAATGGTACTAGACTACAGTAAACAGTTTACCTGAAACTGCAGCAGTATCTCCAGATCCCAAGGCAATGGTACTAGACTACAGTAAACAGTTTACCTGAAACCGTAGCGGTATCTCCAGATCCCAAGGCAATGGTACTAGACTACAGTAAATAGTTTACCTGAAACCGCAGCAGTATCTCCAGATCCCAAGGCAATGGTACTAGACTACAGTAAATAGTTTACCTGAAACCGCAGCAGTATCTCCAGATCCCAAGGCAATGGTACTAGACTACAGTAAATAGTTTACCTGAAACCGTAGCAGTATCTCCAGATCCCAAGGCAATGGTACTAGACTACAGTAAATAATTTACCTGAAACCGTAGCAGTATCTCCAGATCCCAAGGCAATGGTACTAGACTACAGTAAATAGTTTACCTGAAACCGTAGCAATATCTCCAGATCCCAAGGCAATGGTACTAGACTACAGTAAATAGTTTACCTGAAACTGCAGCAGTATCTCCAGATCCCAAGGCAATGGTACCAGACTACAGTAAATAGTTTACCTGAAACCGCAGCAGTATCTCCAGACCCCAAAGCAATGGTACCAGATTACAGTAAACAGTTTACCTGAAACCGTAGCGGTATCTCCAGATCCCAAGGCAATGGTACTAGACTACAGTAAATAGTTTACCTGAAACCGCAGCAGTATCTCCAGATCCCAAAGCAATGGTACCAGACTACAGTAAACAGTTTACCTGAAACCGTAGCGGTATCTCCAGATCCTAAGGCAATGGTACTAGACTACAGTAAATAGTTTACCTGAAACCGCAACAGTATCTCCAGATCCCAAGGCAATGGTACTAGACTACAGTAAATAGTTTACCTGAAACCGCAGCAGTATCTCCAGATCCCAAGGCAATGGTACTAGACTACAGTAAATAGTTTACCTGAAACCGTAGTGGTATCACCAGACCCCAAGGCAATGGTACCAGACTACAGTAAACAGTTTACCTGAAACCACAGCGGTATCTCCAGATCCCAAGGCAATGGTACCAGACTACAGTAAACAGTTTACCTGAAACCGCAGCGGTATCTCCAGACCCTAAGGCAATGGTACTAGACTACAGTAAATAGTTTACCTGAAACCGCAGCGGTATCTCCAGATCACAAGGCAATGGTACCAGACTACAGTAAATAGTTTACCTGAAACCGCAGCAGTATCTCCAGACCCTAAGGCAATGGTACCAGACTACAGTAAATAGTTTACCTGAAACCGTAGCGGTATCACCTGAAACCGTAGCGGTATCACCAGACCCCAAGGCAATGGTACCAGACTACAGTAAACAGTTTACCTGAAATCGCAGCGGTATCTCCAGATCCCAAGGCAATGGTACCAGACTACAGTAAACAGTTTACCTGAAACCACAGCAGTATCTCCAGATACTAAGGCAATGGTACCAGACTACAGTAAATAGTTTACCTGAAACCGCAGCGGTATCTCAAGATCTTGAGGCAAAGCTTTCTTATCATCTTCAGTCTTTTCAACAACCGTATTCTCGTCGGTAAAGCGAATATGCTGATTCACCGATCCTGAATTATCTCCTAAATCTGTACGTGATCGCTTGTTCTGTGGAGCTGTAAGGGATCAATTTGTTATTGGGGGTTAAAATTAACAGTCGCATCAACAGCTTAGGTTGTATGGTGACTCTCCAGCTATAATTGGTGGTGGAAGACCCCCCCCCCCCCCCGAGCTGCATTTTCGGTCGGACACCCAGGTAGAATCACCGACCTTCCTCGATCAATCTGGATAGTTTTCTTGCATGAAAGAATTTGACAACACCAGTGGGGAATCGAAACTACAGTGGCGAGAGGCAAGTGAACTGAAGTCCACGCTTGGCAACGGTGGGCCCATAAGAATTATGTTATATTTCGGGTTTTACGCCTGCATCAGCACCATTTCGGGCTATATCGCAGGCGGGCAGTTTATCTAACAACACCTTTCCGGGGCAGGCTCCAGCGGTTAACCAGTACTTGGGTGCACCAACCTCCGTAAGAAACTGCCAACTTTTTCATATAAATGAGACACGGCCTGAGCGGGGCTCGAACCTGTGACCATCAGTGATGATAGGTTACAGTGGTATACAAGTCAGTGACCGTAACCACTCGACCACGGAGGCGGACTTCTTCCTCGATCAATCTGGATAGTTTTCTTGCATGAAAGAATTTGACAACACCAGTGGGGAATCGAAATTACAGTGGTGAGAGGCAAGTGAACTGAAGTCCACGCTTGGCAACGGTGGCCCCATAAGAAGGGGACAAATTAAGCACAACATTTTATTACATAATGCATGTAGAGACGACGGACGGGCTAGTGTACTCCATCCATTGGCTCTCTAGCTTGTAGTCGTGTTGAAAGACCCCGATATACCGTCATCTTATTATTTCAGCTACAGTGAAACCTGTCTTAAGCAGCCAGCCAAGGGAATCACAGAAATTGGCTGCTTAGCACAGGTGGCTGCTTAATAGAGGTCAAATGTATAATAAAACAACATATTGGAAATTTAGAAACTGGCTGCTTAATACAGGTTGGCTGCTTAATGGAGGTGACCACTAACACAGGTTTGACTGTATATGCAAGTGGAAGCACTGACTATCAGCAATCCAGCTGGAAGAATTACACTTGGGTAGGATTTGAACGTAGAGTGCTAAGGGCAAGTGATTGTCAGGACACACAGTTAACCACTTGACCATAGAGTACGATTAGTGGTTAGTACACTCGCTTCATACCAATGCAACCTGGGTTCGATCCTTGGACCGGGATGTATGCGAGATGGTACGATGGTCGCCAGATCGGACAGGTTGGCTTTATCCGTGGTACTCCGGTTTCTCACATGATTGACCACATTTACTCTAAATCGACGAGAGTTAGAATTGTACCGGCAGGAATGAACAGTCACTGAAGAACAACTACTGACCATCCACAAGCTAGCTGGTTAGCTTTCAAAGATAGAAGAACTTGCAAACACTAGAACCCGATCCGGAATGCAAAGGGGCAAGTGATTGCCAGTCCGTAACGTAATCATGTGCTGATGTTTAATTTAGAGTCACACTAACACACAACAGCATATAGGGACTTTAATCTTCTACTGGCGGAGAACTACCCCCCCCCTCCAGATGACAAACTGGATATAACGTCCGGCATAGGCAAGCACATGGGTTTAACAATTGGACAGCTGGTTAGCTTTTAAAGTAGGAAGACTCTGACGCACATATGGGCTCAAACCCAGAATGCCGGGAGCAGGTAGAGTGTCAATCCACAAGATACTTGGCCACAGACGCCATGTATCAATCCACAAGATACTTGGCCACAGACGCCATGTGTCAATCCACAAGATACTTGGCCACAGATGCCATGTGTCAATCCACAACATACTTGGCCACAGACGCCATGTGTCAATCCACAACATACTTGGCCACAGATGCCATGTGTCAATCCACAACATACTTGGCCACAGCCGCCATGTGTCAATCCACAACATACTTGGCCACAGACGCCATGTGTCAATCCACAATATACTTGGCCACAGACGCCATATGTCAATCCACAACACACTTGGCCACAGACGCCATGTGTCAATCCACAACATACTTGGCCACAGACACCATGTGTCAATCCACAACATACTTGGCCACAGACGCCATGTGTCAATCCACAAGATACTTGGCCACAGCCGCCATGTGTCAATCCACAACATACTTGGCCACAGACGCCATGTGTCAATCCACAATATACTTGGCCACAGACGCCATATGTCAATCCACAACACACTTGGCCACAGACGCCATGTGTCAATCCACAACATACTTGGCCACAGACACATGCCATGTGTCAATCCACAACATACTTGGCCACAGACGCCATGTATCAATCCACAACATACTTGGCCACAGACGCCATGTGTCAATCCACAACATACTTGGCCACAGACACCATGTGTCAAGCCACAACATACTTGGCCACAGACACCATGTGTCAATCCACAATAATACTTGGCCACAGACGCCATGTATCAATCCACAACATACTTGGCCACAGACGCCATGTGTCAATCCACAACATACTTGGCCACAGACACCATGTGTCAAGCCACAACATACTTGGCCACAGACACCATGTGTCAATCCACAATATACTTGGCCACAGACGCCATGTGTCAATCCACAACATACTTGGCGACAGACGCCATGTGTCAATCCACAATATACTTGGCCACAGACGCCATGTGTCAATCCACAACACACTTGGCCACAGACGCCATGTGTCAATCCACAACATACTTGGCCACAGACACCATGTGTCAAGCCACAACATACTTGGCCACAGATGCCATGTGTCAATCCACAACATACTTGGCCACAGACGCCATGTTATTATCTCATACTGATTTCTGTTCTTATAGGATTTTGAATAGGATCGATAGGAAAGTTAACATAGTGACTTGTGGGGAGAGCGGTTGTCAGCCCACAGCGCTAACCACATGACCCTATATTTACCTGTGAAACTATTGTGTGTTGGCTATGCATAAATACGAGCCCCGCTGGAGCCGTTACGATTGTGCACTTAGGCAAGGCATTTAAATTCCACATTGCCTCTTCTCTCTCCTTCATGGCGATGGATTCCATCATGAATGAGGTCTCGAGAGTGACTAATATAAGTTGAAAGAACTTGTTTCGCAATCGAGCTAAAATAAATTTGTATAAACTATATTTACCAGATGCGAATGGACTAGATTCTGCGCCATCCTCGCTTGGTTTTCTCTTGACCGACGCCGGTAATAGTTTCCAAGGAGGGCTCAGCACCATTCCTACACCGCCGTCAGATTTCTTGGCCGGCTTAATTGCTGACGAGACTTTCTCCATATCTTGCGGAAAGTACTACAAATTAATAAATCATGCTTGTTTGTTTATGGGATTTAAATTCACAGCGACAGCTTAGGTGTAATAGCGACTCTCTAGCTATTATTGGTGGAGGAAGACGCAGGGTGTGGACAGGCACCCTGTTAGAACCACCGACCTTCAGCAACACAGCTGGACAGCTTCCTCGCATGAAAGAATTTGACAACCCAGAGTACAATTTGAACCCACAGCTGTCAGGCGCCAGTGATTTGAATCCAACGACCGTAACCACTCAGAGCCCATAAATAAAGCATCAAAATTACACAAATATATATTACAATAAATTACACACATATATTACAGTAAATTACACAAATATATTACAGTAAATTACACAACACTAATATATTACACTAAATTACACAAATATATTACAGTAAAATACACAAATATATTACAGTAATTAAACAAATATATTACACTAAATTACACAAACATATTACACATATATTATAATAAATTACAAAAATATATTACAGTAAAATACACAAATATATTACAGTAATTAAACAAATATATTACACTAAATTACACAACTATATTACAGTAAATTACACAAATATATTATAATAAATTACACAAATATATTACAGTAATTAAACAAATATATTACACTAAATTACACAAACATATTACAATAAAACAGAAGTGTTTGTCGCGAATGGCATCTGTGTAAAGTCGTTCAGTGTAGTCAGACAAAGAATTACTGTTACAGTCACAATCCTGTTCAGAAATATACAATATGTGTTGAGGGGGATAGAGGTTTTTGTTCAAATTTCAAGCAATTTTGATGAAACTGACGTAAACGTTTATTTTATACACAATATTATTTTCAGTTCTCTGATGTGAAATAAACAAAATGCAAACCTGAATGTATGGACTGACAAAGCTGAGTTTTATTTCCTCCACTTTTTTCTGGACATCCGACAGAGCTGTCTTATTCTTTGGCTGAAAGCGCAATATATACATATATAAAGCCCAGGGCAGAAGATAAATTGTACACATTAGTTAACACAAATTTATTTTAGCTTGATTGCGCGTTCACTTCAGGTGCGAAAGGTCCAGAGTTTGAGCCCCGCTGGAATCGTTACAATTGTGCCCTTAGGCAAGGCATTTAATTTCCATGTTGTCTCTTCTCTCTCCTTCATGGTAATAGATTCCATCAGGAAAGAGGTCTCGAGAGTGATTAATATAAGTTGTAAGAACTTGTTTCGCAATCAAGCTAAAATAAATTTGTATAAACTAAAATCCGGCAAGGAATTTAGAGATGATGCCAGGTCAAGCCAAACGTGAACATACAGATGGACGGCAATGCAAAACGGACAATATCTCACCCACATGAAGGGGGAGACATAATTACAACATAGTATTGCCCCTCCGAGCAGTATTTCAAACACGAACAGGCACCTGGGTAGAATCACCCACCTTCCCCAAGCCAGCCGGATAGATTCCTCACCGGAAAGAATTCGACATCTCCAGTGTGATTCGAACCGGCAGCATCACCTGCCATCACAGAGGCCCCTCACCCATAGAGTCCTCACCAGAAAGAATTCGACATTCCAGTGTGATTCGAACCGGCAGCATCACCTGCCATCACAGAGGCCCCTCACCCATAGATTCCTCACCAGAAAGAATTCTGACATCTCCAATGGGATTCGAACCTGCAACATCACAGAGGCCCCTCACCCATAGAGTCCTCACCAGAAAGAATTCTGACATCTCCAATGGGATTCGAACCTGCAACATCACCTGCCATCACAGAGGCCCCTCACCCATAGAGTCCTCACCAGAAAGAATTCTGACATCTCCAATGGGATTCGAACCTGCAACATCACCTGCCATCACGGAGGCCCCTCACCCATAGATTCCTCACCGGAAAGAATTCGACATCTCCAGTATGATTTGAACCTGCAACATCACCTGCCATCACAGAGGCCCCTCACCCATAGAGTCCTCACCAGAAAGAATTCCGACATCTCCAATTGGATTCGAACCGGCAGCATGATTTGAAGTCATGTAGGCCCCTCACCCATCTATCCGTGGAATTTATGACTAATCTCATTTTGGACAGGAATAAATGCTAGAGGCCATGCTAAAAATTGCAATTTTGTTACTTCCATCATATTCTGTACTGTACCGTAACTTGGGATCAATGTCGACGAAGGCTCTGTCTGGGTCCAGGTAGACATGTATGTCCAAGATATACAGACTACTGTATCATCATACCATTGATTCCCCGTGATTATCAGTCTATCGGATGAGACTATAAACTAGAGTATTGTGCTGCCATACACATATACCGTATTTAGCTATGTATAGTGCGCTATCGTGTATAATGCGCACCCACGATTTGGCACGAAAATCGGGGGAAAAACTGAGTTCCGATGTATACTGCGCACGTGAAAAACGCAATTTTCCAAGTCAAAATTTAACATTTCTCAAGAATCGCTAAAAATTGTGCTCCGTGATTTTTACAACTTATATTAATCACTCGAGATATCTCATCGAGGAACGGTAACGCACTCAGGCATGATTTCATGAAAATTACATGCATATTGTTCTCAAACATGTCAGCAATGCTCAAACTTCTCAACACGTGTAGCCTACCTAATTAACTGGGATCCATTGTGAAAGGTTTGTCGAAATTAATTATCGTTACAAACAATTGAAATACTTTTTTTTTATGCAATGCATTGTACATAGTAAATATTTCCCGTAAAAATAACCAACACATTGTGTCTTTAATCATGTCGTATTTAAAAACATACGATATATTAAATCAAATAAACTATTATTACAAAGTTTCTTTATCTCTATGATATCGTACGATTGCAGCGTCGCTTTATGTGGCGAAGTACGGGAAAAGTACGGGAAATATTACATACGATAAAACCACGTGATGTTATCAAATCGCCATTTTTTATGCATTTACTAATTTCATTTAAATTCTTCAAAGTTTGCCAAAATAAACGCAATATATGCTAATTTTGTGGTCTTATTCATTTCATTTATTTATATAGACTATCGGCAACTGGTTTTAATAGCTAGTTTAAACGTTTGTCGAATGTAACAAATTATAGAATGACTGTGGGGCCCGTTCGGGTCGAATTTCACGAAATATTGGTCAATTTTGGTCCGGAAAAAAATGTCCTGATGTCTGTACTGGTGTATAATGCGCAGTTGATAAAATAGATGAGGATTTCAGTAAGAAATGTGCGCACTATACATAGCTAAATACGGTAGCGAACCGGACGCCCAAAGTGACAAGGGTAGGGCATCGCCTCAGGGGTCATTCTGTTATTGTCTCTACCAGGGGCTGACCTATAGAACAATAATAGGGTTGAATGGTCGTAAACTAACAAACAAAGAAATCCTTTACCTTTGAATCAAACACGGTCAATACTGGCCGCAATTTCACAACTATCACAGAATGATTTACATCAGGGTACAGGCTGGACTTGGTGGCTACAAGCGATGAGTCTGAAAATGGCAGTTAATATATTATTAACGCTTTCCCTATCTACCCCCCCCTCTATAAAGAGTTAATGGGTTGTATCTTCTATGTTACTACAACCTTCATTATGGGTGGGTGTTTGTTTGATTACTTATGTTCACGTACATGGTGTTGGTAATCTCCATCCATATAAACAGTCAGCCTATCTAACCCCCCTCTATAAAGAATTAATGGGTTGTCAATGTTACTACGACCTTCATTATGGGTGGGTGTTTGTTTGTATGAGTGGATGTTGGGTGTTTGTTTCATTACTTGTGTCCATGTACATGGTGTTGGTAATATGTTGATTTGTTTTTTTGTGGCTTAAAGTCGCACCAACGGCTTAGGTCATATGTCGACTCCAGCAATTACTGGTGGAGGAAGAACCCATGCATTAAATACTGCTCGGATGGGCTCCCAGGGAGAACCACCAACCTTCCACAAGTCAGTTGGACAGCTTCCTCACTTGAAAGAATTCGAAACCCCTAGTGGGATTCGAACCTACAGCGGTGAGGGGCAAGTGAAAGAATTTGAAACCCAGTGGGATTCGAACCTGCAGCGGTGAAAGAATTTGAAACCCCCAGTGGGATTCGAACCTGCAGCGGTGAGGAGAAAGTGAAAGAATTTGAAACCCCCAGTGGGATTTGAACCTGCAGCAGTGAGGGGCAAGAGATTTGAAATCAGCAACCGTGACTACCTGGCACAGATGCACTGGCGAGTTTAAATAATAACTATGGAACTGTGACTCTGACCAAAACTACAATGCATGACAAAACCGGTGAATTTGACATAATCAACTTGGAAATAACGGTAATTTGTTTGGATGTTTCATGTCGAACCAACAGCTCAGGTGATGTTGCAACTCTCCAGCATTATTGGTGGAGGCAGACCCAATGGAAGGACACCCAAGTAGAACCACCAACCTTCCGCAAGCTTCCTCACATACATATTTAATGCATACTATCGGTTTGCAAAGACGACATGTGACGCTAAATGCATCTATCTTGAATATCCAATCACCATATTTCGTCACAAAAGATCTTCTGAATAATGCAGCACCATGTTCCGCAAAAGAGAACTTCGAAAAAATGTGGTGCCCGAATGCAAATCTCTGGTAGCGAGAAACCCCCCGCAAAAGGTCGAGAATACAGTCAAACCTGTGTTAGTGGTCACCTCTATTAAGTAGCCAGTTTCCATAATCCCAATATGCTGTTTTATTATACATTTGACCTATATTAAGCAGCCACCTGTGCTAAGCAGCCACATTCTGAGATTCCCTTGGCTGGCTGCTTAAGACAGGTTTGACTATGCTATTCCAGTTAATGTGGCTATGTACTACCAGATTGGGGTATGCCCACTAAATGTACTTATTTCGGCCCTAGATATTTACTTCTGATTGGCTGGATTGATGATTCACATGCTGTGTATGTTTACATACCATTTAACACATGGCATTTTTTTTCTGAAGCCCAAATGTTTCTTTAAAATCAGACAGATTAAATGCAAAATGGCTAGAAATCCGACAAAATTGCCATAATCTGATAGCCGAAAATTCCAACTTGTTACAAACACTGCACACACACACAGAGACGCAAAAACAATAACCCCGGCCGGTTCCTACCGACGTGGTTAATAATGGTCTAGCTGTTCAAAATTTAATGTTAATTTACCCAAAATAGGAGTTTGAGAATCAACGTCCATTGCCCGGTCTTGATGCGATAAATCATGGGGACAGTGCAACATGCTGTCTACGTCATACTTCGGGTGTTGTTGCTGTGTGGGTCTTTGCTGCTTGACAACCGTAATCTGTAAAACACACGATGAAATAAGGTCGCTGACAATATTATATAGTGCGGAAATGGAGGATATTTGTTTGTTTCAGTGTATGATCGAATTATATTTATTTATGAAATATAATTTGCTCATTCACTTACACAAACACATTTTCTTTTTATTTTATGCTGAAGTGTTCTTGGAGTCCAAAAACGTTCAGCACCAGCAATACATAGCTACTGGAAATAACTACTGGCAATTAGTGTGGCAACTACTGGCAATTAAGGTGGAAACTACTGGCAATTAGTGTGGCAACTACTGGCAATTAGAGTGGAAACTACTGGCAATTAGTGTGGCAACCACTGGCAATTAGTGTGGCAACTACTGGCAATTAGGGTGGAAACTACTGGCAATTAGTGTGGCAACTACTGGCAATTAGGGTGGAAACTACTGGCAATTAGTGTGGCAACTACTGGCAATTAGGGTGGAAACTACTGGCAATTAGTGTGGCAACCACTGGCAATTAGTGTGGCAACTACTGGCAATTAGGGTGGAAACTACTGGCAATTAGTGTGGCAACCACTGGCAATTAGTGTGGCAACTACTGGCAATTAGGGTGGCAACTACTGGCAATTAGTGTGGCAACTACTGGCAATTAGGGTGGAAACTACTGGCAATTAGGGTGGCAACTACTGGCAATTAGTGTGGCAACTACTGGCAATTAGGGTGGAAACTACTGGCAATTAGTGTGTCAAAATAAACTGTTTAAATCAATAAAATGCTAATTATACACAAACAAGATATATCGATTAAAAGTATCGTGCCGCTTACTTGCATGGATGCGTGTGATTATCCGGGACTATTATATGGATGCACCATACTGATTTCCTTGAGATGTTTAAAAAGTTTAAGCAAGTTCTAACAACTTATATTAATCACTCTTGTTGGCACAGATGAAAGCATATATGTGGTCATTCGTGTGCGAGGAAACCGGAGTACTCGGAGAAAACCCACCTGTCTGTTCTGGCGACCATCGTACCATCTCACATACTTCTCGGTCCGAGGATCAAACCCGGGTTGCATTGGTGAGAAGCGAGAGCGCTAACCATTGCGCCAAGATGTAATAAGGCTCAAAAGTATACTGGCAACAATTTAACTACTTTTTCAAATTTGTGGTTGTTGTTACTGTGGTAATGTGATAAAAAGGACTTTACACTCGTGGAGATGTGCATACTATATATATTCTGAAAAGGCTCACGTATTTTGCGGATTTAGTGTTTTACGTTTATTTATCGTTGCTGCCAGTTGCCCATATGAGCGACACCTCCTGAAGAGATTAGTCATTTTAGATTTTTGGAGGATAGTGCAATGATATAGACAGAGACCCATTCCAGAGTCTCCTCTGGTTCGTTTACATGCACGGTGTAAAGCACCGACACTAGACCTCAGTTTAACGTCCCATCTGAAAGACTGTTAATTTTATTAGGGTCAGACGGGGGATCGAACCTGCGATCCCTGGATTACCAGTTCAGCGTGTTACCACTGGACTACAGATCCGTCTGCGGATTTATGGTCATTTGGACATCTTTATAGCACAAAGCTTGTCTGCGCTTCATCTCCAAACCCCCTAGTTAGATTATCAGCAAACTTGGCAGGAAGTATCGGTATAATACCTAGTTGTGTGTTGTGTAATCCCGTTTTTGTTTGATGATATTTTGCAGATGTACTGCCATTTGAACGTCCTTTATAGCGAGGTTATTACGCCCATTTGATCATCCAAAACTCGTTTCATAAAATATGGTACGAAATCATCACTCGTGTACGATCCTGTATATATGTAACAGCCAGTTATGTAAAGAACAAAACGCTAGTAATCACCTTATCCAAAGGAGCTTCCCTGGCCTTCTTGATAATGACGTGTAGCTCGTTGAGGTACTGCCTAACCAGGGGTGGTATGGGGTTGCAGCATGCCATGATGCCCTGCTTCTCTCGGGGCAGAATGTCACAGATTTGCAACATCATGTGATTGGGCAAAACGTATCTGTAATAAAAAACAAGCAATTATAGAACAGAGAAACAAATTTACAGAATGGGTTCATGTGATTTTACCAAAATCATGTCTAAACTTTTATACAAATTTATTTTAGCTTGATTGCGAAACAAGTTCTTATAACTTATATTAATCACTCTCGAGACCTCGTTCCTGATGGAATCCATCGCCACGTGGGAGAGAGAAGAGGCAACATGGAATTTAAATGCCTTGCCTAGGGGCACAATCGTAACGGCTCCAGCAGGGCTTGAACGCCGGACCTTTCGCACCTGAATTGAACGTGCATCAACTGCGCTATCACGACTTCCACACTGCGCTATCACGACTTCTACACTTCCAAAATCATGTTAACTAATTGAAATAAATATACTGAAAGGATATCTGGTCGAGATTTAATAATTGTAAAAAAAGGAAAACAAATGAAACTTGGTAGCATGTGGTGCACGGAGAAATCATGATGGAACCAATTAAATGGACCGTATCCTCCACATTCAACACCAAGTAACTGACATGGACTGGTGCACGATATTTTTAGACCAATAAATTAATAAGAAAATTACATTTGGACCAGTTCATTTATCACAAGTATAATTTTGTCTAAAAATAGTAATATTACTGGCAAAAAGTGCAGATCCTGACGAGACGGCTCGTCACGTCACGACATGGCTAATCTAGATCTACACGTTTTTTTGTAAGCCTATTTAGAGGTCTGTGGTGTTGAAAGTGTAAAAAGAGTATCATGGGTGTAGTATCTGGCAAATGTCTCTCAGTAAATCCACATTCTACTACAACATTAGTACGATATTTACCCATAACTCTCGTCCTCCATCCTTGCTGTGTCATCGCGCCATTCAAACACCTCACTGACAGCCAATAGCTGCTGAGAGTTGAATACTTTCTTATTTTTCGTGTACAGGTCCCGATAGCCGGCCGGACTACTTCCCGGCTTCTTGTATACCTACAATAGTAAAACAGAGGGATGGATACAAGCCCCTATATATCTGCGGGACTACTTCCCGGTTACTTGTATACCTACAACAGTAAAACAGAGGGATGGATACAAGCCCCCATATATCTGCGGGACTACTTCCTGGTTACTTGTATACCTACAACAGTAAAACAGAGGGATGAATACAAGCCCCCATATATCTGTCGGACTACTTCCTGGTTACTTGTATACCTACAACAGTAAAACAGAGGGATGAATACAAGCCCCCATATATCTGCCGGACTACTTCCCGGTTACTTGTATACCTACAACAGTAAAACAGAGGGATGAATACAAGCCCATATATCTGCCGGACTACTTCCCGGTTACTTGTATACCTACAACAGTAAAACAGAGGGATGGATACAAGCCCCCATATATCTGCCGGACTACTTCCTGGTTACTTGTATACCTACAACAGTAAAACAGAGGGATGAATACAAGCCCATATATCTGCCGGACTACTTCCGTTACTTGTATACCTACAACATAAAACAGAGGGATGAATACAAGCCCTTATTCCGGTCCCGGTTACTTGTATACCTACAACAGTAAAACAGAGGATGGATACAAGCCCCCATAATCTGCCGGACTATTCCTGTTACTTGTATACCTACAACAGTAAAACAGAGGATGGATACAAGCCCCCATATATCTGCCGGACTACTTCCTGGTTACTTGTATACCTACAACAGTAAAACAGAGGGATGGTACAAGCCCCCATATATCTGCCGGACTACTTCCTGTTACTTGTATACCTACAACAGTAAAACAGAGGATGGATACAAGCCCCCAATATCTGCCGGACTACTTCTGGTTACTTGTATACCTACAACAGTAAAACAGAGGGATGATACAAGCCCCCATATATCTGCCGACTACTTCCTGGTTACTTGTATACCTACAACAGTAAAACAGAGGGATGAATACAAGCCCATATATCTGCCGGACTACTTCCCGGTTACTTGTATACCTACAACAGTAAAACAGAGGGATGAATACAAGCCCCCATATATCTGCCGGACTACTTCCTGGTTACTTGTATACCTACAACAGTAAAACAGAGGGATGAATACAAGCCCATATATCTGCCGGACTACTTCCCGGTTACTTGTATACCTACAACAGTAAAACAGAGGGATGAATACAAGCCCCCATATATCTGCCGGACTACTTCCTGGTTACTTGTATACCTACAACAGTAAAACAGAGGGATGAATACAAGCCCATATATCTGCCGGACTACTTCCCGGTTACTTGTATACCTACAACAGTAAAACAGAGGGATGGATTGAAGTTCCTATAGCCTCGTTTCCTTCTTTCAAACAGATATGAGTACAACGATTTAGTACTGTCATTAGCTGTTTGATTAGTTTCCGCTGTCTAATCATTAGTGGTTTACCTTCAACAGATACGAGTGTGTACAACGATTTAGTACTGTCATTGGCTGTTTGATTACTTCCATCTGTCTAATCGCTTGTTGCTTACCTTCAAACAGATATGAGTGTGTACAACGATTTAGTACTGTCATTGGCTGTTCGATTACTTCCATCTGTCTAATCGCTTGTTGCTTACCTTCAAACAGATCTTTTTACAATGATTTAGTACTGTCATTGGCTGTTTGATTACTTCCATCTGTCTAATCGCTTGTTGCTTACCTTCAAACAGATCTTTTTACAATGATTTAGTAGTCATTGGCTTTTCGATTACTTCCATCTGTCTAATCGCTTGTTGCTTACCTTCAAACAGATCTTTTTACAATGATTTAGTACTTTCATTGGCTGTTTGATTACTTCCATCTGTCTAATCACTTGTTTTATGTTAATATCCAACAGATTTATGTGCCATGATTTAGTACTGTCATTGGCTTTTCGTTTACTTCCATCTGTCTAATTGCTTGTTGCTTACCTTCAAACAGATCTCTGTGCTACGATTCAGCACCATCATCAACAGGTTCTTTGATTCATTCCCTCTCTCCAGCAATTCATTCTTCATTTTGTCATAGATGTACAACAAATAGTGTGTGTCCTCTCTCGCATACTTCTGCAGCTCTGCTGGCAACGGTCTGAAATTCATTGGGCAAGAATAATTTTATTTTTCACCATGGCTGGCAATTGTCTGAAATTCATATAACAAGAACCATTTTTATTCTACAACCCGGCTGGCAATTGTCTGACATTCATATAACAAGAACCATTTTTATTCTACAATCCAGCTGGCAATTGTCTGAAATTCATATAACAAGAACCATTTTTATTCTACAACCCAGCTGGCAATTGTCTGAAATTCATATAACAAGAACCATTTTTATTCTACAACCCGGCTGGCAATTGTCTGAAATTCATTGGGCAAGAATACTTTTTTCTGCAACTCATCTGGAAATGGAGAGTTCAAGTATTATTTTATTATTTAACTCCGATGGCAGCTAGGAACGCTTTGAAAAGGCAAATATCATGTACAGACAGATTGGACAGTATTAAGATTATATGTACCTTATTCTCCAGTCAGCCAACTGATACTGTTTATCTGGCGACACATCGCAATACTGCTGCAGCAGATGGGCGAGGGAAAACCGGTTTAAACTCATCACTCGAGCTGCTTGGCCCGTATCGAACATGTTCACGACGTAGATACCAAGATCTCGCTGCAACCACTCGACGTCCATGTCGGCACCATGAAATACCTGTATGGAACGTGGATATGTTTGGAATACAGTAGAATGTGTCTATACAGGACAATCTCTGGACATAGAAACTCTCTATACAGGAAAACCTCAGAAACTAACAGCTTGTCCAGTTAACTCTCCAACCAGATCACCGATCAATTACAGCGCAACACCTTTGCCAAACACAATCAGTCGCATGTCTCAGGCAATGTTGACAAAATTCTTTTCCCACCTTTGATTGAGTTTTTTTCCATCAGTACACTTGTGTATTCTATACATCAGGAAACAGGCAATTAATATTCTACCATAGTTAAAATGATTTCCGCTCCCCAATAGCTTTTTTAAAATCCATATATGACCATTAGAGGGAAATTATTATGTTTGATACGTATGAAATATGTATGTTGCATACTGCTGTGTATGTATGCTTTGGTAATAAACCGGGTTACCCATCAGGGGCCTCAACAAAATAATGTGTTATATATTATCATTATACATTTTAACTTTAAAAAATCATACATAATTATGCAAAGAACAAATATATCACGCACATGAATTGAGTTAAAGATAACTATTTACAGCATCTCAATATAAGCGACCACTTTATAATTCTCTTTCTAAAATCTTCATTAACCACGGTAGAACCAACGTGTTGTTCAAAGCAGACAACAATCGGTGACTACTTTAAAAAGTAATCATGTATTACTTACTGTGTTTGTAAACATACATATCCAAGTGTTAAATTGTTGCACCTGCAGCTGCAAGATTGTGTTGATAAAACTCTCTATTTTTATGCACCTATTGGATGCAGCTGCAGACGTGTATTGATAAAACTATCTATTTTTATGCACCTATTAGATGCAGCTGCAGACGTGTGTTGATAAAACTATCTATTTTTATGCACCTATTGGATGCAGCTGCAGACGTGTGTTGATAAAACTCTCTATTTTTATGCACCTATTGGATGCAGCTGCAGACGTGTATTGATAAAACTATCTATTTTTATGCACCTATTAGATGCAGCTGCAGACGTGTGTTGATAAAACTATCTATTTTTATGCACCTATTGGATGCAGCTGCAGACGTGTGTTGATAAAACTCTCTATTTTTATGCACCTATTGGATGCAGCTGCAGACGTGTGTTGATAAAACTATCTATTTTTATGCACCTATTGGATGCAGCTGCAGACGTGTGTTGATAAAACTATCTATTTTTATGCACCTATTGGATGCAGCTGCAGACGTGTGTTGATAAACCTCTCTATCTATTTTTATGCACCTATTAGATGCAGCTGCAGACGTGTATTGATAAAACTATCTATTTTTAGAATTAGCTCTACTTGACATGTGTACAGTTAAACCATTCATTGCATAAATAACATGTTTACCGAAATAGAATATAAAAAACTTAATAGTGTCATCGATATTCCTTGATTTCACATGGATTATAATACCAATATAACAAACAGGACTATGAAACTCTGTCATATAGACACAAGGCACGGATTCGTACCAACCCACAAGTGAAGGATATAGGTGTATTGAATAAACAAGTAAGCTACTATTTGCTATTTCTAAATATCATGGAACTATCCATGACTCAAACCAGACATGACTCGCACCATTATTAACAGGCTCCGACGAGTTTGTGCTATCAAAGTTCGACTGCCAACTCATTTCAAATACATGTATAAGGGGCCAGGATCCCATTAAATGGGAGACTTGAAATGTACATGCTTGAAGCCTTGCAAATAAACAAACCTTAGTTATATTAGGATCTGTAAAAACATCGTTGAGGCATTGAAGGTCACTTCTCAGAGCTATCGTATCAACAAGATAATCCTCTGACAAGGTCGATATCTGCATTAAACACGTGATCCCTTGGAAACTTCTGTAACTGTGATGCTAAAAATTGACATGTGATAGACTAAAAATAGACATGTGATGCTAAAAATAGACATGTGATGCTAAAAATTGACATGTGATAGACTAAAAATAGACATGTGATAAACTAAAAATAGACATGTGATGCTAAAAATAGAAATGTGATAGACTAAAAATAGACATTTGAATGGACTAAATGTGATAAACTTAAGCGTGGACATGTAAATATGTAAGTATGTGATAGGCTAAGACTAAATATTTGTTAGTACATGAAATAGATAACATATGATCCCAAATATAGACAATCAATACTAATATATACATACATGTACATGATATTACAACAAACACTGTACTATTTTGCAAATAAACCAGTAGTTGCGTTGTTCATTTCCATTAACCTGAAAGCACAATACAGAATGGATCATCCAGTTGCTCGTCTCTGTATTGTTTCAGGTATGAGCGGGCAGTTGCTCGTCTCAGTATTGTTTCATGTATGAGCGGGCAGTTGCTCGTCTCAGTATTGTTTCAGGTATGAGCGGGCAGTTGCTCGTCTCAGTATTGTTTCAGGTACGAGCGGGCAGTTGCTCGTCTCAGTATTGTTTCAGGTATGAACGGGCAGTTGCTCGTCTCAGTATTGTTT
>CM026401.1:51267449-51317077 GCA_014843695.1 Archivesica marissinica | reverse complement strand
CTCAGTATTGTTTCAGGTATGAGCGGGCAGTTGCTCGTCTCAGTATTGTTTCAGGTATGAGCGGGCAGTTGCTCGTCTCAGTATTGTTTCAGGTATGAGCGGGCAGTTGCTCGTCTCAGTATTGTTTCAGGTATGAGCGGGCAGTTGCTCGTCTCAGTATTGTTTCAGGTATGAGCGGGCAGTTGCTCGTCTCAGTATTGTTTCAGGTATGAGCGGGCAGTTGCTTTCTCAGTATTGTGTCAGGTATGAGCGGGCAGTTGCTCGTCTCAGTATTGTGTCAGGTATGAGCGGGCAGTTGCTCGTCTCAGTATTGTGTCAGGTATGAGCGGGCAGTTGCTTGCCCCCCCCCCCCCCCCCCAAAAAAAAAAAATCTCAGTATTGTGTCAGGTATGAGCGGGCAGTTGATTGTCTCAGTATTGTGTCAGTACGAGCGGGCAGTTGCTTGTCTCAGTATTGTGTCAGGTATGAGCGGGCAGTTGCTTGTCTCAGTATTGTGTCAGGTATGAGCGGGCAGTTGCTTGTCTCAGTATTGTGTCAGGTATGAGCGGGCACCCAGGTAGAACAACCAAACATCTATGGAGATGAATTTACATAAACTTTCTTTTAAGCTTGTTTTTATTTATTTATATTTTTTATTTATATTTCGGGTTTTACGCCTGCTGCGTGCATCAGCACCATTTCGGGCTATATTGCCGGTGGGCAGTTTACCTAACAACACCTTTCCTGGGCAGGCTCCAGCGGTTAACCAGTACTTGGGTGCACCAACCTCCGTAAGAAACTGCCAACTTTTTCATATAAATGAGAGCGGGGCTCGAACCCGTCAGTGACCATCAGTGATGATAGGTTACAGTTGTATACAAGTCAGCGACCGTAACCACTCGACCACGGAGGCGGACAAGCTTGTTTTTAAATCCTATATTTGTCTTACAATGTTGCATATATATGTAACAGAACAGATAAATAATGCAAACCTACTGGACAGCTTACAAACATGAAATAGTTTTACACATCCGGTGGGGTTCGATCCTATAGTGGTGATGGGCAAGTGATTTGAAGTAAACAACCGTTACCACTCGGCAACAGGGACTGGGCAGCGAACAAAATTTCGTAATGTTTCCGTACCTCTAAATCAACAGCTATTGTTGTTTGCTTCTTTAATTCTTCATGTACAACTTTGAGCTGTTCAACATTGTCTATCACTGTACACGGGGTCTCTTCAAGGTTTCGGGGCTTCTGAAGGGTTGTCAGTTTCAACTGATCCTGGGAGTATGTCAGGGTGTTGAGTTCAAACTGATACGGATGTGGGTATCTATGAAATTAGTAGTGTATATATATATATATAGCGTATACAGTAAACAGCGTTTTAAAAATTATAGTACAGACCTGTGCACAACAACCACCCTTTGAAGATAATTGGTCTGTTCTTTATGTTCTATATATAACAACCACCCTTTGAAGATAATTGGTCTGTTCTATATATAACAACAACCCGTTGAAGATAATTGGTCTGTTCTTTATGTTCTATATATAACAACCACCCTTTGAAGATAATTGGTCTGTTCTTTATGTTCTATATATAACAACCACCCTTTGAAGATAATTGGTCTGTTCCTTATGTTCTATATATAACAACCACCCTCTGAAGATAATTGGTCTGTTCCTTATGTTCTATATATAACAACCACCCTCTGAAGATAATTGGTCTGTTCTTTATGTTCTATATATAACAACCACCCTTGAAGATAATTGGTCTGTTCCTTATGTTCTATATATAACAACCACCCTTGAAGATAATTGGTCTGTTCCTTATGTTTCTATATATAACAACCACCTTTGAAGATAATTGGTCTGTTTGTTATGTTCTATATATAACAACCACCCTTTGAAGATAATGGTATGTTCTTTATGTTCTATATATAACAACCACCCTTTGAAGATAATTGGTCTGTTCTTTATGTTCTATATATAACAACCACCCTTTGAAGATAATTGGTCTGTTCTTTATGTTCTATATATAACAACCACCCGTTGAAGATAATTGGTCTGTTCCTTATGTTCTATATATAACAACCACCCTCTGAAGATAATTGGTCTGTTCTTTATGTTCTATATATAACAACCACCCTCTGAAGATAATTGGTCTGTTCCTTATGTTCTATATATAACAACCACCCTCTGAAGATAATTGGTCTGTTCTTTATGTTCTATATATAACAACCACCCTTTGAAGATAATTGGTCTGTTCCTTATGTTCTATATATAACAACCACCCTTTGAAGATAATTGGTCTGTTCCTTATGTTCTATATATAACAACCACCCTTTGAAGATAATTGGTCTGTTTGTTATGTTCTATATATAACAACCACCCTTTGAAGATAATTGGTATGTTCTTTATGTTCTATATATAACAACCACCCTTTGAAGATAATTGGTCTGTTCTTTATGTTCTATATATAACAACCACCCTTTGAAGATAATTGGTCTGTTCTTTATGTTCTATATATAACAACCACCCGTTGAAGATAATTGGTCTGTTCTATATATAACAACCACCCTTTGAAGATAATTGGTATGTTCTTTATGTTCTATATATAACAACAACCCTTTGAAGATAATTGGTATGTTCTTTATGTTCTATATATAACAACCACCCTTTGAAGATAATTGGTATGTTCTTTATGTTCTATATATAACAACAACCCGTTGAAGATAATTGGTCTGTTCTTTATGTTCTATATATAACAACCACCCGTTGAAGATAATTGGTCTGTTTGTTATGTTCTATATATAACAACCACCATTTGAAGATAATTGGTATGTTCTTTATGTTCTATATATAACAACCACCCTTTGAAGATAATTGGTCTGTTCTTTATGTTCTATATATAACAACAACCCTTTGAAGATAATTGGTATGTTCTTTATGTTCTATATATAACAACCACCCGTTGAAGATAATTGGTCTGTTCTATATATAACAACCACCCTTTGAAGATAATTGGTCTGTTCTTTATGTTCTATATATAACAACAACCCGTTGAAGATAATTGGTCTGTTCTATATATAACAACCACCCGTTGAAGATAATTGGTCTGTTCTATATATAACAACCACCCTTTGAAGATAATTGGTCTGTTCTTTATGTAACAACCACCCGTTGAAGATAATTGGTCTGTTCCTTATGTTCTATATATAACAACAACCCTTTGAAGATAATTGGTATGTTTGTTATGTTCTATATATAACAACAACCCTTTGAAGATAATTGGTCTGTTCCTTATGTTCTATATATAACAACAACCCTTTGAAGATAATTGGTCTGTTCTTTATGTTCTATATATAACAACCACCCTTTGAAGATAATTGGTCTGTTCTTTATGTTCTATATATAACAACTTCACCCTCAGATAAACATAGTGGTATGTGAGACTAGATCTGGATCTATTCTTGTAATCAGGACACATGTCTGACAACACTAATGTGGACATACATTGATCTTAAACATGTTCAAGGGCCGATAACTCTGTCAAAAATCAATTTGTTAGTTCGAGTTTTACGCCTTCATCAGCACCATTTGGGCTATATCGTCGGCGGGCAGTTTACCTAACAACACCTTCATGGGCAGACTCCAACAGTCAACCAGTACTTAGTGCACTAACCTCAGTAAGAAACTGCCAACTTTTTTCATATAAACAGACACGCCCTGAGCGAGGCTCGACAAAGTGACCATAAGTGATAATAGGTTACAGTGGTATTCAAGTCCGCAACCATAACCACTCGACCATGGAGGCGGTCCAGTCAAAAAAATCAACCAAGCGGAAAATGATATGCACAAGTAAGTTTGGTTCAGATCAGCCTCTACAACGTAGCAAAGTGTCGCGGAAATCAGCACATAGCTATAGTAGTATCCGTGTAGACAAACTCTGCTCATTCTTCAAAGGGCAATAACTCTGTCATAAAAACAACATTAACAATGCGGAACACGACAACGATATGCCCACCTTGACTACATAATTATGCCTCTTGTAAAGTTCCGTGAAAATTTCGACACAGAATTTTGGAGATTAAAGATGGAGATGGGACAAATGGAAGACAAAGCACGGTACGGAATCCAATACAGCTTCAAATGGAAGACAAAGTATGGTACATATTCCAATACAGCTTCAAATGGAAGACAAAGTATGGTACATATTCCAATACAGCTTCAAATGGAAGACAAAGTATGGTACAGACTCCAATACAGCTTCAAATGGAAGACAAAGTATGGTACGGACTCCAATACAGCTTCAAATGGAAGACAAAGTATGGTACAGATTCCAATACAGCGTCAATGTTTTCAAGGCCGGGCTTGCCGAGGTATAATGATTGATCACTGTACTCACTTGAAATCTGGTTTCTCTGCCATTTCTGGCGTCACACCTTCGGATAGTGTCATACTCTCTGAAACGACACATATAAAAATTATTTTTAAAATTAAACAACTACATCCAATTTTGATTAAGACAGTATGAATACACTCACTGGTCAGTGGTTAATACGCTGGGCTGCGAAACCATGGATTGCAAGTTCATATACAACTAGTCACTTTTGCATACAGCATAGAGCCAGATCAGACGGCATGTTGTCTGATCAAGCATTATGCTATTCAGATAGTGGATCTAAAACACTTGTCTGAACACATTCCATCCAATTTATACGACAGGTTCTCGGTTAACCAAAGTGCTATACACCGACATGTAAAAGAACTAGGGACACTTCTGGAGATTCAGCGTCTTCTGAATGTTGAACTATCCTACAAAATATAATATACTTCTGGTAGATACAGGGAAAAATACGGTCAGATGGATAACTTCCTCGAATGACGGAATACATCACACACGGTGGGATTCGATCGAAATGCAGTGAAGGGTAAGTAATGTGAACAGCGTTGTAACGTCACATTTATAATACAATATTCATTTTTACTAGGGATGGCAACGGATGATCTTCCGAACGAATATTCGAATATTCGCAAATTTCGATTTCCACTACAGTTAGTACCTGTAAAACAAATGCTTCTCAGTTTGTGTCCCGTCACTGCATTAATCAATTAGTGGTAAGGTGTGAACAACATGCCATCACCCTCCTTTGTTATTTGGAGCCAAATCGCGATGACATTTCGCACCTTCGGGCACGCATTGGGTCATTCTTTGTTTTCGAAACTTAATTGATTGAAATTTAAACAAACATATATATCCTTTTAAGTTATGATTTAACTGCAATTGATTAAAATTTGATTTGAATTTTTTTTAAATATTCGAATATTGTTTTAATATTCGAATATTCGGACGTTTGAACGAATATTCGAACATTCGTTGCCATCCCTAATTTTTACTACATTACCTTCCAACGATCTTAGAGCGTTTGGTTTCTCTTTGATTATTGGTATGAAAGGCAGCCGGCGGTTGTCAACTTTGTCCTTGAATTTCAGTTGCGGTCTCTGGATATTTCTGGCTGACAAAAGTCGGAAACTTGACGTGGACGATGACCCGGGACTCTATAAAAATTTGATCAGATATGATGAACAATTAATTTGGTAAGTTTTACTAAGAAACCATATCGTACAACTAATTTCTGAAAGAGATGGCCCATAACCGCTCACCAGAGTAATTGATGTCAAAAGGTTATCCCCTATTAACAAACCTTCGAGTCCCGCTGGAGCCGTTACGATTGTGCCCTTAGGCAAGGCATTTAAATTCCACGTTGCCTCTTCTCTCTCCCTCGTGGCGATGGATTCCATCAGGAATGAGGTCTCGAGAGTGATTTATATAAGTTGAAATAACTTGTTTCGCAATCGAGCTAAAATAAATTTGTATAAACAGGCAGTAATAAACCTTAATGAAAAACATATTAATTTCCATTCGGAAGTTTCATATAATATATATTCTCTATATATACAGTTTGTTTGGTTTTGTCCGGATTTTACACCTGCATCAGCACCGTTTTGGGCTATATCGCCGGCGGGCAGTTTACCTAACAACACCTATCCTCCAGCAGTTAACCAGTACTTGGTGCACCAACATCCATAAGAAACTGCCAACTTTTTCATATAAATGAGACACAATCTGAGCAGGGCTCGAACCCGTGACCATCAGTGATGGTAGGTTACAGTGGTATTCAAGTCAGCGACCATAACCACTCGATCACGTTGGCGGATCTATACATACAGATGTGTATGTACACATATTAATTATATGTGACAAAAAGGTGTATGTTTAGTGCAGTTAGTGATTTATTAAAGAAGTAATATATTGTCTTTCAGTTATTTATTGGCGAATAAAACATGGTTTGCAGTTCTTATCCAGGAATTTAAAACCACGCCGTCCATATGCCATATTCCGACGGTCAGAACGACAAACCATGTTTTATTTGACTATAAATAATGCAAATACATATATTATTTCGATTCTAACATGTCCGAAATATCTAAAAATCACAAAAATAGTTGGTGCTAGTTTTTAGGAAGTGTAAATGACGTCGCAAAACTAGAATGTCGTCGCTGTATTACAGTAGATGTTCACAAACAAAAACCAAATTCTCATGTGTGCATACCTTTTTGTTCCAGCTAGCCGACGTCTGTTGTTTGGGTGTTGCCGTAGCAATGACCAATGAGCTGTCATCCTTCTTGATCCCAGATGCTTCATCCAACCAGCAACCCTGAATAGTCACATGTCGATTTATTTTACAGTTTAGCGAAATATTGTGTGTTTCAAGTCTACAATGAACTGTCAAATGCCTTTGCAAGGTCAAGTAATACACAATATGCTAGTTTTTTTTCAATGCATAAATAGTTTTAAGCTTATCATTGTATTAAAGTGAAAGTCGTGATAGCGCAGTGCTACCATGTTCACTTCAGGTGCGAAAGGCCCAGAGCTTGCACCCCGCTTGACCAATTACGATTATGCCCTTAGGCAAGGAAGGCATTTATATTACACATTGCCTCTACTCTCCCTCATGGCGATGGATTCCATCAGGAATGAGGTCTCGAGAGGGATTAATATAAGTTGTAAGAACTTGTTTCGCAATCGAGCTAAAATAAATTTGTATAAAAATAAACTAAATTAAATAAAACCTATCTAAAACATATTTTGAATGTACTTGAAAAATAGATCAATCTTAGTTTGACAAGAATTTAATACCACCATTATATAACGTGCTCACCACTCGCTCCAGTATCTGGTCGTTAGCATCCATCAGCATGTCCAGTTTGTCCTCTATGTCGGCAGCCCCGCTGGCAGACCCCAGATTAACCTTCACATTCTGGTGTTTAAGAATATTCTGGATCCTAAACATAAACAAAGCAGGAAAAATGAATATACACAAATTTCTGGCCTTACCCATCTATTTTCAATAGTGATGGCAACCAATATTCGTTTATACGTCAGAATATCCGAATATTATTAAAGTATACAAATATTTGAAATTCTTTTGCAAAAATGAAATAAACATCATATATATCAGATACATCGATGTTTTCTTTTGAATCCATCATAAAACCTAACAATACAAAACAAATCACACAAGGAGGTGTAAATACTCCATGTGGTGGTCACCTCGCTCACAGGTGTTAATTTGTTGCATGCTGGGTATAATAAAGTCTATATATAAATAGTTAAAATATTTGAAACAGACGATAATTCATTAAAGCATTTTCTTATTTGCAACTGAAAACTCTGATTCAACGTCAAAGTTACAAACTACTTTCTTTGCAAAATTGTTGCTGCTTGGCAATTATTGGTAATATGGGTTTAAAAACGTTTAGACAAGAACAATTCGTTGAAATATTACATTTAAAGGATAATTTGAAAGCTGTTTGTTTTAAAAATAAAATTCTGAGTGATTTGATATTATCAAATTATCGATTACTTCCCCAACTGAATATTCAAATAGTTATTTAAATCACTATTCGTTGCCTTCACTAATTATGAAATATTTAAAGGATTTAGTAGGAACAGGACCAGATAGTAAAATGGCATTCGAATATCCAATGAATATTTCACATCAAATCAGAACTTTTTCCAATCAAACAGCGGTAGGTCACAGATTGGCTCCACTGTTTCAGAACTGTATAGATACAGTAAATTCTCTTATCAGGGTTCATTCTAGGTCAGAATTTTTGGGAGAAGTGAGAAAGCCAGCCGGTCGATCTCCTCACGACGTGCACGTCGTGACCGGTGCACATCCCGCAGCAGCAGCGTAGGATTCTGGGATCTTCTGGTTGTCGATCTTGCATATTGGGACATTCGCCAGCATGTGGATCCACGGCTATAGCACATCAGGACAGATCCACTGTCTCTTCTAGCTTCGCCAGTTTATTTCGACCTTTCTTCTCCGACGGATGGACGAGGCGGCGGACCTGAGGGAGCGGCAACGGTCGTGGCATCCACTTTACGCTGGCATGAATGTCTATTAGTTTGTTTGTGACAATCGACGACCAGATGTTTAACTGTCAGATCCGTATTAATGCTGCTGCGGGGTGACCAACAGTGAGGAGGGTGGCCCTACAAAGGACCACGTACATACCAGGCCTTGTCACCCTGGCAGGGAAAGAAGTAACCACCAGAGGACGTCTCCATAAGCTTCATAGAAGAAGAATCGCCAGCGAACACAGAAATAATCACCGTAGAATAGGAATAATCATCATAGAAGATGGACATAATCATCGTAGAACACATAATCATCATTGAATAACCAGCACAGAAGAACGAATCACCTTAGGATCTAAACAACTTAGAGAATTCAGTCGCCCAAATGCATTTATGCGGTGGCGACTTTAAATAAAACGAATATCATCAAGTGAGAAAGCGCGTGATCGCTTCCTTAAATGGTGTTCTTTAATAAACTTCTGCAAAATAGGGTTAAAATGCACAGTACAACCATTAAATACAACATTTGAATAGGAATGCTTTATAATGGACACAATTTTGTTTGAAAATCGTAAAAACCTTTATGGAGAAGTGGGGCCCACAGAGGACGAAGTCAGGGTCCCTAGGGCGACAATTTCGCCCTCATCACCCTCTAGAATGATCCCTGTGTTATGTATATTCATTATTCAAATGACGGTCCATATTAGATCGAAATCGGTCAACAAATATATGGTCAACGACGTGTGGTTTCTCTTTATTTTTGAGTATTGCAGAAATTAGTTGGAAAGCAGCAATAACATGTTTTACTTACGCATGCAGAATTCGTTTTCCTTCAATGTTCATCATATCTTGAAATCCCTGGAAACTTGAATAGTAATCAAAATCATCGCCGGCAGCCGGCATCTCGTTAGAACACTTTGTGGCTTGTAGTACCGCCTTCAAGGTATGCTGGAAATAAAGCAATCAAATCATCTTGTTAAAACACTGGCCTGCAGTACCGCCTTCAAGGTATGCTGGAAATAAAGCAATCAAATCATCTTGTTACAACACTGGCTGCAGTACAGCCCATCCTGCTCACTAAATAAACAGTCATACAATTATTTATATGATAAACCATAGAGAATTTGACAAACAAACTTCATAAATTATTGCTATAGAAGTACATCAGTGCATTTTTTAATGATTTGTATTGGACTAAAGTCAACAAGATATCTTAAATTGAGCTCAGTTTCATTCAAAAATGAGAGAAAAAACTTAGTGTCAATGAGATAAAAACCATTGTCGTAATGAATGTCCACACATACACCAAAGTTTCCTCGACTTAAGGAAGGACCCAGCTTAAAATCAGCATTTTCAAGCCAAATGTTTGAGCCTCGACTTATGGCCATGAATATACAGTAATTTCGATAGTCTATTTAGTTTATTTCCACAGATAAAAATGTTAACTACAGTATTTTGGTTATTGTAGGTCAGTGCTGAGCACTTTTCCATAAAGAATTAACATCGAATATAAAAAGACCTTTTCAATGAACTCGCGATAAACCAATAACAAGGCTTGAAATGAGATAGCAATTTTGTGTGTGTGTTTTACGTTTATTTATCGTCGCTACCGGTTGCCCATATGAGCGACGCCTCCTGAAGAGATCAGTCATTTTAGATTTTTGGAGGATAGTGCAATGATACAGACAGAGAGTCAGAGACACATTCCAGAGTCTCCTCTGATTCTTTTACGTGCACGGTGTAAAGCACCGACACGAGACCTCGGTTTAACGTCCCATCTGAAAGACTGTTAATTTTATTAGGGTCAGACTGGGGATCGAACCTGCGATCCCTGGATTACCAGTCCAGCGTGTTACCACTGGACTACAGATCCGTCTGTAGATAGCAATTATAACATGTGCAGCATTGGTTCCTGTATATTCAAATGCGATACTTATCATCTAATTCAGTAATTGCAACTGATTTAACATCGTCTCTCTCTTTATTAACGTATCATCTACATGTGTATGCACAATAATCCACTGGACCAAGCAGACATAATCTCCGTAACACTAACCCTTGACCTAACCCAAACCAGATGATGCATAGCGTAGCCTACACAGCTGGTATGAGTGGAGAGCCTATGTGCAGAGTTCCGACAACGATGTTTTGAAATGACCACAATATATTCAGCGTTGATACGATTGTTCCACTGATGGACAGTGTTTTAGTCGATGTTCAAAGCCTATAATGAAATAAATATTATTGTTTATCCGAAACCATTCATGTATCCGGATACGAATACAGGTAATTTCGGCCCTCGGTAAATTCGGCCCAGTGTTTTTTCTGTAGTAAGGTCGTGGGGGGGGGGGGGGAGGGGAGTGGGGGGGGGTGGGGGTTTGGTAAGGACTAACTGTAAATTGCTATAGATCTGTTCAGGATAGGCACTGACTCTTACAACAGATGAAACTTCTGCAAGGCATAAACTGGGCTCGATGTACGTTCGAATCCCACTGAGGTGTCGAATGCTTTCCTTTGAGGAATGGATGGTTCTACCCGGGTGTGCGCGAGTCGTACGTGCCTATAATACTGTTCGGAAGGCCACCCGGGATCTTCCTCCGTGACTAATAGCTGGAGAGTGGTCACATGACCTGAGCAGTTTGTGCGACTTTAAACCCATTAACAAACGAAAGTGGGTGTAGGATATCCATATGCAATCGATGTTGCTGTCAATGTGACATTTTATCTCTGTGTATAGCAACTATACACAGGGCCTGCTCTGGCTCTTATTTTTTTGTAGCCAATTATTTTTAGCCAAAATCTGTGCTTCCTTTGGCTAATTCCGGCGCGCATCATTTTTCCCAAACAGAGTTTTTATAGTATATTTATTATAATATATTTTAATGTGTCATGCAATTGTACCACTTAAATAATGTATGCCCATAGACTACAACTGAGGTAAGTGTTACATTTGCAGTGATACATTACTTGACAAGTTGTGTCAATTTTCATTTTCAGAATCATTTTAAAATGCATTCCCAGGGTTAGACAGTTAGACTAGTGCTGCATGTCAACTGTGCACATTTTATTACATCACATAAGACCTTTTGGGTTATTTGTGTAAACAAGATTTATTTTATTGACAAGTTACTGCTGTAAAGCTTTGACGAGTTGGCGGCATGCCAACAATGACTTGTAATCAAGATCAATTAACACCTGTCATTTATATTGCCAATACCATTGCTCTATGCCAAATAAACATCCTGTTTTGATGGGATTACTCTGTTTAGCTGTCAGATTTTACCTTGACCTGAATAATTTTCTATTATTTTACAGATTGTTGTCGTTTTATCATTTTAGCCAAACTGAGTTTTTATTAGCCAATTTTGCCATATTTTAGCCAATATTAATATACATTGATGGTACACTCTGGTAAATATTAATATACATACACTTAACATTATTAAAATTATAACGTCTAAAACGCACATTAAAATTCGTCCGAGTGTACCATTGACGCATATTAATATTCGCCAGAGTGTACCATTGACGTATATTAATATTCGCCAGAGTGTACCATTGACGTATATTAATATTTACCAGAGTGTACCATTGACGTATATTAATATTCGCCAGAGTGTACCATTGACGTATATTAATATTCGCCAGAGTGTACCATCGATGTATATTAATATTCACCAGAGTGTACCATCGATGTATATTAATATTTACCAGAGTGTACCATCGATGTATATTAATATTTACCAGAGTGTACCATCGATGTATATTAATATTCACCAGAGTGTACCATTGACGCATATTAATATTCGCCAGAGTGTACCATTGACGTATATTAATATTCGCCAGAGTGTACCATTGACGTATATTAATATTTACCAGAGTGTACCATTGACGTATATTAATATTCGCCAGAGTGTACCATTGACGTATATTAATATTCGCCAGAGTGTACCATCGATGTATATTAATATTCACCAGAGTGTACCATCGATGTATATTAATATTTACCAGAGTGTACCATCGATGTATATTAATATTTACCAGAGTGTACCATCGATGTATATTAATATTCACCAGAGTGTACCATTGACGCATATTAATATTCGCCAGAGTGTACCATTGACGTATATTAATATTCGCCAGAGTGTACCATTGACGTATATTAATATTTACCAGAGTGTACCATTGACGTATATTAATATTCGCCAGAGTGTACCATTGACGTATATTAATATTCGCCAGAGTGTACCATCGATGTATATTAATATTCACCAGAGTGTACCATCGACGTATATTAATATTTACCAGAGTGTACCATCGATGTATATTAATATTTACCAGAGTGTACCATCGATGTATATTAATATTCACCAGAGTGTACCATTGACGTATATTAATATTCGCCAGTGTACCATTGACGCATATTAATATTCGCCAGAGTGTACCATTGCCGTATATGCTCCAGTTTGTTAAATCAAATAACAATTAAACTAAGAGAAGGCGATGCTTGGATTCTTGGTCTTGTAGATATTAATTATTTGACTGGAATTTAGTAGACACTGTGGCGACACACAATATACTTGATTTCAACCAAAATGTTACACACCCTCCGTGATGCGCACCAATTAGGGGAGGCATTGTTTATTTTGTAACACCATATAATAAGAATAGGCCATCAAATTATAAGCTTGTGGACGTTTGTTTAGCTGCAAGTCTGTGACGCCGACCAACCTGACACTTAATGCTTAGGTTTGTCGTATTGCTGTCTGCTTTCATTCATGTCATGTATAAAATGTTCCAGCCAGATGATGCAGATATCATTTTATGGATTTTCTGATACAGTTAAGATCACGATTTCTCAAGATATTAGATTACAAATTCGATTATATATTCGGTATATTCATATATATATTCAACACTATGTCTGCAAACGACTGCGTGTCGTGTGACCTTTGTGTGTGTCCTCGGCAGGAGGCGCTGCAATGCGATATGTGCGATCGCTGGCAGCATCGTACGTGTGGTTCGGGGGTAACGCGAGAACTGTATCGCCGCCTAAAGCGTGACGCTGAGGCACTCCCTCACTGGGTTTGTTGCCGATGTGAGGCAGCGGACCCGCAGCCGGAGCCCGAGATGGATGTCAGTGTTCGTCAATCTCCTGAACGCGCACATCAACATCAATCCCCTGGAAACATGACCGGCAACAGGACACCAGTACCAGATGAATACGACGACTTTGACATTGGCGCGATGGAGGTCGACAGCTTCCATGGTCCTGTTCCCCTGCCCGACCAACTCAACGAATCCTCTATCCTAGATGAAGCACCCGCTGACGTGTCGGAAACTGGTCCGATGGATGTGAGGTACAGCATTATCGAGGGGACGTCTACCAGAGGGAAGCCCAAGCTGTATGACAACGTGGGCTACAGCTACACACAGAAGTCGACAAAATATACTGCGTCAGTGTTGTGGCGTTGTACGATTCGATCCAAAAAGATGACGTGTCCAGCCACCGTCTGTCAAGATGGGGGCACATTCATTCCCGGGCGTGACCACATCCACGCAGCAAAGCAAGGAGCTATTATCGCGGCATGCATTAGCAAGGCAGCCAAAGATTCCGCACAGGACGCCCCCTTCACTTCGGCTGCCCAGATTGTGGATAACCTTTTGCGAGAGAATTTGCCTCCCGGTGTCGCTTGTGAGGCATTGCCCGCTGTTGATTATATCGCTCGAAACGCAAACTATCACCGCCAGAAACAACGACCGAAGGACCCGCTCAACCTTCGGTTCGACATCCAGGAGGACCAGATTCCGATGGACTTCCTCCAGCGCGATATATCGGTGGACAACGCGCGCCACCTGTTGTTTGCAACCAACAACCAGCTCCGCGATCTCACCAAAACTAAAGTTTGGTACGTGGATGCCACTTTTAAGGTGGTGCGACACCCATTCACACAACTGTTCAGTGTCAATGCCTTCGTGCGCACAGAGGATTGTGTTAAGCAAGTCCCGTTTGTAATGTGTTTGGTGTCCCGCCGACGCAAGCGGGATTACCGAGCAGTGCTCCAGGCGATACTCGCGATCATCCCGACGCCGCCACGTGTTCAACGAGTTGTTCTCGATTTTGAGGAATCGGCGTGGCGGGCTATTCACCTCGTATTGCCACGTGTCGAGCTGAAGGGTTGTGCCTTTCATTTTACACAGGCTGTATTCCGCAATGTTAAGCGACTCGGACTCCAGACAGCATACACGACGGATGACGGTACTAGGAAGTACATTCGCAAGTTAATGGCGCTGTGCTTCTTACCTGAACAACACATTCCCCGGATGTTCCAGCGCCTGTCCGACGAGGCCTCCACACACCCGCTCCGCGAACTCGTGGACTACATGAAAACGACCTGGCTGGAAAACGCAGTCTGGACGCCCGCAAACTGGAGCATATACGGACAAAGCATCCGCACAAACAACGATTGTGAAGGATGGCACAAGCGCCTAAACTCAAGAAGTCGTCCTAACATGCCACTGTATCTACTCATCGCACTGCTGCACGACGAATCTGATCTGGTCAGCGTACAAATCCGTTTGGTGTCAGAAGAGAAATTACGGCGCCATCAAAGGGCAGTTTATCGAAATCTGCAAAACGAATCTTCTCGTACTGGGAACAATACGCTAACGGTGACCGATCAGCCCAGCAACTTATTCGCGCTTGTTCACGTATCTATGGTCCAACCGACTGACATAAATCTGACTTAACTGAGTGACTCAGAATTTAACGAACTTTAACGCCGGAACGTGTGTTTCTTTACGTATTAACATGATTAATGTCCTGTAAAATAAATTGCATGTATCGAATGACATCAAAAATAAAATACATTGCATATAATGGTTCCCGCGCTAAACATAGTAAGACACTGTCCTGGTCAGTGTGGCAAACGGGAAGCTCAGCCAATGAGCAAACGATATACGTGGATGGGACGCGGGTTGTTTATGTTGTGCCACCGACTACATGTACATGTCTACATGGTCTGTGTGATGTGTCGTGTATCCCAAATCAAGGAGTCCGCCGGATGATATGGCTTTAGAAGCCTGTGATAACCCACTCTCCCCATTAATTTATGGGCCGAAACCACTGGGCCGAATTCACTGTGGCCGAAATCACTAGGCCGAAAACACCGAGGGCCGAAATCACCGGATACATCCGGATACTCCTCACTAGAAAATATTAGAATATGGGTAAATGAGATCAACAATTTATTTTGAAATCGATGAAAAAAGAATTGACTTAATTATTCTCTACATTTACCTGTACAAATTGATTGACATCTTCGCGTTCTGGAAGAAATTGCGATTTTGTCGTCGATCCACATGCTTCTATGTCCGACATGGTGCTTTGTAATACCCACACATTGTGAAAATTACTCTCAACACAGAGCAACCCACCACTGGCATAAAATGAAAGCGATGTTGTTTTCTCTGTTGCACTTTATGTTCAAACTGTTCGTGCTTGTCATAATTATATTGTTTGTAATAAGAACATGGCTCGTCAACAAATCATACATATTCAATGACAAATCTGTAGAAGCCATTGCCTTAAATTATGTTGGTGAGTTAATTTAAAACTAAAAGTGAAAATAGAAATTGCAATTTGTCAATAAATCAGGATTCATTATAATGTGAAACTAATATTTTCTTCTTCTATATAGTGGCGTCCGTGGTCCAGTGGTAGAGCGTCGGATTTGGAATCGAACGGTCCCGGGTTTGACACTCTGGAAAGGCCACGTATGTAGTCATTGAGCAAGGCACCTCACACACATTGCTTAGTACTGGTTAATCGCTTAGGGCGGCTAAGCCTGCCCAGGAAAAATGTCTAGGTCTCCGAGAGGGGTTTGACATTAATGGAACATACATACATACATATTACTACCCAACAATAACTAGGAGCTAAGAAGACTTACATTTCCTGATTAACAACCAGTAGTCGGTACTAAACTTTCCAACCTCTGTCAACTACTTGTGTGTGTTTACGTTTGTTTATAGGTTGCCCATGAGCGACGCCTCCCTCAAGTCATTTTAGATTTTGGAGGATATAGTGCAATGATACAGACAGAGGCCCATTCCAGAGTCTCCTTCGATTATTTGATGCGCACATTGTAAAGTACTAACGGGAGAGTCCGCATCCGTCGTCGAGTGGTTAAGGTCACTGACTTGTATACCACTGTAACCTATCATCACTGATGGTCACGGGTTCGAGCCCCGCTCAGCTGTGTCTCATTTATATGAAAAAGTTGGCAGTTTCTTACGGAGGTTGGTGTACCAAAGTACTGGTTAACCGCTGGAGCCTGCCCAGGAAAGGTGTTGTTAGGTAAACTGCCCGCTGGCAATTTAGCCCAAAATGGTGCTGATGCAGGCGTAAAACCCAAAATATAATGTATAACTAATGGGAGACCATGGCTCATTTTAGTATGACGTAGTGGGGGATCAAACCTGCAACACCTGGATTACATGCCCAGCTTATTAACCACTGATCCGCAACTACTCTCTCACATATCATACTTGTCCCTCATGGCCTTAGCTTATACAAATTTATTTTAGCTCAAATGCGAAACAAGTTCTTACAATTTATATTAATCGCTCTGGAGACCTCATTTCTGATGGAATCCACCGCCACGCGGGAGAGAGAATTTAAATACCTTGCCTAAGGACTCGTAATGGCTCCAGCGGGACTCGACTCCAGGCCTTTCGCACCTATAGTTGAACGCGCTACCACTGTGCTATCACGACTTTCCAAATCATTCTGTTGTAAACTTATTGCAGGAAAGGACATTGACATCGAAATTGCCTATGAGGAAATAAACAAGGAATTTTACGAGAAGTATGCTGGTCATATACTGCCGACAGAACATCAGCAGTGGATTTTCATGAACGCGGGGGGCTGGATGGGTAGCATGAGAATTCTTCACGCTTCATTGACGGAGTACGTGTTATTCTTTGGTACAGGTATACACACGTCCGGAAATTCAGGTACTTTGCCTATAAATATGACCATGTTATTTTGTCTTCCCCAATGTTTGAGGGCAAGCATATTGAATTTTGCCACATCCATCAGTCTGCCACAGCCTTCAAGACTTGTACATGTATTACCCAGGGATCATTCTAGAGGGCGATGTGGGCGAAATTGTCGCCCTAGGGACCCTGACATCGCCCTCTGGGGGCCCCACTTCTCCCTAAAAAAAAATTTAAAAAACTATTTTCAAACAAAATTTTGTCTAGTAAGATACACTGGCCCATTATAAAGCACTCCTTCTATTCAACTATTGTATTTAATAGTTGTACTGTGCATTTTAACCCTATTTTGCAGAAGTATATTAAAGAACACCATTTAAAGAAGCGATCACGCGCTTTCTCACTTCTCCCAAAAATTCTGTGGCTGCTTAATAGAGGTGAAATGTATAATAAAACAGCAGATTATATAACACTTAGCTTGGTTTTGAACTGTGGTGACATTATACATGTATATTAATATAAATTATGTAATATATATATATATGACTTGTTTCCTTAGTTTACACATATCTTATTTCTCAATATTATATAGTTTAAACAGTGCATACATTACACATATCACATAGTTATATCAAAATACAGAAAAGGGATTATAATCTATCTATCTATCTTCCGCTATCGAACCCCTCGCGGGGACGTAGACATGTTGCGCGTCAAAAACCACAAAGAAGTTAAAAGTATGAGTAGTTAAAAGTATAATTTAAGAAGGTAATGAAAATAAGTTGTGGTAAAAGTTTAAAAGCAGCAGCGCAGAACAACTAGGGACTGGCATGTTCAATATGGCAGACTGCCATATTGAATTGCTCTATGGTAGGGAGATGGACAATGTCAGGAGGGAGGTGGTTCCAATGGTAGATTGTTCTTGGAAAAAAGGAAAACTTGTAGTAGTCTGTAGTTGCTGTAATTAACCTATAGCTTAAGGAATGGCAATGGCGAGCAGGACGGGAGAGGGGAACTAGGTAATTTTCAATGGGAATAGCAACAAGATCATTATGAATTTTATACATAAGGGATAACCTATTGTCAATACGCCGTTGATCTAGTCTGCGTAGATTTAGGGAATGTAGCATGTCTGTAACACTAGAGGTACGATAGAAGTCAGCCTTTATCCAACGGGCTGCTCTTCGCTGGACACCTTCAATTTGGTCTATCAATGTTAGGGTATGGGGCGACCAGATCTCGGAGCCATATTCAAGCTGGGGTCTCACTAGTGTCTGGTAAGCCATGGACTTAAGGGGTTCAGATTTGACCTGGAGGTTTTTTTATATTTAAGTTTATTTAACGTCGCTACCGGTTTCCCATTTGAGCGACGGGCAGTTTACCTAACAACACCTTTCCTGGGCAGGCTCCAGCGGTTAACCAGTACTTGGTGCACCAACCTCCGTAAGAAACTGCCAACTTTTTCATATACATGAGACACGGTCTGAGCGGGCTCGAACCCCTGACCATCAGAGATGATAGGTTACAGTGGTACAAGTCAGTGACCTTAACCACTCGACCACGGAGGCGGTCACCTGGAGGTTTCTACGTAGAAATCCTAAGGTTTGGTTTGCTTTCTTTGTTGACCTTTTTATGTGGGTGTCCCACGACAGGTTATTTGAGATATCCATGCCAAGGTATTTGGCTGAGGTGACCGACTCAAGTAGAAGGACATTAATGGGAATACTTAATTAATAATAAAAGACAAGGCGGAGAGAATTACCATAAGCTCCTGTAGCTTTCAATTCAATCCACTTTGTCTTGATAGTTGTATTGTATGGATGTTATATCTCATGTTTATCTTGATAAATAAAATATGTTTAAACCAAAGACAAGGCTTTATATAATTCTTCTCATCAAATTCATGTTTCCTTACAGGTCGATACTGGGCAAACATTTCTGATACAATATTGACCGGGTCGTTCAGGCAGTGGACAGAAGGAGACATGCATTCAACAATGTTCAAACCCGGTATCAAAAATAATGAACCTTATTTATTGTAAATAATGTTATGTTATATTTCGGGTTTTACGCCTGCATCAGCACCATTTTGGGCTATATCTCCGGCGGGCAGTTTACCTAACAACTGGTCCAGCGGTTAACCAGTACTTGGGTGCACCAACCTCCGTAAGAAACTGCCAACTTTTTCATATAAATGAGACATGGCCTGAGCGGGGCTCGAACCCGTGACCATCAGTGATGATAGGTTACAGTGGTATACAAGTCAGCGACCGTAACCACTCGACCACGGAGGCGGACTTTATTGTAAATAAATGAATGAAATCCAGCTTTTTTTAAAGTCCCTATCTTTTTTCTTCAAATGTGCTAGTTTTAGGCGTAGCAAACTGCCATTTACAAAGTTATTAAATATTATCATTAATTATGTAAAGGAGGAAAGATAATTTACAATAGAATAAATAAAAGATAATTTACATAATTATTAATATTAATGGCATTAAAACCAGATTAAACCTACAGGCTAAAATCTGCACAAATTATTATTGAAAAATGGTGATACAAAATGTATAAGACACTAATCCAACACTCGTAATATATGCATGTGCAGCACAATGTAAATAAATATGATATGGGGCTTTAAGAAAAATAAAATAAGCCTAACGGCTGTATTACCTATATTAGTATTATAACAAGCAATGCCATGTAATTACTGTAACTCTGCTAAAATACACACCATAATTTATTTGACATCGTTGGGATACAAACTCACGATCCGGAAGAAGTCCTAGCCACTGGGCCACTGTGTTTAGGACTGTATACAGGCTGGGAATTGAATATTATTATAATATACTTTATTTAGTTTACAACAATTGCAAGAGACAAGCTTTACCACCTTTTAATATCACTCTCATTGGCTCTCATGAAAGCACGTATCATATATGTGGTCATTTGCGTGGGAGGAGACCGAAATACCTGCAGAAAACCAACCTATCCGATCTAACGACCACCGTACCATCTCGTATACTTCCCAGTCCGACGATGGAACCAGGGTTGCATTAGTGAGAAGTATTATTCTATTCAGTTTGTACCAGTTGTTATATGCTTCAGGTGAAACTGTACCACCACTGCAGAGAAGTATTATTCTATTCAGTTTGTACCAGTTGTTATATGCTTCAGGTGAAACTGTACCACCACTACTGTGGAGTATTATTCTATTCAGTTTGTACCAGTGGTTATATTGTATTCTTCAGGTGAAACTGTACCACTACTGAGGAGTATTATTCTATTCAGTTTGTACCAGTTGTTATATTGTATGCTCCAGGTGAAACTGTACCACCACTACTGAGGAGTATTATTCTATTCAGTTTGTACCAGTTGTTATATTGTATGCTCCAGGTGAAACTGTGTACCACTACTGAGGAGTATTATTCTATTCAGTTTGTACCAGTTGTTATATTCTTCAGGTGAAACTGTGTACCACTACTGAGGAGTATTATTCTATTCAGTTTGTACCAGTTGTTATAACTGTGTACCACTGCGGAGAAGTATTATTCTATTCAGTTTGTACCAGTTGTTATAACTGTGTACCACTACTGAGGAGTATTATTCTATTCAGTTTGTACCAGTTGTTATAACTGTGTACCACTACTGAGAAGTATTATTCTATTCAGTTTGTACCAGTTGTTATATTGTATGCTCCAGGTGAAACTGTACCACTACTGCGGAGAAGTATTATTCTATTCAGTTTGTACCAGTGGTTATAGTTTAGTTTATACAAATTTATTTTAGCTCGATTGTGAAAAACGTTCTTACAACTTATATTAATCACTCTGGAGACCTCATTCCTGATGGCATCCATCGCCACCAGGGAGAGAGACGAGGCAATGTGGAATTTAAATACCTTGCCTGACGGCACAATCGTGGCTCGAATTCCAGGCCTTTCGCACCTGAAGCGAACGCGCTACTACGACATCCACAGTGGTTATATTGTATTCTTCAGGTGAAACTGTATACCACTACTGGGGAGAAGTTGCGGCGGTGGAGTGGACTGCAGGAACGTGGATGGTGGAATATGGTCGAGGGTTTATACCGTCCACCCTCGGATTTGCTATTGCCGACACGCTATTCTCCACTCAAGACTTTGTGACTCTGTTTTATATTTTGAATGTTTATGCAAAGGCTTTGATGCTGGAAGCCACAACGTTTCTGTGCGAGTTTGATCCAACTTAAATGAGCCGATACAGGATTTTTACTTCTAAGTTTATTTAACGTTGCTAACTGTTGCTCATATGAGCGACGGGCAGTTTACCCAACACCTTTCTGGGCAGGCACGAGAGGTTAACCAATACTTGGTGCAGCAACCTCCGTAAGAAACTGCCAACATTTACGTATAAAGATATACAGTCTGAGTGGGGCTCGAATCCGTCATGTGATCATCAGTGACGATAGGTTAGTGGTATAGAAGTCAGCAACCGTAACCACTCGACCACGGAGGCGGACTCAGTTCCGGTGCGAGTTTGACACAACTTAAATGAGAACAGATACTGGGCCAGGCTTGGAGGTTATTCAATTGTTCTCCATTCTCAAGCTTTGGCCAAGAGCAAATCTATGACTCACCCAATCATATCACTCTCGGGTTTGAGAAAAGTTTTAATACCTTCAACGCAGGTTCCAGTTAGTAGGCGACTATGAAAGTGTGATCAGATATCAGTGAAATAGAGGACTAGGTCATTAGTCGATGAAAACTAGCATATTTTTCAAATACTCAATTGATCAGAACTATATAATGTGTCTATTGGACCTGATCCTGATCTCTTAGTTTTGTCACATTAAAATTTGCGTCGTAACAGATGCGACGTTATGTTTCTGTAATTGTTTATTTGTATATTCCGACCTAGAATTATATAACAGACGGATCTGTAGTCCAGTGGTAACACGCTGGACTGGTAATCCAGGGATCGCAGGTTCGATCCCCCGTCTGACCCTAATAAAATTAACAGTCTTTCAGATGGGACGTTAAACCGAGGTCTCGTGTCGGTGCTTTACACTGTGCACGTAAAAGAACCAGAGGAGACTCTGGAATGGGTCTCTGTCTGTATCATTGCACTATCCTCCAAAATCTAAAATGACTAATCTCTTCAGGAGGTGTCGCTCATATGGGCAACTGGTAGCAACGATAAATAAACGTAAAACACTAAATCCGCAAAATACGTGAGCCTTTTCAGAATATATATAGTATGCACATCTCCACGAGTGTAAAGTCCTTTTTATCACATTACCACAGTAACAACAACCACAAATTTGAAAAAGTAGTTAAATTGTTGCCAGTATACTTTTGAGCCTTATTACATCTTGGCGCAATGGTTAGCGCTCTCGCTTCTCACCAATGCAACCCGGGTTTGATCCTCGGACCGAGAAGTATGTGAGATGGTACGATGGTCGCCAGAACAGACAGGTGGGTTTTCTCCGAGTACTCCGGTTTCCTCGCACACGAATGACCACATATACGCTTTCATCTGTGCCAACAAGAGTGATTAATATAAGTTGTTAGAACTTGCTTAAACTTTTTAAACATCTCAAGGAAATCAGTATGGTGCATCCATATAATAGTCCCGGATAATCACACGCATCCATGCAAGTAAGCGGCACGATACTTTTAATCGATATATCTTGTTTGTGTATAATTAGCATCTCTTTAGGAGGCGTCGCTAATATGGGCAACCGGTAGCGACGATAAATAAACATATAAAACACAAAATTATATAAATTTACAAAGAGTGCATGCAGTAGGTGTTAATTGAGCCATTTTAGATTCTATAGCGGAAGATAGAAATGTCCTAACTGATGGGACTATGTTCTTGTAATTGTTTATTTGTACATTTGACATAGAATTATATAAATTTATAATGAGAGACCTCGGTCAGTTACTGCCCCTGAATACTCCCTAAAAGTATGTAGGTCATCTCAAGTTGTTTCCTCTGTTTTTATCGTTGTTTCCTTTGCACAACATGCTGTCAATTTGTTTCCACTTTCTCATCTTATAATTATTATGTTACTACATCTCGACATATATCCTACAGTATATCCAATGGGTTTATCAATTAACGAACATGATTTGGATAAAATCACCTTTATCATAACGCAACATCCGGTTAGGGAACAACTGTAAATACAAATGAAAGGACCGCTATACATTTTTATAGATAAATCAGACTTTATCTGCCAAGGGAAGTAATAGAAAGCCAGCAAGGTCCCTCAGCGTGTTGATTTAATTTTTTCTTTCCTCTTTTTCTATGTAACACTAAGACCTCCTGCTAGGGTAAGCACAATTCACCTTTAATATTAGAGAGCAATAACTCCCTCATAAGAGAGCAAAACTTCCTCGTAAGAGAGCAAAACTCCCTCGTAAGAGAGCAAAAACTCCCTCGTAAGAGAGCAACGGCTCCCTCGTAAGAGCAAAATCTCTTAGCATGCATTTACTAGTACCAGGAACCCATTGACCACATGACATGTCATGTGTTTAATCAAATAAATAAAGCCAGTCATCAATCCTGGAAATATTTTATTCGGCATCATACGAATTTTACATTATTATTTCTAAATACTATTGTTAAATATGGTCTGGGCCTCACTGCGGGTTATGAAAATCGTTTGAAATATTTATTTGATTACTTTTGTAGCCAATTTCGAACTTATTTCGGCACATGTGGTGAATGGCATTGGAGGCCATGATGGAACATATGGCGAAAGACAAGTAACAAAAACCCAAATAGTATACATGGGTAATTACATGGAAGGCCCCCAACAATACAGTCATGTATACATGTTCGTCTTACATGCATAACCATTGAAGGTGGCACTTTCATTTCCGTATTTCAGAAGCCTAAATGAAAGATGGAAGCCATTAATAGTAGTAGTAGTATAATGCATAGTAAAAACGTAACCCTTTGCCACCTGCTGAGTCAATAAAATCACATTTGCAAACAACATAGATCCAGATCAGCCGCGGCGTTATAGCGGTCAGGATCAGTATCTATGTTGTTTGCTATTCAGCCAAGTGTTTAGCTCCACTATCCGAATAGCAAACAACATAGAGCCTGATCTGGCTCTATGCCGTTTGAAAAAGTGATTTTATCTGCCGCTAGCGTGCAATAGGTTAAACAAGAATTACTAATGTCACGTGCAGAAAGTACGGCTATACAGAAATAGTGTTTGTATCCACATTGCCGTTCATTTCATCTTTCCAATTCGTCGAAGCATTTCTCAAGTGTGGCACTCCAAATAATCAAACACAGACTGATTACCAGTCTAGCAAATACAGCCCATCTTGTGCCGATTGATTACCAGTCTATAAAATACAGCCAATCTTGTGCCGACTGATTACCAGTCTATCAACTACAGCCAATCTTGTGCATCTTCGAACAAGGACCCCAGTTAAAAATATTTCTCTAATGACCAGCATTTTGATCTCGTGTCTAATTATCGATGCATTTTAACGTGCTTCGAGTGACCACCTTTCAACAAAGACAAACTGAACAACACATTCACTAGCTCTTCCGAAGGACTTTATAAATATATTTCACGTTAAAAACCAGTTTGTTAAATGTGATTTGATTTCATCACTTCAATATATAAATCTCTTTTTCTTAGCTTAGTGTCTACAAAACATAAGAAATATAGAATGAAAATTTGTTGGCGCTTTGTTTGCGTGTGTCTAAGCAACCGACATCTTTCCCTCAGCCTTGTTGGCATCGTACAATGCCAGCATTTTCTTCATTTCTCCGATAGCCAGACCTGGGTTCAAGCCCTGAAATCAGATTATGAAGGCGTTATACCTTTATAACAATAAACAGAATATGCAATAATATTAATATATGTAATTCACACTCGTTATATGTTATATTTATATGTTATATTTCTGGTTTTATGCCTGCATCAGCACCATTTTGGGCTATATCGCCGGCGGGCAGTTTACCTAACAACACCTTTCCTGGGCAGGCTCCAGCGGTTAACCAGTACTTGGGTGCTCCAACCTCCGTAAGAAACTGCCAACTTTTTCATATAAATGAGACACGGTCTGAGCGGGGCGGCTCGAACCAGTGACCATCAGAGATGATAGGTTACAGTGGTATACAAGTCAGCGACCTTAATCACTCGACCACGGAGGCGGATAATTCACACTCGTGTACATGTCATTTTAGGAAGGCAGCATATCCGGTGATTAGCAACTAAGTGTTTACGTAGGAATTAACCACACAGGTATAACGGTATGCATAAATGGTTAATTCCTACATATTAGAACGACAAACCGGTGAAACCGTGTTTTATTCAGAACGACAAACCGGTGAAACCGTGTTTTATTCGCCGATAAACAACAGTAAGACTAATATTATTTCCATTCTAACATGATCTGATATAATGCTACGAACAAATAATGTGCAGTCATAAAATAGAGTGGCTGTAGCCGTTGCTTATTGCAGATTTAACAACGGTAAATTTGTTCTTTGTTTATAGGAACAAAATATCAAGTCATGTAATTATTGTAAAAGAATCTAGTTCTCATCTTCGGACAGGTTTTAGTGCAGCTCATGATGGTACAAGAATCTAGTTCTCGCCTTCGGACAGGTTTTAGTGCAGTTCATGATGGTACAAGAATCTAGTTCTCGCCTTCGGACAGGTTTTAGTGCAGTTCATGATGGTACAAGAATCTAGTTCTCGCCTTCGGACAGGTTTTAGTGCAGTTCATGATGGTACAAGAATCAAGTTCTCACCTTCGGACAGGTTTTAGTGCAGCTCATGATGGTACAAGAATCTAGTTCTCGCCTTCGGACAGGTTTTAGTGCAGTTCATGATGGTACAAGAATCTAGTTCTCGCCTTCGGACAGGATTTAGTGCAGTTCATGATGGTACAAGAACCGAGTTCTCGCCTTCGGACAGGTTTTAGTGCAGTTCATGATGGTACAAGAATCTAGTTCTCGCCTTCGGACAGGTTTTAGTGCAGTTCATGATGGTACAAGAATCGAGTTCTCGCCTTCGGACAGGTTTTAGTGCAGTTCATGATGGTACAAGAATCTAGTTCTCACCTTCGGACAGGTTTTAGTGCAGTTCATGATGGTATGGCATCTGTATACAGAGTACTTATCTTCCATCAACGCTAGTCGTTCATCCGTATAGTCATCGCGAGAATCAACCATCCACCTGCAAGCATTCCGATAAAAAATACGTAAATAGAAACTTAATAGCAATGCCGGATCTTAACAACACATTTTCAGGCATGGACCTTCAACCGGCTGGATAGTTACTAAAACTTGCTTTGCAATCGTTGTAAAATAAATAAAGTTTACTCCAATATGAAAATGTATGGCGTATCTCCATAAGATATTAGTCATTATAGATTTTTAGAGGTGACGGCAGTTTATCTAACACCACCTTTCCTGGGCAGGCTCCAGCGGTTAACCAGTACTTGGTGCTTCAACCTCCACCAGAAACTGGCATCTTTTTCATAAAAAGAGACCAATAGTGATGACAAGTCGGCGACTGTAACCACTCGACCATAAAGAGACACAGACTGAGCAGGGTTCGAACCATTGACCATCAGTAATGATAGGTTACAGTGGTGAACAAGTCAGCGACCATAACCGCTCGACCATAATGAGACACAGACTGAGCAGGGTTCGAACCATTGACCATCAGTAATGATAGGTTACAGTGGTGTACAAGTCGGCGACCGTAACCACTCGACCACTGAGGTGGACTTGGGGGGGGTGCGGGATTCACTCTTACAAATGTAACATAATTTGCTACTATCAATGGAACACATAGAACCATTACTATCCTCGGAGAAAGGTGTACCTGTAAGCTTGCATCAGGACGGCAGGACCCAGGTACTTGTCCGAATTCCACCAGTAGCTCGGGCACGATGTTGAACAGCATGCACATAATATACACTCGTATAACCCATCCTGAAATATCAACACAGCAGTTTATATAAAGGGATGAGACAAAATATCTGGACGGATCTGTAGTCCAGTGGTAACACGCTGGACTGGTAATCCAGGGATCGCAGGTTCGATTCCCCGTCTGACAATAATAAAATTAACAGTCTTTCAGATGGGACTTTAAACCGAGGTATCGTGTCGGTGCTTTACATCGTGCACGTAAAAGAACCAGAGGAGACTCTGGAATGGGTCTCTGTCTGTATCATTGCACTATCCTCCAAAAATCTAAAATGACTAATCTCTTCAGGAGGCGTCGCTCATATGGGCAACCGGTAGCGACGATAAATAAACGTAAAACACACATATCTGAATATTCGATTACCTGACCTATTGTTCCTACTCGGTCTTTTAAAAATGTTCAGTATTGTTATTATTGGTTACATGTATTTCTTGCTATTTCAAACCGCACAATCAATCCCAAACAACCGCGATTCCCACCTCCTCGAGAGTTTGTTTTAAGCACAAAAACATTTCCCACCTCTTTCCAATCATGCAAGCCCACGGGGCCCCTGCACACTTTGTAATGTACAAGGTGTTCATGGCTTCAAACAACTTTTAACCCTTTCAACACCACAGACCTCTAAATAGGCTTACAAAAAGTGTAGATCCAGATGAGCCGTCTCATCAGGATCTTCACTTTTTGCCAGTGATATGACTATTTTTAGACATAATTACCCATATTGATAAATGAACTTGTCCAAATGTGATTTTCTGATTCATTTATTGGTTTATGAATATCATGGACCAGTCCATGTGAGTTACTTGGTGTTGAATGGGTTAATTGCGATCGTTGCAGCCCTTGATGCTATACATACCAACTTGGCCCTATCTTCAACAGTCTGCAGATATGACTCCTTCCCTATATCGCTCTCCGTAATTCCCTTCTTCTTCAAATACGGCTCAATAGACTCGTACTGGGCATAAAAATTTGCCATGTCCTAAAATGCAAAGACGTGGTGTTTTAGCAGTCGTTTGTTTATGGGCGTTTAAAGTCGCACCAACAGCTTAGGTCATACGGCGACTCTCCAGCTATTATTGATGGCGGAAGACCCCAGGTGCCAGCGCGTATAATTGTAGCCATGGACGTGTATCCGGGTAGATTATTATGTTATATTTCGGGTTTTACGCCTGCATCAGCACCATTTTGGGCTATATCGCCGACGGGCAGTTTTACCTAACAACACCTTTCCTGGGCAGTCTCCAGCGGTTAACCAGTACTTGGGTGCACCAACCTCCGTAAGAAACTGCTAACTTTTTCATATAAATGCGACACGGTCTGAGCGGGGCTCGAACCCGGGTAGAACCACTGACATGTTGCAAGTCAGCTGGATAGCTTCCTCCCCACATGAAGTCAGTTGTAGCAGTTTGTATACGACATTTAACAGTTAATTGTTTGAACATGTTGGTATATTTGAATTACGGTAACGTATTTAAAGCGTACAAGCCTCAGGTGTTTACTGTACTAACGAAATTTTTCGGGGGCAACTTATTTACGGAGTGGGAGGTTGAAGGTTCGAATCTCGTCAGGGGTTTGTTCTGATATGACTGGTTGGTGAGCCACCAGCTAGTTAAATAATGGTTACCGATTGCCTACCAGTCTGGCATACAAGCATAGGATTGGGGAAGTACTGATGTTCATAAAAAGAGGTGTCTCATAAGTCAGAAATGGCTGGCCCTTTAAATAGGGGTGACACTATAATAAACACACACTACTTTTATTTAAAACGTAAATACCGGGCACCAGCGTGTACATTAATATGAGGGGAGACAAGAGACGGTCTCCAGCTTACCGGCACAAGATCCTTGATCACGTACATGTGAGGCAGTGGATAAATCTTCAATGTCTGTGCGTTATCATTGACTTTACTGCAACAAAATAAACACAGTTGAATAGACAGTATATCTTTCTGTGTATAAATTTATCAGCCAATCAAAACTAATCTTACATACACTGAATAACACGTAGGGTAACCAATCAGTATTCAGAATGCATTCTGATCTGATGGAAAAATTATGTTTCCAGATTAATCAGAAAAAAGTTAATTCTAATAATAGTGCAGAATTCTGCACGCAATTTTGTAACGAAATGTCTTCAGGGCTCACGCTAAAGAGCGATTCGGTCGAATTGGTCGCTTTATTTTCCGCCAATAGACATCGGGGCGACATCCATTTCGCCTTATTTCTGGACAGGGTTCATTTTAGGTCAGAATTTTTGGGAGAAGTGAGAAAGCGCGTGATCGCTTCCTTAAATGGTGTTCTTTAATATACTTCTGCAAAATAGGGTTAAAATGCACAGTACAACCATTAAATACAACATTTGAATAGAAGGAGTGCTTTATAATGTGCCAGTGTATCTTCCTAGACAAAATTTGTTTGAAAATAGTAAAAACCAAAAAATTTTAGGGAGAAGTGGGGCCTCCAGAGAGCGAAGTCAGGGTCCCTAGGGCGACAATTTCGCCCACACCGCCCTCTAGAATGATCCCTGCTGGATATACAATTTTTGACCGATACAAAATAATAATTTTCTTTTTAAATACAGCAACAATTATGGAACCTATGTCTCCAATGTTTTATATGATGTGGAATAAAATGTTCTTTATCTTGTTCAATGATTGCCAGCTTACCATAAACAAGCTAGTGTATTTATTCCACCAATGTTCATCGAACATGATCCGCAGATACCTTCACGGCATGACCTTCTGAAGGTCAATGTCGGGTCGTCCTTGTCTTTAATCGCAATCAGCGCATCCAGAACCATCGGACCACATCTATAAATAGTATGATATATGCTATAGTATACATACATGTATATTCTGGGTTTCAGTCGGTTCCCGTCTTCACAAAATATGTTGGACTGAAATATCCTAAATAAGTACATTTGAAATAATTTCTGGCAAAGTTTCGTGAAGACTGTTGTCTAATTTTCACTTTATCTACTACTTGCAAATCAATATTACAAGAAACTCAATGTAGGTCATCACAAATAGACAACAAACCAAGTTTCATGCTAGTGTCGATGTCCCATATTTCAATGCCAGTAAAGACATGGGCGTACCTGATTTCGGACCTCTAAAGGTTTGTCGTTGTTTTTTCGGGTTTTACGCCTTCATCAGCACCATTTTACGGGAAGTTTACCTAACAAACACCTTTCAAGTTTCCTGGGCAGGCTATAGCGATTAACAAGTACTTAGTGCACCAATCTTCGTAAGAAACTGCCAACTTTTTCATATAAAGAGACACGGCCTGAGCTCGTAAGGTTTGTCCAGTCAGTCTGCTTTATAGCTAATGAAATAATATTACAATGTAAGTATTCAATGATTCTTGCATTTAATGTGCGTGAATGACTAAACTGAGTTTATATTTAGTAAACTCGGATTGCATAACAATTCTTAAAATAAAGCTACAATTTCACCCACATGTGAATTCAACATGGCGTAAAAAAGGACTCGTTTTCGGACAACCAATCAATCAAATTTCATGCAACAGAAATGCACTTTCCGGCATTCGCAATCAAATTCGAAAACGTGTAGTAAAACTCCCATATACTCGGATATACAGGCTCTGTACATTCACAAATGTAAAAGTTAAGTCATTATTTTAAAAATAACGCATAATATTGACCGACTGATTTGATTGAACAAAATCGAATCAATACTGAAATAGCTACACCAATTTCATTACAATCTCGTTTGTTTTTTTGTTTTGGGGGTTCATTAATTTCAATGCCTTTATTACAATCTTGTTTGTTTTGGGGCTTGACATAGCTTTGGTCATACGGCAACACTCCAGTTATTATTGGTGGAGGAAGACAGTGCCCCTTCAGGCAGTATTTCAGGAACAAACAAGTACCCAGGTAGAACCACCCACCTTCCACAAGCCTGCTGGATAGCTTCCTCACATGGAAGAATTTGACACCCCCAGTGGTATTTCAACCTAAAGCGGTGAGAGGCAAGTGATTTGAATCAATGACCGTAACCACTCGGACCACAAAGGCCTCTTTTATTACAATTTGACATACATTTTTTTAATGGAAACGGCTATCGAACAGAACCAAGCTGTCATCAAAATGTAAGTAGTAGATACAATCATTATAATGGCACTGAAATTCGGGGACTGCGCTGGACTGTACTCACGTGTTCATGTCAACCTCGTAAATCTGCTGCCTTGGCTTGTCACCGGGCTTGTCGGGATCCTGCAGTAAACAAACGACCATGTCAAAATGATAGAATTCAGTTCAGAGTTCAGTTTCTACATTAAATTCAGAAACATTCAATAGATAAATTTCTGATATCTGACAAAAAGTTGATTTAAAGTCGCCACCGCATAAATGCATTTGGGCGACTGAGTTTTCTAAGATGATTAAAATACCCATCATATAAAAGTGATGGTTTTGTCTATTGCAATTAGTATAACTAGATGTTTAGAGGGCTATGAGGGCTGCTGTAATCTCGGTGTGTGTTTGGTTTTCACATCTCCAACTGTCGCTCATACAAGTCTGATATCTAATCCTGAAGAAGACTGTATTACCCAAATATTTCAGTAACATACAATTAATATTTCATGTAATTGAAAAATAACATACACTAACTGTTAAACAGATAAATTCTGGCTAATAGCCACTTGTCCGAACATGTTTTAAACTTGCCCCGGGCGTCGGGCAATAGGATTTGTCGAGCCCTGTTTATTCAAATTGATGGTGTTAAAAAGGGACACTGACACACAGTGCCATTTCGTCGTTCTGAACAGGAATAATTAAAAAGTTTAATGAATTAAAAACAATTATAACATGGCATTTTGTCTGTATATGATACATATGCAAAGTAGGAATTTACTGCTCTTAAATCTGCAATAAAGCAGCCAACCTGCATTAAGCAACCAGTTTCCAAATATGTTGTTTTGCTATACATTTTACCTCTATTAAGCAGCCACCTGTGCTAAGTAGCCACTTTCTGTGATTCCCTTGGCTGGCTGCTTAAGACAGGTTTGACTGTATAACTAAGAGTGTGACGTCAATCGTGATGTTAATTTACTAACATTTGTTTGTGAAGTCATTTACACACATTTTATATATTTTGGTTATGTTAGAATCAAATAATATTTGTAAATTGTTATTGCGTTATGTATAGGTAAATAAAACATGGTTTGTCATTCTGAGCGTCGGAATTACCCACTTAGGCATATATCCCGATTGATTAATTCCTACGTGTCAGAACTCCAAACCATGTTTTATTCGCCTATAAATAACCGGAAGTCAGATATTATTTCATAAATAAATCCTATCTCACTAACTGCACAAAACACATGTCACATACAATTACTATGTGTACTTACATATCTATATATAGAGAATTTCTTCATTCTCGCTTGTGGGGCTGCAGCTGTCTGCGCACATCTTGTCTGAAATAACAGTACCGTCAAATGTAAAGATTCATTATCAGGGTTCCATCTATCTGAATTTTGTGTCTGCGCCACTTATGTCGCCAATTTGAAAAACTACGGTAAAGACTAAGAGCCATATAGCTCACAAATAAATAATTGAAGCCATGTACATTATGCTAGAGTTGTATATTTCCAAGATACCAGTACAAATTACATAAAACTAGGAACATAGATAATCAAAAAGATTCTGAAAAAACATCACTTGTTAATTTGAACCTGTCGATGGGGAACAGCTCCCTAGGGATAACACAGGTGCAGCAGAAGTACAGAATGGTCCCGATGTTTAATCCTTATTTTTATGGGATACTGACATAACCCCCATCCCCAGGTTTTTAACACCCCTCTTCTAGGGACTCGGTTAGGGTTTGGTTTCATTTTAGGGTTTTTATATGGGTGATTATGTCCGCTGTTGTCAATTATGGACCAATGATACCATGTTGCGCAAATACAAGAAAAGTATTTGATTGTCATCATTTCTGCATCTACATTCAGGGTTCATTCTAGGTCAGAATGTTTGGGAGAAGTGAGAAAGTGTGTGATCGCTTCCTTTAATGGTGTTCTTTAATATACTTCTGCAAAATAGGGTTAAATGGCACAGTACAACCATTAAATACAACATTTGAATAGGAGTGCTTTATAATGGGCCAGTGTATCTTACTAGACAAAATTTTGTTTGAAAATCGTAAAAACCATTTTTTAAAATTTTTTTAGGGAGAAGTGGGTGAAGTCAGGGTCCCTAGGGCGACCATTTCGCCCTCTAAAATGATCCCTGACATTTCATATTGCATTATTGTACAAGTGGGACTGTTGTGGGAGAAATTGGAAAAAACGACACAAAATTTCTGGGTAGAAACCAGTAATCAATTCTCCAATATTCGCAAGCGAATGACAACTTTGTCACATATCTAATGGCATTGAATTGATGTTAGCGGTGAACAGGTGAAAGACAAGTTCTAACTATGCTAGATCACTCGACCACAGAGACTCTTTGCATGATTATGAACTGTCTATATTGCCTGAGAAAGAATTGTCAGCGACATTTTCATCGGCCAATCACTGTCTGTTCAAACTGGAAACACAAATTGGCACATCCTCAAGTTTGTTGTGCATCGACATCAGCATCATGTGTGGCGTCCGTGGTCCAGTGGTAGAGCGTCGAATTTGGAATCGAACGGTCCCGGGTTCAATACTTGGTCAGGCCACGTATGTAGTGTCATTGAGCAAGGCACCTCACACACATTGCTTAGTACTGGTTAATCGCTTAGGTCGGCTAAGCCTGCCCAGGAAAATATGTCTAAGTAGGGTTATATCACCACCACGCACCTTTACTGCGCATTATTACCAAGCGCAATCGGTGTTCCGATAAAAAACTGACCCCAAAATATGTCCTGTGTATTACGGTCTTGTATGAACAGAGCAAAGGCTTTCCGATTGAAATATTTGCATAAGTGGGAGGAGATATGACCAAATATGGCGTATATGCCCATTTGGCTGTTACGCAGTATATATATTTACAGTTCAAAACCGAAAGTGAAAATTTCAAATATCATAAATTTGTCCAAAACGGCCATATACGCTAATGAAATTGGTATTTTATGATAGATATATCAGTATTCTTTTCATTCTGGGCACTTCCAAGAATGTAATTTGACGTATATCCTGTTTATTTGGCTCGCATCCGAGTGACATGACAAGTCTCACCGGACAAGGGAAGTAATCAAACCAATATTCCACTTCCACCGTCCCGAATCGTAATTCATGCAGAGTAAAATAAACATTAAAATATTGCAAAGTGTGTCCTTCTCTCAAGCTCGATTGAGGTATAAATAGATACGGTATTGTGGTTTGGAATAAATGCAAATATGCATTTGCGCTCATTGAAGATTAATTAGCTTGTATTTGCAATTTTCTAAAATCAAAATGGCTGTTCGTACACCGTTCATTCGTACTCGGTTACCATACAACGTTCATTCGTACTCGGTTACGAGTCGGTATATTAAAACTATATTAATTTATAAGTGTGTTGTAAGTACTGTGTACATAAAATTGTTACAGAACAGGTGAGAAATGTTTATAGAAGAAAATAACACTGACTACTATGTAGAATACCGTTTCATGATCAAGTAATAAGCTGGGGTCAACTTTTTTAAGAAATTGAAAATCAAGCCTTTTCCAACTGCAATTTTTCATCATTTACAAGTCCATTAATTTCAAAATTTGTGGTGTAGCAAAGTTAAACTATACATTTTTGCAAATGGTTTGATGAGATCTACCAGAAAATGTATAGTTTTACATGTATTATAGCTGTTAATAAAATCATTGAATGTTGCTAGTCTAACTCTAAGTCCCCACGAGGGGTTTGACATTAAAGGAACATACATACATCATACACAGATTTGCAAATATAATCGTTTCTAGTCGCATCTTCAACATCGGGAATAGTCTAGAATGCTTCCGTGACTTGCGACAGGTTGACAAGCTTCTTGAACAGTGTCAGTGACTGCACTTCTTAAATCGACCTTGACCCTACATATGCAAACACTGCAAGGTTACAAGAAATTATATATGTGATGAATGAAAACTGTAACAACGACATGTGTCGCATTCTCTCTAATTGGTTCTGAACAACAGATTACAACATAGATTACCTGAATTAATTTAATCAATGCCGATTGTGGCCTCAAAAACTTTAACAATTCTTTGGACGTCATTTTGCTTTCATCCCACTAGAAGTAAGGAAGAAATCAGAAACTTTCCAAATGTTACTCTTTTCTTGACTGTTCCTCATTTCATTTGCTTTTCTACCCCAATGAATACGAGTAGAACCCAATTCACTACTCGCATATTACATCCAGAGAGAAATGCACGGAATTAATTAATATGAATACGGCAAAGCTATATCCGAATGATTGAATCCACGACCGGGGCTAATAGAGCTATGTTCCCCCTGTAGTGAATAAATACGTACGTAAAAAGATATATAGATCTACATATATTCTGGTACGAACCGTTTTCTAATGTTTTTTGGGGAGGGAGGATCGATTACTAAAGTTGTTAAAACTTGTTGCCCGAGCCATTTTGCTTTGTATGTAATATAAATGTCAAATAGCAAATAAAATATGATGAAATTAGTTTTCTAATGTTGCTAAAACGTTAAATAATGTTTTTGAGTCAATCCATGATTTAAACACGAGACACTTATTTTTGTCTTTGATGAAACGATTTCCCCACACTATTAAATTTTTTTTACGAATTTCACGAAAATGTTCCAGTTTATTTGTTGCAGTTTTACATGATACCCTTTTGAATTCAAGCCACATGTCTAATAGCGATTTATAAAATGTTGGCATTATGTATTTAGTGCGTGGCAATGATTTATAGGAATCTAGATTCATGAAAAAGACAAGGAAATTATTTCCATATTAGTTAAGAAAGAAATTGGGTATAACTTTCCAATTTGCATTTCCATTTGATAAAAGATTGTGTACCCATTTTATTTTCATTGTTTTTGCAAATATATTTATATCTACCATGTTAGCCCGCCATCATTTTTATGGCCAATTGTTATGTTTCGTTTTACTTTATAATTTTTACCACCCCAAAGAAACTTGAAGAACATTGCATTTATTGTATTTAAGACATCTTTTGGAATATCTATGTTTTGAATAAGATATATGAACTTAGGTAAAATCAGGGACTTTATTACAAGGATATTGCCATAAAATGTTAGATTTCTCTTGTTCCAGTTATTTAAGAAATAATTGACATTGTAACATTTTATTATTCCAGTTTAGTTCATTGCATGAATACTTGTCATTTCCAAAGAATACACCTAGTGCTTTAGCGGATTTGTTCGTAAATTTAATGTCAAATTCAGTAGTACAATTATTATGTTTTAGCTTTCCAATCCATAGGCCTTCTGTTTTAGATTTATTTAACTTAAGACCCGAGTATTTTCCAAAGTCTTCGACAATTTTAATAGCAAAAGGAATATCTGAATTATCTTTTAAAAAGAGAGTAGTATCATCTGCTAACTGGGTTATCTTTAGGTGTTCTACTTTTAGGGAGTATTCAGGAGCAGTAACTGATCGATGTCTCTCATTATAAATGCGTATATCTTAGACGGATCTGTAGTCCAGTAGTAACACGTTGGACTGGTAAGCCAGGGATCGCAGGTTCGATCCCCCGTCTAATCCTAATAAAATTAATAGTCTTTCAGATGAGACTTTAAACCGAGATCTCGTGTCGGTGCTTTACACCGTGAACGTAAATGAACCTGAGGAGACTCTGGAATGGGTCTCTGTCTACCTCAAAAATCGAAAATGACTAATCTCTTCAGGAGGCGTCGCTCATATGGGCAACCGGTAGCGACGATACATAAACGTAAAACACACATTAATCTGTCTTCAGGGACCGTGTCGAAAACTGCCCTAAAGTTTATTAGACAATGTCAACTTCATTGTCCCAATCCAAAATCGGCGAACATGCATTATCAGAACTTTGGCATAGATATTGTGAAATTGCATAACCAGTCTTATGTTTACAAATGGCTGCAAAACAAAACAAAATGTTTTTAAAAAAGTATTATTTTGAACACACGTATTGAGGAAAGAACGACATCATTTGAAAAGAAATGTAGGTGCACTGATGCAAATGTTTCGTCTAAATATTCCCCCAACACGCCATGGACTAGTAATAGAAGACACATATAAAATATTGCTGCAATCAGCAGTGTCTTTGTCATGTTCTAACTTGATCAACAATATTTTATTTTTAGCCAGTGATTTTATATTTACGTGTATGAGGAATATACCGACATATTCATACTAAATACAAGATGACCAGGGATCATCTTGGTGTTCCATAATTGGAAGGGCATACGGACGAAAAGAAAAGAAAGAAGAATTAGTATTTCGGATATCGTTATTTTTCGGATGGTAGGATGCAGTATATCGCAGTACTAGCTATTAAAACCAAAATACAGATATACTATTATGTACCTGAATTGAAACCTCATTTTGCTTCACACCATGACTATTAACATGGCTACGTCCCCGCGAGAGTTCGACATTAAAGGAAGATAGATAGATAACTTAGACTCCACTTCAATATTACAAATTAGTTTATACAAATTTATTTTAGTTCGATTGCGAAACAAGTTCTTACAACTTATATTAATCACTCTCGAGACCTCATTCCTGATGGAATCCATCGCCACGAGGGAGAGAGAAGAGGCAACATGGAATTTAAATGCCTTGCCTAAGGGCACAATCGTAACGACTCCTAACATTACAAATACACATGTCTATGTCCCCACGAGGGGTTCGACATCAATGGGAGATACTATTGGTAATCACTTGTGTTTATCATGTTTTTGCCGCCATCATGTCAGCAGTTACGTAATCATTAGTTCTGGGTATACCAATGCCCTGATTTGGGTGTTTATACAAAGGTTGTCATAATAAAACTATGCGAGTATTTGATAGAGACCTTAATCTTTATAATATGGAAGTCAAGAAAAGTTGATGTTCATATTTCTGGAACTTTCTCCTGTGATGTACATCTATTGACATGTGGTGATATAGCCAGATTCCCATATATATTATTATTCATAAAGAGTAGGCCCATCGTGTGCCTAAAGCTATTGTTTTCTGGTGGGAGATTAAAAGATATTTATGTTAAATTGATAAATTTACTGCTAAACTTACATATTTGAAATCTAAGTAAAGTTTGAAATCTAAGTAAAGTTATATAAATATTTAGAGCGATCCACAATAGTGTTATCCACATTTATGAATATTTCAGTAATCTGTTTATATTTCAGAGACAAAATGAGCTTCAAAATACGGAATGAGGTAGAAGACTTTTAAATATGGCCACACATTTTATATGTCAAAGTACTGAACCGTTGCCTCACAACTACCCAAGTGGACTCGCAGGTAGAACACATGGTGCTGTGTCACAGTACGAAGTGTACAATGCCAGCAGCAAAGCTCACACCCGGTTTCCTCCACCCGGATGGGACTTTTCTCAATCATCGGAAGAGGATTCTCTCCCCTTACTGCATTCAGTTCCTCAACCGGAACTAAAGATTTCTTCATTCCTGTATGATCCAGACCTATGTATCACTCCACAAAAATCTAACATTTCCAGTACTCGTGCATTTAGTTCAATTGATGATGATATATTTAAAAAGCCAGATGCCAATCCAGATCCAGATCTAACATTAACGCCTATGAAGGCACTGGATGAAAGTTCAAAATTAATTATGAAATCAGATGATTTTAGTGATCAAAATAAAAAACAAAAAGTTCGGTTTGATCTTGATGATTCTGTGACGGATCCAAATTTGAATTCTGAGCATGTTACGCATAAGTCAGAAAAGCCGTACAAACCAGAACTTTATGACGACGATGATGATAATGATTTTGATATTTATTCTGAAGGGATTAAGCTCTCAGGTGACAGGACCAATGTCTTTGGTGAAACATCTGAAAATGTCAGAACGGTAAAGTATACAGTTGGAAAAGTTAACAATCAGCCTGTGTATATACCCATTGATGATGGTGAGGATTCCAATATTCTAAAAGGTAAATCTCAGGTTGAAAAACAGGTTAGAAAACCTGCTATTCCAAAGACACAAACAGTTGGTCAGAAAGTTATAAAAGTGATAAGAGAGAAACCGGATCACTGTCGTGAAGTCTCTACAAAACAGGGGCTAAGAGAAAGTGAACCTGTGGATCCAATTGCAACGTGTCATGTGCCAGAATCTACCTGGGCCAAACGTAAGGTGAAGGTTCTTAGGGAGAATCAGTACATGCCGAAGGAGACAGAATATACATACCCATTTAAAGAGGTAAGTATGTACATTCTGTGCTAAATGTCGCCGGTATATATAGCAAATTGGTCATGGGCCAGGCTCCCTCCTCCACAAGACATTTTTGTGAATGACAAATGTCCAAAGCCACAAACAGTTGTTATAATAAATATTTTTAAACAATTGTTAAACCTGTTTTGTAAACGTTTATGCATGCAGCAAAATTAGCAAATAGCTGCAATTGTCTCGGCTGCTATGCTGTATTCACACCCTAGCCTAGTAGAGATCACAGGGATTCGGCACATTTGGGGGTACTAGTATATATATATACTAGTACCCCCAAACGTGCCGAATCCCTGTGGTAGAGATCTGTATAAAACATATCGGTAAAATGTTTTTGTGTGAAAATCTTAGATTTTGTGAAAATAATTGAAATTAGAAATTGTTGAAATTTTTTTCATTTCCTGTCCATCCGTATTCCATCCATCTGATTGATCTTGTCTGTGTAACTCCTAGAGTCTACAAATCAGATTTAGACAAGACTTCCACTATTGCCTCATTATGAAGTCTAGTTGTGCATATTGTCAGGATGTTCCAATTCATGGATGATCTTTGATGGAGTTATGGCCCTTTGCTGTTGCCATTATTGATAGGGGCACTTAATTGTAGATGCAATTTGTCAGGCTTTCCCGTGGAATTTCCGATTCGATTGGGAATGAACGTTTTCCAGAAATGTGTAGTTTTAATAAAACACAATGGGTATACTAATACATGTAACAAACTTATCTATGATAGAATGCAATGGAGGATTATGTGGGAGGAGAGGAGCATATGTTTGCCCGGCCAGAGTATAACAGTACATTGAGAATGAAATTGGCGGCTGAGAAGCTGAAGGAAAGCTCCGTAGATCTCGAGACAGCGCTACAGAGAAAATTGCAAATGTCCGAGTCGACTAAAACAGAAATAAACGAGAAGGTAGGTGGATAATTATCTTCAGACATATCTAAATCAACTTCATCTTCAACTTCAATCCGACATGATTTTCTAAGACTAAGTAGTAACTGAAGTAACTGTGAAAATCTGATAATAAACACTTGCAGACTTTGTGGAAGTTGTGATAGCGCAGTGGAAGGGCGTTCGCTTCAGGTGCGAAAGGTCCGGAGTTTGAGTCCCACTGGAGCCATTACGGTTGTGCCCTTTAAGGTAAGGCATTTAAATTCCACATGCCTCTTCTCTCTCTTTTATGGCGATGGATTCCATCAGGAATGAGGTCTCGAGAGTGATTAATATAAGTTGAAAGAACTTGTTTCGCAATAGAGCTAAAATAAATTTGTGCAATCTAATACTTGCAGAAGTTTTTTTTTTCTTTTTTCGAGCACCATTTCTGAGGTAACCCCATTTATTAATCTCCGTGAAATGTACGGTAGGGGTAATACGTGTAGAGGTCTTGACCATGGCCGTCATTTTGGGCATTGTGACATCATCAATATTTCCATATATGGTCATTACCATATAACTTACTATGTCTCATCATCAGACTCCTGTCATTACCATATAACTTACTATGTCTCATCATCAGACTCCTGTGGCCCCGAGGTTATAAAACTTTTCTCAGATCTCAAACTCAAGCTCAAGTGATCTGATTGGTTGATTCTGAGTGTTACTTTCAGATGAACCAATCAGACGCTTGAGACTGAGTTTTGTAATTGGAGAAAAGTTTTATAACCTCCAGGCGGGCCCCTGTTCTCATGTCCCTTAATAATGTCTGACTCTTTCATGGGAGGAAGCTATCCAGCTGACTTGTCGAAAGTTAGGTGTTAATGTACTAACAGTAAGTTGGTCTCTGACTGGCTAAATCTATATAATGCACGTGAAATACATGTAATCCCATACATGGGGTTGTCCCCCCTTTGTTAATGTACTAACAGTAAGTTGGTCAAACTATCTCAGCCTTGCTAAATCTATATAATGCCTGTGAAATATATGTATCCCATACTTGGGGTTGTCCCCTCTTTGTTAATGTACTAAAAGTTAGTTGGTCAAACTATTTCTGACTGGCTAAATCTATATAATGCATGTGAAATACAATGTATATATATCCCATACTTGGTGTTGTCCCCCTTTGTTAATGTACTAATAGTAAGTTGGTCTCTGACTGGCTAAATCTATATAATACTCGTGAAATATCCACATAGAGGGGTTGTTCCCCCTTGATAAGACACAAGTATATATTTCTTGAAATTGTGTTCAACAAATTACTAATACTCCCACTTGATAACTGTGACTTCATTTTTTTGTTCTATTTATACATTTTGTATGTACCCCATTGGAATGATAGGTGTTGGCTTTGAACTGCAGAAATGGTTGACATGTATGTGATAGTTATCCCCCATAGAGCTCAAGAAATGGTTGACATGTATGCAAGAGTTATCCCCATAGAGCTCAAGAAATGGTTGACATGTTTGTGAGAGTTATCCCCATAGAGCTCAAGAAATGGTTGACATGTTTGTGAGAGTTATCTCCATAGAGCTCAAGAAATGGTTGACATGTTTGTGAGAGTTATCCCGATAGAGCTCAAGAAATGGTTGACATGTTTGTGAGAGTTATCCCCCATAGAGCTCAAGAAATGGTTGACATGTATACAAGAGTTATCCCCCATAGAGCTCAAGAAATGGTTGACATGTTTGTGGGAGAGTTATCCCCATAGAGCTCAAGAAATGGTTGACATGTTTGTGAGAGAGTTATCCCCCATAGAGCTCAAGAAATGGTTGACATGTTTGTGGGAGAGTTATCCCCATAGAGCTCAAGAAATGGTTGACATGTTTGTGAGAGAGTTATCCCCCATATAGCTCAAGAAATGGTTGACATGTTTGTGAGAGAGTTATCTCCATAGAGCTCAAGAAATGGTTGACATGTTTGTGAGAGTTATCCCCATAGAGCTCAAGAAATGGTTGACATGTTTGTGGGAGTTATCTCCATAGAGCTCAAGAAATGGTTGACATGTTTGTGAGAGTTATCTCCATAGAGCTCAAGAAATGGTTGACATGTTTGTGAGAGTTATTTCCCATAGAGCTCAAGAAATGGTTGACATGTTTGTGAGAGTTATCTCCATAGAGCTCAAGAAATGGTTCACTTGTATGCTGTATCAACAGTGTTTAAAAATTATAAGAATAAAATTAGGTTTGTTCAAATTTTGGGTAATCTAGTTTATGTAACTTTTAAATGCCATGTTTGTTAAAATAAATGTATTGCTCTGCAGGCGGTGAGTCTAAATAAATGTATTGCTCTGCAGGCAGTGAGTCTAAATAAATGTATTGCTCTGCAGGCGGCGAGTCTAAATAAATGTATTGCTCTGCAGGCGGTGAGTCTAAATAAATGTATTGCTCTGCAGGCTGCGAGTCTAAATAAATGTATTGTTCTGCAGGCTGCGAGTCTAATTAAATGTATTGCTCTGCAGGCGGTGAGTCTAAATAAATGTATTGCTCTGCAGGCAGTGAGTCTAAATAAATGTATTGCTCTGCAGGCGGCGAGTCTAAATAAATGTATTGCTCTGCAGGCGGTGAGTCTAAATAAATGTATTGCTCTGCAGGCTGCGAGTCTAAATAAATGTATTGTTCTGCAGGCTGCGAGTCTAATTAAATGTATTGCTCTGCAGGCGGCGAGTCTAAATAAATGTATTGCTCTGCAGGCTGCGAGTCTAATTAAATGTATTGTTCTGCAGGCGGCGAGTCTAAATAAATGTATTGCTCTGCAGGCTGCAAGTCTAAATAAATGTATTGCTCTGCAGGCTGCGAGTCTAGTGAATAAGGATGGATCAACATTCAGCGGTCTAGTAAGCCTCAATATTCCTGTTGATGAAATGTGCAAACAGGCTGCTGAAATGAAAACAGCCAGAGCCAAGCAAGTCAAACTGCCAAGATCTAAGTGCAAGGTAAGTAAGTATGTGTGTGTGTGTGCATGAACATTTATGTGTGATAGAAGCCACATTTCTTTTTTTCTTTTTTAGCCAGAGTTATGGTCTGTGAGTGGATTTCTTGTTTGTGCAGCATTCCTCCCCCCCCCTTAAATTTGGCAAAAGCAGCCATAGGTATTTTGTTGTGTCAAAATAGCTAAAATGTATCATCTTTCGGGAATTGTTTCATTGTTATTAATTTTGGACTCTATAATCTGTAATAATTGAAATTGTACACTGTTACCTATTTCTTAATATATATTTTCCCCAGTATTTACATTTCAGCAAAAATAATGGCGAAATGAAATCCACGTCAAACAGATTTAACCCATTCAACACCAAGTAACTCACATGGACTGGTCCATGATAATCATAAACCAATAAATGAATCAGAAAATCACATTTGGACAAGTTCATTTATCAAAATGGGTAATTATGTCTAAAAATAGTCATATCACTGGCAAAAAGTGCAGATCCTGATGAGACGGCTCGTCACGAGCCGGCTCGTCATGAGCCGGCTCATCTGGATCTACACTTTTTATAAGCCTATTTAGAGGTCTGTGGTGTTGAAAGGGTTAATTAAGCATAAAAGTGTCCCTTTTGCATGGAAAATCCCTGTGTTTCTTAGGCCAGAAAAGCTTAATGTGGAACTACACAACACACATGATTATACCAGGCTGGGCTGGGTCCAATTACAATCCAATTACAATCATTAGTTAGTTAATTTTAACTATTTGCATTCTGGGTAAAATAAAGGCTATAAATAACTCAAATAGTTGTAGCAGACGACAATTCATTAATGTGTTTTTCTTATTTGTAGCTTAAAACTCTGGAAATATGTCATGGAATTCTGGGTAAAATAAAGGCTATAAATAGTTCAAATAATTGTAGCAGACGACAATTCAATAATGTGTTTTTCTTATTTGTAGCTTAAAACTCTGGAAATATGTCATGGAATTCTGGGTAAAATAAAGGCTATAAATAGTTCAAATAATTGTAGCAGACGACAATTCAATAATGTGTTCTTCTTACTTGTAGCTTAAAACTCTGGAAATATGTCCTGGAATTCTGGGTAAAATAAAGGCTATAAATAGTTCAAATATTTGTAGCAGATGACAATTCAATAATGTGTTGTTCTTACTTGTAGCTTAACCCTTTCAACACCACAGACCTCTAAATAGGCTTACAAAAAGTGTAGATCCAGATGAGCGGCTCGTGACGAGCTGTTTCATCAGGATTTGCACTTTTTGCCAGTGATATGACTATTTTTAGACATAATTACCCATTTTGATAAATGAACTTGTCCAAATGTGATTTTCTGACCAGTCCATGTGAGTTACTTGGTGTTGAATGGGTTAAAACTCTGGAAATATGTCATGGAATTTCTTTTAAATAGAGTAGTTACTACACAACCCTAATGAAATCTCATGACATATTTGACAAGACTCATGCAAAGAGCCTAAAAAAAAGTATTCCGAAAAATTTATTATTAGAGTAACAGTAATATTTATAAAAGTAAATTATTTTGATTGTCAATAATTAATTAGAGAACTAGAGAGGGATGTAATTGCCAATTAAATTCAATTACATTAAATGATTATTGGTTACGGTATTATTAGCTTTGTTTCGGTTGTTTCAGGACCACAAGGAACCCGATTTGATGGAGTTCTTCTCCAGCGAGAACCAACAAGAGAGTGTAACACTTTCACTGCCAGGAATTGGTGCACCATCTGAACAGCTGTCGACAGCGTCACACTGGAAAGCATTTGACCTGTATAGACATAACAGAGTGTGGGAGAGAACAGGGAAGATGTGATATATTCGATACATGTGCTAATTGCAAGTTGAAATTTCGGCATAAAACTTGAAACTTGTGATATAGTGATTTATTTAAAATCGTGAATTTATGATGTTGAAATCGTGACTTCGTGAAGTTGACATCGTCACAAGCCAGGCTGAGAAAGGAGGAGGGTTGTGCGTAGGGCCAGCACCCCCACCATATAAAACAGCCCAAAATGCTACAGAAACGAATTTGTGTAGTAGAATTTCTAGAAATCATGAAATAGGTTATTTCACCACCTGTCTTTCGTATATAACTATATTTTGGAGCTCAACTATTGATCGGATTTCCTCAAATTTTGCCACATCTTGTTTCTTGGTGATATCCCCGTTTCTTCAAAGAAATCTACAACTTGGGTTTGTTAAAAAAATTAAACAAGTGTATCAACGGAAGTCGTGATAGCGCAGTGGATGCACGTTCGCTTCAGGTGCGAAAGGTCCGGAGTTCGAGCCCCACTGGAGCCGTTACGATTGTGCCCTTAGGCAAGGCATTTAAATTCCACATTGCCTCTTCTCTCTCCCTCGTGGCGATGGATTCCATCAGGAATGAGGTCTCGAGAGTGATTTATATAAGTTGAAATAACTTGTTTCGCAATCGAGCTAAAATAAATTTGTATAAACTAAGTGTATCAACCATTTGTTTTCTTTATGTTCTCGTGCTCTCAATATTGTCAGGATGTTCTTCAAACTTAGTCACAATTTGTATCTTTAGTTCTTTAGGTAAATATTTTATATGCAACAATTCTCTGTGATGTTCCTAGCTAAGATTAAATGAAGCACTAAATCACAGTGTATGTTATAATTTAGCTTAGTTCCTGTAATCACTGATTATGTCTCCACAGAGACGTATTGAATTTGTGTTTTCTTTCCATCTGTCTGTCTGTGCACACAAGAAGGTACTTACGTGGCTAGGAGAACAATAGATATATTGTCTAGACGTCTAGAGTTAGCTCTTGTGTGGGTATAAATGTTCTTGCATGGATACAGTAATTAGAGTTGGTTAACACGTTGGGCTGGTAATCCAGAGATCGCAGGTTCGACCCCCCGTCTGGCCATAATAAAATTAACAGTCTTTCAATTGGGACTTTAAACCAAGGTCTTGTGTCGGTGCTATACACCGTGCACGTAAAAGAACCAGAGGAGACTCTGGAATGGGTCTCTGTCTGTATCATTGTACTATCCTTCAAAAATCTAAAATGACTAATCTCTTCAGGAGGCGTCGCTCATATGGGCAACCGGTAGCGACGATAAATAAACGTAAAACACACACATGTGGTATAATTCCGTGCAATGAAAGTGTAACAGATGTATAAAATAATAAAAATATAAATTCATGTCCCTGATGGAGACATTTCCAACTCGGAGCGTGTATATGGTCGCACGGCCGATACTATTTCTGATAATGATGATGATGATGATGATAACTAATGAGAGGATATTAGTGAAACTCTTCAAAATTGTCAACCCGGATGTGAATTGGAATATCAAAATAGTTATATGGCAATCAATATCGATGGTTATATTTATTTGCTAGCTATATCGTTTAACATGTCATAGTTCATGGCGTTACTTATGTCACAAAGTAGTTTCGTTCCGGTAACAACATCAGCACACCAGGTACTGTTCTGTGCGCTCTGGTCCTGTATGATGGACATAGGATACGACAGCGAATCTTCTGTTCGGTATTTGAAATTTATACCGAAGTTGCACATTTCATCTTGGTTTCTAAGACTACAACATAACAATAAATTAATTATTAAAATATGAAAATATAAAAACTGAGTAAAGACTATCAAACATATACCATACATGAAAAAGACCTACAATTTAATTTTGACAGTATTGGTTCAGAACAGATGGGAATGTAATGTGACATTTACAATCCATGTTCTAGATTGTTTGATAGCTTAGTTTGATAGAGACGTTAGATTCATACAACTATAAATACAACATTTTCCAGACAGTACATTAATCTACACAAAATCATTCACTAGTCAATATAGTCCCGGCATTGAACAGTGCTGTTCATTAAAACTACTATCTGAGATTACATTATTCACTTGCTTCTCTCAAATCCCCAAAATCACAGCTATCTCTTGCTTCCCGCATGATCAGAGCAGATCTTACAATATATCGCTATAATGTCTAAGCAACTCGAATGCCAGTATTTGGTTCAAAAACGGCGAAACTGCATGTATTTACAAATTGTAGTTTCCTTTTATTTGCTCAATCGAGCAATTAAACGATCAGGATGAACTATTACTTTGGATGGGTTGTCCAACGTCTATGTATCCATCTGTTGTTCACACTTTGCAACCAATGACCTGTATGAAACCACTTGGAAATCTAGTACGGATTATCTGGATGACACGTGGATGAAAAACAACTTCCCTATGACAAAGTGATCCTATAAGTTCACTCCCAAGAGCATGCGTGTATCGATATTTCGTGATTCTAAAATTTTGAAACGTCCACAAACATTTCAAAATTATCCAGTTGTGTTTTTACTAAGTACCTGTATACCTTAGTCGACATGAAAATCGATATCCTACCCGAATTTAACTGGGAATGTTTCGTTGTTGCGATAGATACACCTGGCAGCCTGAAAACAATAAACTATATTCAGTCAAGGATTTAGAATCAGGTTTATTTATAATTACATGTATAGATGTATTTCTTCAATATTTAAATGTAACACTTGGTCACAAATGTACTTTCTATGTGATTCACGTTGTTTTGAGAAAGAATGAACCACCAAGCAAATTCAACATTATGCCAGCATAAAGACTTAATGTGCCCTGTTTTCTGCAGATACACTATCTGGTACTTTTCTTTAGGAAAACACTATACTAAGTTACTAACATATATTTGGTAATTGTATTAAGAAGTTTGCAAAGAAATGATTGCAAAAATAGTGGATATACTGTTGCTGGGCATAATAATTAAAAAGGGTTTGAAAAAGCAAATATCAACTGATCGGATCAGTATATGAAATTTTGAGACACTATACAGGTATACATGTATATTATTTACAAAGATAAAAAGAACGTCTTTTTACAAAGACTAACTAATCATTCGCAGAAAGACCCTCGAAATGATAGCCCACATTTGTTGCTTCTTCTAGTTTTCTGTACGGTCGCACCCGGCCAAGACATATAGGTGACTGAATTTTTCTAAGATGCTTATTTTCAACGAAGATTCCTGTTATAAAGCGGCTTGTTCTTTCTAGCCAGTGTGACAAGCCTGGGATGTATCTCCTTGCGAACAACGGGTCCTTTTCTGTGACACACCCTCCACGATTTGTCAGCTCACAGCAGCAAGAACGTTTCTTGTTGTTTCGTTGACGTCTTCATCACATCCAGATACACATCTATGTAGCAGCCATATCGCTCCGTCACCAATAGGATACGCATAGAACTATGTACGAAGCATACGCACTGTACTATGGTGAGTGGGCAATGAAAACCAACGTTTGATGGCCCAGTTTGTCTCCATTTTCCTTTTACATTTCCTTTATCTGTTGGAACTGACGACTGGAAGAGGAATCAACTAGACATTGTGCGTATTATAAGTATCCAGATTCACACATATGTAATATCAATAATGTGACAAATACGTTAATGTGCTATTACTTAGTCACACAGTTCAGTCATGGAAGTCCTATATTTCGAATGAGAGGGCGAACATGACATGGATGAATATATAATTATATAAATAAACACGCTTACGATGATGTCTCCATTTTCAATAAAGAAAGGCTCGTTAACATCAAACTCAGGCTGGAAAACACAAGAAAATATCTGCACTTTGATATTTTGTTTTATTTTGGGAACTGAATGCAAATGTAATAAGACAGTGATCATATGGTCTTCATAGCGCTCTGTATACATTTTCTGTTTATTTCATTTGTTTAATATTATTATCATCAGTTTGACCAGCGATAATGTGAAGCAGTTAGAAGAACAACATGTTATTATCATCAGAGTACATAGTACATAATCATATAATAATAGACTCACATAATATATTTACATCACATGACTGGTTAGGTACATATTCAAGTTCATTGTATTAGTAACAGATGATGTACATTTATTGATGTACAAGCGTATGTTTTCTATATGTTTGTGCTAGCTTACATACTATTTATGTTATATTATGTGTGTTCTCATGTGATTG
>CM026401.1:51244949-51262449 GCA_014843695.1 Archivesica marissinica | reverse complement strand
AGTGTTATTTTCCTCTTTAAAATAGGTTATACAGAACGTAACTTATTCAATCGCATTTGAACCGCCAATGTATCTTTATCGCTGGTCTACATATGTACTAGTAGTATTTTATTATCTCTTAGACCAATTGCTCGATCCCAGCTTTATCGCGTGTCGTTGAAAGCGGACACCATCATATGAAGTTTATTTTGACGTTTTATGTTTCTAAACAGCTTCCTAACGACACTACTCGTTATTTAATAAGGTGCAGGATTTATACAAGCACATATGAAATCTTAAACTTTCCAGTATCACCTTTTGGAAAGTCCATTTCTGCATATTCATTCAAAATTCCCTCTTTGCCACCTAGGGATACTATTGAGCCAATGCAAGCTCCGCCTTGCTGATCTCCACAATCCCTAGTAATAAAACATAAATATTACACACAATGTGACTATTGGATTATGACCAATCTAAAATATTTTAGACCCATACAATAATAAATTAACACATGCATGTACAATATCAATATACAGATGCGTGTCTTTTAGTAGTTTGACTTCTTCCCTACGATGGTTACTATAAACCTTATTTATTTCAAAACGATGCGAACAAGCTTTAGCAACTTATATTAATCAATTATCGTTGTCGCAGATGAAAAAAGTATATATACATACATGTATAGGTCATTCATTCGTTTGGGAGGAAACAAATGCTTATAACGAAATAAACCTAATATTTTCAACTTTGTGATTAAGTATCTACATGTATAAAGCTTATATACAGCGCAATCTGCGTACAAGCCAAACATGTTAGTACTTTCTTATACGAGCTAAATATCACACAAGAACATTATGTTCACAAAGGAGCAAGTATATATTTTAAACGTTTCATAAGTCACTTTTAAATGATTCATATTTCATTCACCACTAATCAATCTCATGACTCATGATACCATACGTTTTGAATGTAAGTGCCATTCAAAAATTCAAGCTTGCCTTTTGTATATATATTTTGAACTGTACATAATAGGTTATGCTTGATGTACACATATTTTAAATAAAAGAGAGAGAGAGAGAGAGAGAGAGAGAGAGAGAAAACACAACACTGTATGTTAAGCTTACCAAAGGGCCTCATTCGAAGCATAGTCCTCACACAATGCACTGGTTACATGGTGAGCAACGTGTTTGATGCTAGTAACTTTAAATCCAACTACACCGTGCGGAAATAGAAAACAATTTTGCTTTATTTATGTAATATTAGTTCTCAATAAGTCTCATAACATAACCATGCAACTATTAATTACTGAATACCGATCACGTAATGCAAGTATACAGACAGAAAATGGACTAGAATGAAAGAGAGTCCGATATAATTCTTCTGCTCAATCAATTTGTACACCAATATTATTATCATTGCTAAGTATTTTACCTACTGATCCTTCCCGAAGTTGTTCCACAGGAACTGCGTAGCACAAATATGTATCTGGCTGTAAAATAAACTACACACTTTACTAAAGGTGTTATTGCATTGCATGTCAGCCAGTGATTCATATTGCCTCATAACGTCTTATAATATCTCATAATGCCTCATAATGTCTCATAATGTCTCATAATGCCTCATACTGTCTCATAATGCCTCATAATGTCTCACAATATCTCATAATTCCTCATAATGTCTCATAATGTCTCATTATTTCTTATACTATCTCATAATATCTTATAATATCTCATATTGCCTCATAACGTCTCATAATGTCTCATAATATCTCATAATGTCTCATACTGTATCATGATGTCTCATAATGTCTCATAATATCTCATAATGTCTCATAATGTATCATAATGTATCATGATGTCTCATAATGTCTCATAATATCTCATAATATCTCATAATATCTCATAATATCTCATAATGCCTCATAATGTCTCATAATGTCTCACAATATCTCATATTGCTTCATAATGCCTCATAATATCTCATAATATCTCATATTGCCTCATATTGCCTCATAATGCCTCAAAATACCTCATAATATCTCATAATGCCTCATAATATCTCATAATGCCTCATAATGTCTTATAATATCTCATAATGCCTCATAATGTCTCATAATGTATCATGATGTCTCATAATGTCTCATAATATCTCATAATATCTCATAATGCCTCATAATGTCTCATAATATCTCATAATGCCTCATAATATCTCATAATATCTCATAATGCCTCATAATATCTCATAATATCTCATATTGCCTCATATTGCCTCATAATGCCTCATAATATCTCATAATATCTCATAATATCTCATAATATCTCATAATATCTCATAATATCTCATAATGCCTCATAATATCTCATAATGCCTCATAATGTCTTATAATATCTCATAATGCCTCATAATGTCTCATAATTCCTCATAATGCCTCATAATGTCTCATAATGCCTCATAATGTCTCATAATATCTCATAATGCCTCATGTCTCATAATATCTCATAATACCTCATAATGTCTCATAGTGCCTCATAATGTCTCATAATGCCTCATAATGTCTTATAATATCTCATAATGCCTCATAATGTCTCATAATATCTCATAATACCTCATAATGTCTCATAGTGCCTCATAATGTCTCATAGTGCCTCATAATGTCTCATAATGCCTCATAATACCTCATAATATCTCATAATACCTCATAATGTCTCATAATGCCTCATAATGTCTCATAATATCTCATAATATCTCATAATGCCTCATAATGCCTCATAATATCTCATATTGTCTCATAATATCTCAAAATATCTCATAATATCTCATAATGTCTCATAATGTATCATAATATCTCATAATGTCTCATACTATCTCATAATATCTCATAATATCTCATAATATCTCATAATGCCTCATAATGCCTCATAATATCTCATATTGTCTCATAATATCTCATAATATCTCATAATGCCTCATAATGCCTCATAATATCTCATATTGTCTCATAATATCTCATAATATCTCATAATATCTCATAATGTCTCATAATATCTCATAATATCTCATAATATCTCATAATATCTCATAATGTCTCATACTATCTCATAATATCTCATAATGCCTCATAATGTCTCATAATATCTCATAATATCTCATATTGCCTCATAATGCCTCATAATATCTCATAATATCTCATAATGCCTCATAATATCTCATAATGCCTCATAATGTCTTATAATATCTCATAATGCCTCATAATGCCTCATAATGTCTCATAATATCTCATAATATCTCATAATATCTCATAATGTCTCATAATGTCTCATAATATCTCATAATGGCTCATAATGTCTTATACTATCTCATAATGTATCATGATGTCTCATAATGTCTTATACTATCTCATAATGTCTCATAATATCTCATAATGTATCATAATGTCTGATTGTAAAGCTTTGTTTTCTACGGTTTCCTGTTAGCGTCGTCGTTCCGTTCTCTCTTGCATGCGAACTACCATTCTGCATAAACGGGAAGAAAACGGGTATTATTAAGGGAGCGTGACTTACATGTGTTAGATAATAAAATAAACAACTAAAGCACTGTCATAAAGTTTTATTTTTAACTAAATTAAGTATAACCCAAATCTTATGCTTAGGAATAGAAAATAAAGTTTTACAACGTGTGGTTAATTAATGAAGCACTAGAAGAGTCAGTGTCAATATTTACTAATACCTGGCTATACTAATACATTACCATGAGTATCTAACTCAAGTTTTCTTGCGGAGGTGTTGGTGCACTAAGTACTGGTTAACCGCTGGCGCCTGTCCAGGAAAGGTGGTGTTAGGTAAACTGCCCGTCGCTCAAATGGGAAACCGGTAGCGACGTTATATAAACTTAAAGGCGTTCTCTACAGTTTTGTAAAAACAGGTTTACAATAATAGAATGTGTTTATACGTGGTACATCACTAGTACTATGCATTACTAACCTAAATATGAAATAAAATTTATATGTTAATGACTTCGTTTTTTTTATTAATTTTATTCATGACATGCCTATTTTCCATTTCGGCCAATAATTTCTCAATTTGGCGACAGAAGTAAAATATAAAAATATTTGCAATTATTATGTGTGTATTGATATACTAATATGTTAAATATGACTATTAATCATAATTGCATGTAACTACAAACATAAAATATGCATATTTAGAATATAATAATCCTAAATCATGAATCGTCCATGGTCAAGTACTTGATATTGATGAGATTTTTTGTATGTTTCATGTAATATTTAGGATATAATTTCAAATATTTTTTCCCCACAATAATAGAATTTCTTCAAATGTTGTATATCATTAGTTCAATGTATGCCTAAGTAAAATATTAAATAAAATTGGCATGTTAATGACTTCGTTTTTTATGAGTTAATTTGTATCATGCCAATTTTCTCACTTATATTTTAAAACTGTTGGAAATCTGTGCATCTCGCGTAAGCTTACAACAGGCATATTATTATATAAAAATAACGTTTACAACATTTTGGTCAGACGGTGTTATTGATATAGTGGTCTAGGATTGGTTTAAAAAGTGTAGGGAAGCCCTTAAGAGTTATTGATACATGAACTGATTGGTATTGTCACAAATAGTGAACATGACTTATAAATATTAAAATACAATATATGAGCTGCATTTTGGAATATTTAAAAATATTTGCAGACTATTTGGTGACAAATAAACAGCATGTTATAAATGCAGGTGTCAGTGCAACATTCACCACCAAATTACCTTCAGAGTAGGGGGTGGGTGCCTTTAGTGGGAAATTTAAAAAACGCAATCGGTCAACCCCATTGAAATTTGACATTTTCCTGTAGCTCAAAGGCCAGTCTGTTGAAAACTACTGTCTGTTGTGCCAAACTATTTGTGGGGAAAATATGATGGCACTGAGTGTTATAATGGTGGCCTATGGAAATTGCAATAGCGGTGTCTGACCTTATAGAAGATCTAATTATGTTCATGTATATAAATAAAGTATAAAAAACTGAGTGAGCGTACAATGTACACGTCGTAATAGTTTTCTACCGCGAACGTCTTTAAATAAAAAAATAAAAACAAAAAAACTCAAGTCCGACTAGCGCAGTGGTTAGCACGCTCGATTCTCACCAATGCATCCCGGGTTCGATCCTCGGACCGGGAAGTATGTGAGATGGTACGATGATTGCCAGATCGGACAGGTGAGTTTTCTCCAGGTACTCCGGTTTCCTCCTACACGAATGGCCACAAGAGTTATTGGTTCCCTATCACCGGGACCAGATATTTCACCAGTGCATTTATTTTAATATTGCCGGATTCATAATATAATGGGGTGTGTGTTTTACGTTTATTTATCGTCGCTACCGGTTACCCATATGAGCGACGCCTCCTGAAGAGATTAGTCAGTTTAGATGTTGGAGGATAGTGCAATGATACAGACAGAGACCCATTCCAGAGTCTCCTCTGGTTCTTTTACGTGCACGGTGTAAGCACCGACACGAGACCTCGGTTTAACGTCCCATCTGAAAGACTGTTAATTTTATTAGGGTCAGACGGGGGATCGAACCTGCGATCCCTGGATTACCAGTCCAGCGTGTTATCACTGGACTACATATCCGTCTGTAGTATAATGGGGTTTTAGTTGAGGCTTCTTAAATAGGTAAATAGGTTTAACTAGAAGCCGTCATTGCTTCGTGTATACAAAATAAGTCATTTGGAAGATCAATATATATATGAAAGCGTATATATATCCGCTCCAACGAAAGTGATTAATACTTGTTAAAGCTTGTTTCGCGATCGTTGTAAAATACATAGAGTTTAAATATATATATATATATATCTCAAGTGAGTTAAATAGATAATATCTTACATGTATATTGTGTACATTACCTTAGTGATATTTGTGATCGGCATTGATATGGTCTCCTCAAATGCTTCATAACCGGAACACAAACTTAGCATGATCAGTAGCTTCATCATGTTCATACGCCTGTTGATAACAAGAGAACAAGGTAACATGTATTCGTGGCGGTAATAATATAACTGTTGATTGATAAGAATTTCATCAACTAATCAGAACTTTGGGAGTAGTAGCAGCTGCGAAAATACATTTCACGATTTCCTTGAAGAACTAAAAAGAACCCGGCTCTTCTTATCAATTCGCAAATAACTGTATTCGCAGCGGTTTTCATTGTGACCTAGTAGACATATCTGGACTAAGACTGTAACGTTTTCGTAAATATATCTGTTGACACTCAAAGCAATGATTATAGTTGGCAACGTTAACCAGTCCAGCTAAGTCAAATCTTTATTTCGTCTGCTGTTGTCGAGTTGATACGGTCTTCAAATCACTTGCCCCTCACAGCTCGAAGTTCACAAGTTCGAATCCCACTGGAGCTGTCGAATTATTTCACGTGATAAGGTTATCCAGCTGGCTAGCGGAATATCGGTGGTTCTATCCGGTTACCAGTCCATGAAATACTGCTCGATGGTGCACCCGGGGTCTACCTCCATCAATACTAGCTGGAGAGTCGTCCTGTGACCTAATCTGCTAGTGCGACTTTAAACCTCAAAACAAACAAATAAACATAAACAAATGTGTCCGCTGTCGGAGACAGACATAACGGTTTATTCCTGAAACACCCACTTTCTAATTTTCATATTCCTGAAACCCCCACATTTTAATTTTCAAATTCCTGAAACACCCACTTTTAATTTATGTAACCCATGGTTACGGACTATAGTCTGTTTTACCTATTGGTGTAATATTTGCTGCATAAGGAGATATAAATGTAAAATATTTATAATTTAAGATTTGATAAATTATGTCTAAATACATTAATATTATTAGGACCATAAATTAATATTGATATTAAATAATCAGAATTGCCAATTAATTATTATTATTATTATATCAAAGTATAACAGTTTATATCAATTAATTAAGATTAATTAGGTTTCTTTGATCTTTTTTTAAAATATATTAGTTATAGTTTAAAACTGATAATTGATACATTGAAAAAGACAAGATTAACAGTTTGCAAGCAGTTTTCTTAATTAAAACTGATAATTGATACACGATGATGATGTTATTAAAGAAATAAGATTAATAGTTTGCAATCAATAGTGTTAATTTATTGGTATTTAAGTTTACTGTTTATCTTTTTGAATACTTTGATGTTTCATATAAATTCAACAGAGCAATATCTAAACAAAGAAATATTTATTTGAGTATATTAAAGGCGATAATTAATGTATTAAAAACAAGATACAAGACCATTAATTTTTATATAAATTGATACTGATATAATTTAGTTTCATTTTTGTGTACACGATTATCCTAGATACATGTAACATAATGGCTAATGCACAAGTACAAATACGATTTGTTAATAATCAGAAAGGTGGTGAAAGTCTTTTGATAGGTGGATTCAGATTTAATGTAAGTATACTTTTTTCTTTCTCTCCTGATGTGTGTCCGTCTGTCTGTCTATATAATGTGATGTATGTTCGTCCATCTGTCTGTCTGTCTGTAAGTCCATCCGTCTGTCTGTCTGTCTGTCGGTCTGTCTGTCTTAACACAATATGATGTTTGTCCGTCCGTCTGTACATGTGTTGTGAGTCCATCCATCCGTCTGTCTGTCTGTATTTAAATAATATAATGTATGTACATCTGTCTGTCTGTATTTACATAATATAATGTCTGTCCGTCTGTCTGTACACAATGTGTTGTGAGTCCATCCGTCCGACTGTCTGTCTGTATTTAAATAATATAATGTCTGTACGTCTGTCTGTCTGTATTTACATAATATAATGTCTGTCCGTCTGTCTGTCTTAACACGATATGATGTTTGTCCGTCTGTCAATATGATGTTTGTCCGTCTGTCAGTACGTCCGTCTGTCTGTCTATACACAATATGATATGTGTCCTTCCTCTGTCTGTATACAAACTTTTCCCTTCAGATGAAATCACGTAAACCTGATCGTATTTATTGGTCATGTTGTCAACAAGGATGCGGAACAAGGGCAACAACAGTTGATGGTAGATTAACCAAACATACTGACAACCACACACACCCGCCCAATAACGTAGACAATTACATTAGAAACATCATGGGAGATATTCGCAAACGTTGTCGGGATGAACTTACCCCTATTCCAACAATCTACGAGGAAGAAATTGCCAACATCCGCGGAAAAGATTGGGATGAAGAGACAGAACAAGTGGCAAGACATATACCAACGTTCCAAACGTGTAAGACTGCACTGTACAAAGAGCGGAGTAAACTTCGTCCCGTACTTCCAACGTCAACTGCTAACATCCAGTTAGAAGGAGAATGGACACAGACAAAAGCAGGCGGCGAATTCCTTCAAATCAACATCGACGAAAACAACAAAATGCTCGTCTTCGCAACTAGAACTGGACTACAACATCTGTGTGCAGCCAACACTATTTACGCCGACGGAACATTTTACACGTGCCCAAGTTTATTTCACCAGTTGTTTACGTTACATGGATTTATTGACGGTGAAATGTATCCGCTAGTATTCGCGTTTCTCCCAGGAAAATCAACTGACGTCTACGTGACATTTTTCAGCCAACTAAAACAGAAATGTGAGGAGTACGGTTTTGAACTTCAACCTGAAACTGTATTTCTAGACCACGAGGTGGCTTCCCGTAACGGCGCACAGAGAGTTTTTCCAGACACCAATGTGAAAGCTTGCTTTTTTCATTACACACAGTGCGTTTGGCGAAAAGTTCAAGCTTTAGGACTCTCTACAGCCTACAAGGAAAATGACACAATCCATCAACTGGTTAGACGAGCATCGGTGTTGCCATTAGTTCCAATAGCTGAGGTAGAGGACATTTGGTTTCAAGCGTTAGTGGCCATAGGGGAGGAGGATCTTCCTGCGAGCGTTACTGCCTTCACAGACTACGTAACAGAACAGTGGGTTGAGGGTGATAAGCCACTTTGGAATCATTATACAACTGTGGGTCCCAGGACAACAAACCATTGTGAAGGGTGGCACAGTAAATTGAAGAAGGCCGTACGACATGCCCATCCAAACATCTTCGGTATCATTTCCATACTACAGCGGATTGAAGCTGCTTGCTACATTAGGGTTCCTCAATACCAGGCAGGGGGCGTTCGTCCAGTCAAAAAAAGAAAGTATCGTCAGCTCGAGCAAAGACTAGCAGCCCTGAAAACACGTTTGGAAAACGGAGACATGACGGCGATGGAATACTCTGACGCAGCATCGCAACTTCTTCACCTCAAGTGAATGACTGACTGATTCATCATTAGTGATTGATTGACTGATGAGTACTGCAGATGAATCTGTGTTTAAAGATGATATAAATGTATAAAAAACTTGTCTTGTTTTATTAAATCATCCTAAGAAACAGACCATAGCTATAATTTGACCTAAGGCCGTAGGAAGGTGTTAATTGGAAAAAGCAAAATTCCTGAAACACCCACTTTTTTTGTTATCAAAATTTGAAAAGTGGGGGTTTCAGGAAGACACCGACATAACATAGAGCAAATAACGAATTCAATGAACATCGTATATTCAACACCAATATTATATTATTTGAACATACACGTACACTGATCATAACGCAATACGCCTAAATATACGTGGATGTATTTTTTTTAGGCATGGCAACGAATGTTCGATTATTCGAATATTCGTTCGAACGTCCGAATATTCGAATATTAAAACCATATTCGAATATTAAAAAAACATTCAAATCAAATTTTAATCAATTGCAGTTAAATCATAACTTAAAAGGATATATATGTTTGTTTAAATTTCAATCAATTAAGTTTCGAAAACAAAGAATGACCCAATGCGTGCCCGAAGGTGCGAAATGTCATCGCGATTTGGCTCCAAATAACAAAGGAGGGTGATGACATGTTGTTCACACCTTACAGGGGGTCACTAATTGATTAATGCAGTCTATTTGACGGGACACAAACTGAGAAGCATTTGTTTTACAGGTACTAACTGTAGTGGAAATCGAAAGTTGGAGAAATTTGCGAATATTCGAATATTCGTTCGGAAGATCATCCGAATATTCGAATATCACAATCACCATTCATTGCCATCCCTAATTTTTTTCAACATTTTGCCCCTTTTTACTATGTTGAATTACTTAACACACGGCAAGACCATCAGCAACACCCGATATGAAAATCTATTGAACATTTACAATATTGCATTTCTCAATGTAATACCTGCACTGTAACTATTAATATTAGGCTGTCCGATTAGCGCAGTTGTTAGCAAGCTCGCTTCTCACAAACGTAACCGGGGTTCAACGGTACAGTTGTCGCCAGATCGGACAGGTGGGTTTTCTCCGGGTACTCCGGTTTCCTCCCACAGGAATGACCACATTTACGCTTTCATCGCGCCAACGAGAGTGATTAATATAAGTTGTTAAAACTTGCTTTGGAATCGTTTTCAAATAAATGAAGTTCAAACTATGTAATGTAATATGATTATATTTGCTATGTCAGTTATGTGGTCTAGTTGAGGCACCTCTGAGAGGTTCTTCTGTCTTCTAGAAGGCGAAACGATGTCTGTTTAGGTCCACACTCCTCAACGTTGGTCATACCACAGTAGCATGAAAAACGGATCCGACAGGTAAACACCTTGTCGTCTATGTCACTCCAGGGACAGTCCATATCATCGCCACTTGTGTAGAACTGCTAGTTTATACAATTTATTTTTGCTCGATTGCGAAACAAGTTCTTACAACTTATATTAATCACTCTTGAGTCCTCATTCTTGATGGAACCCAACGCCACGATGGAGAGAGAAGAGGCAACATGGAGTTTAAACGCTTTGCCTAAGGGCACACTCGTAACGGCTCCAGCTGGGCTTGAACGATGCTAGAGAGTGCGTGAGGGGATGAACCGTGCTTATATCGATGAAGTCACGGAATGGAGACGACGACATATTTTTGTGTGGAACAGATCGATTATTGCATATTACTAACCGAGGTAATTTTTAGTTGCCTTTAGCTAACAAGTTCAGTTGTTTGGCTGTCACACGGTGTTAGCTAGGACTTTTCTTGATTGGGGTAATTGGTCAGGTGTAGTAGACATTGCATTCACATAGTCATCCATACCGGAAGTGGACATGTTTGTGGACTAAATTAGAGCGTGATAGCTTGGACATACAGAGAAACAGGTCCGGTTATTCATAGAAAAACTAAGTTGAACCTTATCAGTGACCTTCACTACCATATCTAGGAGGACAACGAGGAGACACCAAAACAACATGTGATAATACTAAAACAGTTCTCATGTCTATGTGTAATGTTAGTCACGTGATTGTGTTCCTTATTAAATGTGCAACAACCTCCAATTATCAATCGTACAGAACAGTAAGCGACACTAGAGGTAATGTTTTATGTTATTTTATTAATGTTATATTCATGTTCAAAGTGACCAGCACAATTTCTAAATATGGTTGTGATCAAGTCACTGTACTCGTTTTGTAAGTCGTGATAGTGCAGTGTAAGCTCGTTCGCTGTAGGTGTGAGAGGTCCGGCGTTCGCGCCCATCTGTAGTCGTTACGATTGGCACAATCACTTAAATCTCGCTATCGCTCTCGCTCCCTCGCTCCCTCCCTCGCTCGCTCGCTCGCTCCCTCCCACCTCCCTCCCATCCCCTCTCTCCCTCCCACCTCCCTCTATGCGGCGTAACAATGCATACTCTGGATTTTTGCGTCAATAAGTCAAATGTCTAGGTCGTTTGGCCCCCCTATATACACATTTGTTTCCGTTCGTAAACTTGTGTTATACAGTCTTCAAACTTCACTGACGCATCTGATGTGACATCATTATGTTATTCTAAAAGTATTTATTATTATTCAGCAAGCATTATTTTATATGAACAAGTTGGTTCTGTTACAGGTATCTGAAAATCATATTGCATACTACAAGAAAACAAGAAAGGCATATCAGAATGTGGCTGAATTCTCTCATGTGTATATTGTTAGGTAACGGCTTTTACTTCACTTTATTTGTTTAAGTTACATGTATATTTCATGGCGTAACTGTGTACTCTGGTTATAATTATTGTGTATGTGCATTAATGCTATAGTGTTAAACTATTTAAGAAGGCCCTAAGGACGATTAGTTCAGAACTAATTAGGTCACCCTCTATAAATAAAGACATATATCTATATTTATATAATGTACTAGTCAATACAATACGTGTTTTTCAGTTTTTGAATTATAATAATTAAATGTTTGTTACTTATTTATGTATTCCCTGCAATATATATGAATATTAGAATTCATTTAGAAATGCATTGTGTTGAAACAAGAACAGAATACGTGGTTACGATGTGTGCTCTCGTATATGTGTGTGTGTTTTACGCTTATTTATCGTCGCTAGCGGTTGCCCATATGAGCGACGCCTCCTTTTTTTTGGAGGATAGTGCAATGATACAGACAGAGACCCATTCCAGAGTCTGTCCTAGTTCTTTTTACGTGCGGGGTTGAAAGCACCGACACGACACATCGGTTTAATGTCCCATCCGCGTGTGTGTTTTACGTTTATTTATCGTCGCTACCGGTTGATCATATGAGCGACACCTCCTGAAGAAATTAGTCATTTTAGAGTGTTTAGACTATGATATGAGTTATTTTAGTATCGTTTAGCGGATCGAACATATGCGACCCCTGGATTACAAGTCCAGCTTATAGACAACTGATCCGCTACTACGTGTGTGTGTTTCGAGCATATATAAGTATGCCCGTCAGAAGTGTAAGTGAGTGAACAATTATCGCTCACATAGTGGGGCTGGACCCTGGCGTAGACAGGCAGGCAGGCAGGCAGGCAGGCAGGCAGGCAGGCAGGCAGGCAGGCAGGCAGGCAGGCAGGCAGGCAGGCAGGCAGGCAGGCAGGCAGGCAGGCAGGCAGGCAGGCAGGCAGGCAGGCAGGCAGGCAGGCAGGCAGGCAGGCAGGCAGGCAGGCAGGCAGGCAGGCAGGCAGGCAGGCAGGCAGGCAGGCAGGCAGGCAGCAGGCAGGCAGGCAACAGGCAGGCAGGCACACAGGCACACACAGGCATGATTATACACAATAGGCATGACATTATACACAATAGGCATGACATTATACACAATAGGCATGACATTATACACAATCGGCATGACATTATACACAATCGGCATGACATTATACACAATAGGCATGACATTATACACAATAGGCATGACATTATACACAATCGGCATGACATTATACACAATCGGCATGACATTATACACAATCGGCATGACATTATACACAATCGGCATGACATTATACACAATCGGCATGACATTATACACAATCGGCATGACATTATACACAATCGGCATGACATTATACACAATCGGCATGACATTATACACAAGGACACAAAACAACACAATCGGCATGACATTATACACAATCGGCATGACATTATACACAATCGGCATGACATTATACACAATCGGCATGACATTATACACAATCGGCATGACATTATACACAATCGGCATGACATTATACACAATCGGCATGACATTATACACAATCGGCATGACATTATACTCGTATTATCAAATATGCGAGACTTAAATAAAATGGACACTTGCGGGTAAAACTAGGACAATATCTGGAACAATAATTTAAATACCTAAAATTGATGAATGCTACAAAGATAGAAGCTTATATACGGACTTAAGACAGTAGCTATATCACATTGATTAAACACAATATTAAAACAGTAACTATATCACATTAATTAAACACAATATTAAAACAGTAACTATATCGTATTAATTAAACACAATATTAAAACAGTAACTATATCGTATTAATTAAACACATTAATTAAACACAATATTAAAACAGTAACTATATCGTATTAATTAAACACGATATTAAAACAGTAACTATATCGTATTAATTAAACACAATATTAAAACAGTAACTATATCACATTAATTAAACACAATATTAAAACAGTAACTATATCGTATTAATTAAACACGATATTAAAACAGTAACTATATCACATTAATTAAACACAATATTAAAACAGTAACTATATCACATTAATTAAACACAATATTAAAACAGTAACTATATCACATTAATTAAACACAATATTAAAACAGTAACTATATCGTATTAATTAAACACAATATTAAAACAGTAACTATATCGTATTAATTAAACACAATATTAAAACAGTAACTATATCACATTAATTAAACACAATATTAAAACAGTAACTATATCGTATTAATTAAACACAATATTAAAACAGTAACTATATCACATTAATTAAACACAATATTAAAACAGTAACTATATCACATTAATTAAACACAATATTAAAACAGTAACTATATCGTATTAATTAAACACAATATTAAAACAGTAACTATATCGTATTAATTAAACACGATATTAAAACAGTAACTATATCACTTAATTAAACACATATTAAAACAGTAACTATATCGTATTAATTAAACACAATATTAAAACAGTAACTATATCGTATTAATTAAACACAATATTAAAACAGTAACTATATCACATTAATTAAACACAATATTAAAACAGTAACTATATCACATTAATTAAACACAATATTAAAACAGTAACTATATCACATTAATTAAACACAATATTAAAACAGTAACTATATCGTATTAATTAAACACAATATTAAAACAGTAACTATATCGTATTAATTAAACACAATATTAAAACAGTAACTATATCACATTAATTAAACACAATATTAAAACAGTAACTATATCACATTAATTAAACACAATATTAAAACAGTAACTATATCGTATTAATTAAACACAATATTAAAACAGTAACTATATCACATTAATTAAACACAATATTAAAACAGTAACTATATCGTATTAATTAAACACAATATTAAAACAGTAACTATATCGTATTAATTAAACACGATATTAAAACAGTAACTATATCGTATTAATTAAACACAATATTAAAACAGTAACTATATCACATTAATTAAACACGATATTAAAACAGTAACTATATCCAATTAATTAAACACAATATTAAAACAGTAACTATATCGTTAATTAAACACAATATTAAAACAGTAACTATATCACATTATTAAACACGATATTAAAACAGTAACTATATCGTATTAATTAACACAATATTAAAACAGTAACTATATCACATTAATTAAACACAATATTAAAACAGTAACTATATCGTATTAATTAAACACAATATTAAAACAGTAACTATATCGTATTAATTAAACACAATATTAAAACAGTAACTATATCACATTAATTAAACACAATATTAAAACAGTAACTATATCACATTAATTAAACACAATATTAAAACAGTAACTATATCGTATTAATTAAACACAATATTAAAACAGTAACTATATCGTATTAATTAAACACAATATTAAAACAGTAACTATATCACATTAATTAAACACAATATTAAAACAGTAACTATATCGTATTAATTCCTATATCGTATTAATTAAACACAATATTAAAACAGTAACTATATCGTATTAATTAAACACGATATTAAAACAGTAACTATATCACATTAATTAAACACAATATTAAAACAGTAACTATATCGTATTAATCTATATCGCATTAATTAATTTATTTCAAAATTTGACTTCAAAATTGATATAAAACTATTAACTAATTACAACATAAGAGCCATAATTATAAAAACATGTCATTATTTCGCATATATATACATGATATATACAGAAGATCTCTTCTGGCAAGTAAACTATAATTGCAGTATTGTAAAACAACAAATAAAATTGCCTATTACATACATAGTAAAAAGTAAAAACATACAGTCTGTTCATTTATATTATCCAATCTTTCATTTCTTCTGATACCACATCCACTGTGAAGAGGTATTCAAATCAAACTGAAAAATATCCCAAAAGTAATGGTTTGCACAGCCAGTGCCGCATGTGAATAACGTCAATGTGTTACATATATTCCTCCGCCATATAATACAGTATACCAACCTTCAGTTTGCAATGGCCTGAATTCTTATACCACATCTTTTCTACACATCAACTACATGTAGTCTGAAGTCTTTTCAAGTCACATAATTTCTAACAAAACCACAAAAGCTATACACTGCCTGTCATGAAAATGCATTTTTTTCCAACAACAAAATGAACTATATTAGTTATTGAGACTACAGTTATACAACTTAATACATAGCTAAATCTACAATGCTTTATAAACAAACAATACACTAAAGAGTACTATATTTAGAGGCGCAAAAAAGACAGCTTGAGACAAGTCATGTTTTGTGGCTACATTTATTTACTACATGTATATAGGGTTCTACGTTATGCAACCGGTACGCTGTATTATACGCAAAACCACAACATGGTCACCTCCATACGGATATGTGTCCAGTGGTACACATCTGGAACCTGCTAATCCCGGGATCGCAGGTTCGATCCCCCGTCTGACCCTAATAAAATTAACAGTCTTTCAGATGGGACGTTAAACCGAGGTCTCGTGTCGGTGCTTTACACCGTGCACGTAAAAGAACCAGAGGAGATTCTAGAATGGGTCTCTCTCTGTATCATTGCACTATCCTCCAAAAATCTAAAATAACTAATCTCTTCAGGAGGCGTCGCTCATATGGGCAACCGGTAGCGACGATAAATAAACGTAAAACACACACACACACACACATGGTCACCTTGTCTTTGGGTCTGCTCTAATACAAGATGGCAGTGCAATAGTACGGTTTAATAGAATGCATTGTTTTTGTTTATTTATTTTTCAACATAGATTTATATCTGGTACATTTATACTAATTTAGCCAGTCCATGTAACTATATATGGAAGTTCGTGATAGCGCAGTGGATGCGCGTTCGCTTCAGGCGCGAAAGGTCAGGAGTTCGAGCCCCGCTGGAGCCGTTACGATTGTGCCCTTAGGCAAGGCATTTAAATTCCCATGTTGCCTCTTCTCTCTCCCTGGGGTATCGAGGGTGATTAATATAAGTTGTAAGAACTTGCTTCACAATCGAGCTAAAATAAATTTGTTTAAACTAAACTATATATGTCCCGTGTCGTCATTAATCAATGTACTTCTATAGTGAAGCTGAAACAATCGCAGAAAATAAGAAATATTGACGGAATTTCTTTACTTCAAAGAGATTGAATCAATAAATATCGATATTTATTTTGAAAATGAAGAAATTTTCAAATAACACCAATGTGGGACAACGGCAAGCATAATTATACTGTTGCTTCATCCATACTTTTATTTAAATGTTGGAGAGCGTAACGGTACCATTATTGGTGTTCTTACTATGCTGTCCTATGATATGCTGTCCTGTGCTATGCTATGCTATGCTGTCCTGTGCTGTGCTATGCTGTCCTGTGCTATGCTGTGCTATGCTATGCTGTCCTGTACTG
>CM026401.1:51161763-51243949 GCA_014843695.1 Archivesica marissinica | reverse complement strand
TATTGTTTGTACCTACATATTGTTTGCACCTACATGTTCAAACAATTCCTGCAACTGTAAACACTGACACAACTATAAGTATGTTCATGGAACAAATACAACTATATTTTGACTACCGCAACTAATTCATGTGTAAGTCAGTGTTCGACAACCATTTTTAATTGGTAGGCATGTATTATCAACTTATTGTTAGTCAATTGATGCCAACAGCTCAGTAATGTTTGAGATCATTTAGAGTACTTTACTACGGGATTAATTTACAGGCTTGACTTAGGACACGTCTTTGAAAAATGTCATTGGTTGAATGTTTTAGAGTGTAAATAGTTATGCAGAATATAAGTTAGAAAAAAACAGATTTAAAAGGCCTACAGACAGATCTGTAGTCCAGTGGTTAACACGTTGGACTGGTAATCCAAGGATCGCAGGTTCGATCCCTCGTCTGACCCTATAAATAATATTCAACAGTCTTTCAGATAGGACATTATACCGAGGTCTCGTGTCGGTACTGTACACCGTGCACGTAGACGAACTAGAGGAGACTCTGTGGGTATCTGTCTGTATCATTGCACTATCCTCCAACAATCTAAAATGACTAATCTCTTCAGGAGGCGTTGCTCATATGGCCAACCGGTAGTAATAGACAAGCAGGAACATAGAGTAGACAAGTAGGAACATAGAGTAGACAAGCAGGAACATAGAGTATACAAGTAGGAACATACAGTAGACAGGTAGGAACATACAGTAGACAAGTAGGAACATAGAGTAGATACTCAAGAACATAGAGTAGACAAGCAGGAACATAGAGTAGATACGCAGGAATATACAGTAGACAAGCAGGAACATACAGTAGACAAGCAAGAACATACAATAGACAAGCAGGAACATACAACAGACGAGCAGGAACATGACATACAGTAGAGAAACAGGAACATACAGTAGACAAGCAGTAATATACAGTAGACAAGCAGTAACATACACTAGACGAGCAGGAACATGACACACAGTAGAGAAATAGGAACATAGAGTAGACAAGCAGTAACATACACTTGACGGGCAGGAACATGACATACATTAGAGAAACAGGACCATACAGTAGACAAGCAGGAACATGACATACAGTAGGGAAACGGGAACATACAGTAGACAAGCGGTAACATACAATAGACGAGCTGGAACATGACAAAGAGTAGAGAAACAGGAACATACAGTAGACAAGCAGGAACATGACATACAGTAGGGAAACGGAAACATACAGTAGACAAGCAGTAACATACACTAGACGAGCAGGAACATGACACACAGTAGAGAAACAGGAACATACAGTAGACAAGCAGGAACATGACATACAGTAGGGAAACGGGAACATACAGTAGACAAGCAGTAACATACACTAGACGAGCAGGAACATGACACACAGTAGAGAAACAGGAACATACAGTAGACAAGCAGTAACATACACTTGACGGGCAGGAACATGACATACAGTAGAGAAACAGGACCATACAGTAGACTAGCAGGAACATGACATACAGTAGAGAAACAGGAACACACAGTATACAAGCAGTAACATACACTATACGAGCAGGAACATGACAAACAGTAGAGAAACAGGAACATACAGTAGATAAGCAGGAACATGACATACAGTAGGGAAACGGAAACATACAGTAGACAAGCAGTAACATACACTAGACGAGCAGGAACATGACACACAGTAGAGAAACAGGAACATACAATAGACAAGCAGGAACATGACATACAGTAGGGAAACGGGAACATACAGTAGACAAGCAGTAACATACACTAGACGAGCAGGAACATGACACACAGTAGAGAAACAGGAACATACAGTAGACAAGCAGTAACATACACTTGACGGGCAGGAACATGACATACAGTAGAGAAACAGGACCATACAGTAGACTAGCAGTAACATACACCAGACGAGCAGGAACATGACACACAGTAGAGAAACAGGAACATACAGTAGACAAGCAGTAACATACACTTGACGGGCAGGAACATTACATACAGTAGAGAAACAGGACCATATAGTAGACAAGCAGGAACATGACATACAGTAGGGAAACGGGAACACACAGTATACAAGCAGTAACATACACTAGACGAGCAGGACCATGACAAACAGTAGAGAAACAGGAACATAAGTAGACAAGCAGGAACATGACATACAGTAGGGAAACGGAAACATACAGTAGACAAGCAGTAACATACACTAGACGAGCAGGAACATGACACACAGTAGAGAAACAGGAACATACAGTAGACAAGCAGGAACATGACATACAGTAGGGAAACGGGAACATACAGTAGACAGGCAGTAACATACACTTGACGGGCAGGAACATGACATACAGTAGAGAAACAGGACCATACAGTAGACTAGCAGGAACATGACATACAGTAGAGAAACAGGAACACACAGTAGACAAGCAGTAACATACACTAGACGAGCAGGAACATGACACACAGAAGAGAAACAGGAACATACAGTAGACAAGCAGTAACATACACTTGACGGACAGGAACATGACATACAGTAGAGAAACAGGACCATACAGTAGACAAGCAGGAACATGATATACAGTAGGGAAACGGGAACATACAGTAGACAAGCAGTAACATACACTAGACGAGCAGGAACATGACACACAGTAGAGAAACAGGAACATACAGTAGACAAGCAGTAACATACACTTGACGGGCAGGAACATGACATACAGTAGAGAAACAGGACCATACAGTAGACAAGCAGTAACATGACGGGCAGGAACATGACATACAGTAGACAGGCAGGGTATTCCTAAATACACTGTACTGTAGACTAGTTATATTGCTCGCCACATTATGTAACTTTATTTACTTCAACAATGACTCATTAAAATTAAAATATTTAATGGTATACAATTCCTCAAGTATAATGTTATGTTATGTTATATTTCGGGTTTTACGCCTGCATCAGCACCATTTTGGGCTATATCGCCGGCGGGCAGTTTACCTAACAACACATTTCCTGGGCAGGCTCCAGCGGTTAAACTTGGCAACCTCCATAAAAAAAACTGCCAACTTTTTCATATAAATGAGACACGGCCTGAGCGGGGCTCGAACCCGTGACCATCAGTGATGATAGGTTACAGTGGTATACAATTCAGCGACCTTAACCACTCGACCACAAAGGCGGACCTATCACTCAAGTATAATGTACGTGGAATAATGAGCGGTATCGCCCGTGTAGCCAACCTGTTGCAGACGCTTGAAATAGACGTTGCGTTTCTGACAGAACTCACACGGTTACCACAATCGAATCAGTTATGCATTCTGTTCATAACAATTAAGTATTCTATTCTGAATGTGATGCATCGGTAAATATTTGGAAAACTACAATATATGGCAATGGGAGAGTTAGTAACTTAGTAATCTCTTTAAAGGGGGTACATTTCACGTGTAGCTATTTGGAACATTTTTCTTCGTCAATGATGTCTGGAATCGAAATAGCCTCTCCTAACCACAGATCGAGTTTTGCCTTTTCTGTACGTATGTCATCAGTAAATTTACTAATTTGTGATGCACAATATTATATTGAATGAGTGATACTCTTAAATCACTGACGAATACATATTCACAATATGGACATGTAATAGTCTTAGGTGACCTTAATGCGGAATGTTAGCTTTACAAATGATAGATGTTTAATACTGTCTAAGTTATACACATATATCACATAATCACACTGTGCATGTCGGCGGTACAATTTCAAACCAACAAAACGCGCATACAATATGATGTTATAATAATGTACATACACACACGTCTTATGTATGTAGGTTTTAGATACAGAGATAGCAAGCTGTACCGAACACCTACTTATATTGTTAACACTTGACAGTCAGTAATGGATAATAGTTCAGAAATTGGTTAGCACAAGGTCACCAAAGAGAATTTAGACAACTATAAGAAACAGCTATTGCGGTTTTTTAATTACCGTTAATAAAATCAAAGCACTTGTTCCAGAATACATCTAAATCATCATGTGTGTTTTCTCGCGGGTATTCCAAGCATGTATATGTCTTAATGTAATCCATCATTTCAATGGACATGTCCTTGGCTGGTATGTCTTCCAGTAGTATCACCATTATAACTGTCCTCTCATTGTACAGTGATTCCATGCGCGCTATATTCAACTCGTATGCACACCATTCACTAGCAATAAACGCTCTTGAAAAGAACAGCAATGTCCTCTTACTTCCATTGATTCCTTTAGAGATGTTATAAGCTATCGATTCCCCCGGTGGAAAATCTCTCTCATGAATACAGAGTCTTAAACCATGCTAGCCCTCTAGTGTATCCATTGCTGCAACTCTAGCAATTCCAAAGTCATCGGAACAATACGATATGAATGCATCATAGTCATACAAGTTTTCATACTCACCATTACTTAGTTTGGTTTTGATCTGAAGTCTAGTCATATAATAGAAATATCGCAATTTCCATCTGTATCGGTACGATAGTGCTGACACTAGTAGAGAAAGTCCGAGGGTCAATGCCACACAACACAAACTTAGTAATACAGTATACGATGCACACTCGCGGTCCAGTTCAAAGATAATGAATTGCAAATGTTGCAGGTACACCAGTGAATTGTTTTTCACAGTACATTTATACATATCTAAGTCAACGAAATGTGTTCGATACCGTTTAAGCCATTTCAAAACATTTAATGTTTCACAGTTACAGAGTAGTTTGTTTTTGCCTAAATCAATTGAAATATTGGCAGATATGAGATGGTCGATCTCGTGCATTGTTTGTACGGAAAGAACTGATATATCATTATTAGATATATTTAACATTTTCAATTTTGGAAGATATTTTAAAGATATGTTGAATGTTTCAAGCGCATTCTGGCTGATATCAAGATATTCTAGAGCTGTCATATTTGAGAATGATTGTTTAAGCATACAATGAATTATGTTATCATCCAGTCGTAGAACAGTCAAAGAAGGTAGATAACCAAATCTTTCTCCCAATAAGCACCCAATTTCTCCAAGAGAATTTGATGACAAATTTAGAACACGAAGTCTGTCGTGAATCAATGCATCTTCTTCAATGTCATTAATTTTAAACCCAGCTAAATCTAAGAACTCTAGATTTGGGACACTGTCTAATAACTCTGCTGTGATTATTTTGTCGTTGAGAGGGTTTGAATTCCACGACAAGTCAAGATGTTTGACATTTGTAAATGTGTATAAGGTATTCATATGTACAGGGTAGATTGAATGTGTGTAATAGATACTCTCTAAATTGTCTTCAGCTAGGTCAACCTGTTTTTCAAAAAGCGTATTTTGAAGCATTTTCGTATTTGCTTCGTTTGTTCGAATACTACCAATACAATAATTTTGATCTCTTGCATCAAAAGTTGTCAACGTCCGCCAGTTAATTAGTTGACGTCCTAAGAATATGTACCCCAAACAGTTATTCCTTAGCTTGATGACTTTCAATGATTCGGGTATCAGAATTTGATCACTTGATTTACTTTTGAACCCATTATTCGATATATCTAAATATTCAATTGACCGAGAAGCATACAGCGGCGAGAACGCGCGGTTAAGAGAAAAATGTTCATCCATACCACAGCTAATGCCTCTTATTGAAAGCGATTTGAAATAATTCAACGTGCTAACAGATGCAGATATATTTCCCATGATATCATCTACATCGCTCTCAAAGAAAACAAATATGCTGTCATATTGTTGATCAACTACTAACGCTACCAAGTTAGCCAAGAAGGAGAATGTGGTATTTTCATACATAATATTATTCCAGAAACCACCAAACACATCTAAGTGAATCTTTATCTCCAACTCATTCAGAGCTGGCATTCTAGGAAAGCAATTGCTATTGAAGTTCCTATACAAGCAATATTGGGAGTTTTGTATTTGGAGTGTTTGGATATTCCAAAACGTTGTCTTATTACACGCACTTTTCAAAATGTCAGAATATAATTTGGAGTCAAGATATAGTTTTCTGATTCGTGTTAAACCATTCACACATGGTGTTATATTCCGTTGCAGCGGTTTAGAACAGTAACAGTCCTCCGACTGGACATTGTCTTCTTTTTCACGTAACGTTATTGCAAATTCTGTCAAAGAACTAAGGTCAGATATCATAGTGTCAATGTAAAGAACATCCATCGTAATAAGATCGGACTGGCGAATAAAAAGCTTTGATAGATTGATAAGTCCGTTAAAAGCAGCTATATCAATATAGGTCAATGGATTGTTTGATAAATCAAGGTAGTACAAGTGTGTCTGCCCTTTCATGCTACCATTGTTTATCTTGAATATCCGATTATTTGATAAATCTACCTCGTAACTATCTTCAGGTAATATCGGTATATTAATCAAGGCTTTGTGTGAACAGTTCACATTAATGTTCCCTGCTTGTATAAGTATTCTACAAGGATGTGCATTGACACCCATTTTGTATATTGTGTTGGCTTCGATATCAGGTGGGTTGTCCGGAAAACTTGACCGCTGATACGTTGAGCATGCATATTGTCCTAAGTAAAGGAGAAACAGTATCAGCGATGTCATGGCGTCCATAGTGTGTGTCATCTGTAAGAAATAAATCAAATTTATATATGTTTTATTCAGCATACAGAATATTATACTTTACGTAATGATTTCATTCAAAACGCCGAGTGAAGATAAATATTTCCATCGAAACAAGTGTATTGTGTTGTAAATTATTATCATTATATAATATGCTATTGGAGAATGATGCTATTGAATACACACTGTGATAATAGAGAATTCTACTATTGAATACAATATGCTATTAGAAAATGTTGCAATTGAATACACTATGCCATTAGAGAATGTTGCTAATGAATACACTATGATAATAAAGAATTCTACTGTTGAATACAATATGCTATTAGAGAATGTTGCTATTGAATGCACTAGCTATTAGATAATGCTGCATTTGAATACATAATGATCTTAAATAATGCTGATATTGTGATAATAGATACATTGATGCACTATGATATAAGAGAATGCTGCTATTGTGTACATTGTGATATTAGAGAATGCTGCTATTGGGTGCATTATGATATTAGAGAATGTTGCTATTGGGTACATTGTGATATTAGAGAATGTTGCTATTGGGTACATTGTGATATTAGAGAATGCTGCTATTGTGTACATTGTGATATTAGAGAATGCTGCTATTGGGTACATTATGATATTAGAGAATGTTGCTATTGGATACATTATGATATTAGAGAATGTTACTATTGGATACATTGTGATATTAGAGAATGCTGCTATTGGGTACATTATGATATTAGAGAATGTTGCTATTGGGTACATTATGATATTAGAGAATGTTACTATTGGATACATTGTGATATTAGAGAATGCTGCTAGTGTGTACATTGTGATATTAGAGAATGCTGCTAGTGTGTACATTGTGATATTAGAGAATGTTGCTATTGGGTACATTATGATATTAGAGAATGCTGCTATTGGGTACATTGTGATATTAGAGAATGCTGCTATTTGGGTACATTATGATATTAGAGAATGCTGCTATTGGGCACATTATGATATTAGAGAATGCTGCTATTTGGGTACATTATGATATTAGAGAATGCTGCTATTGGGCACATTATGATATTAGAGAATGCTGCTATTGTGTACATTGTGATTTTAGAGAATGTTGCTATTGGGTACATTGTGATAATAGAGAATGCTGCTATTTGGTACATTATGATATTAGAGAATGTTGTTATTGGGTACATTGTGATATTAGAGAATGTTGCTATTGGGTACAATGTGATATTAGAGAATGTTGCTATTGGGTACAATGTGATATTAGAGAATGCTGCTATTGTGTACATTGTGATATTAGAGAATGCTGCTATTGTGTACATTGTGATATTAGAGAATGCTGCTATTGAATACACTATGGTATTAGAGAATGCTGCTATTGAATACACTATGGTATTAGAGAATGCTGCTATTGAATACACTATGGTATTAGAGAATGCTGCTATTGAATACACTATGGTATTAGAGAATGCTGCTATTGAATACACTATGGTATTAGAGAATGTTTATGCTGACTACAATATTCTATTAGAAAATGCTGATATTGAACACTTTCCATCACAGTACATCTGTCCTGGCCGAATCTCTCTTTTATATGTGTGTATGACTGAGATCAGTGCTGATAGGCTCGTCAGTAAAACCCGTGGTGAATACATTGAACAGCTAATCCAGGTGTCTTAGTTTAGTGTATACAAATTTATTTTAGCTCGATTGCGAAACAAGTTATTTCAACTTATATTAATCAATCTCGAGACCTCATTCCTGATGGAATCCATCGCCACGAGGGAGAGAGAAGAGGCAACGTGGAATTTAAATGCCTTGCCTAAGGGCACAATCGTAACGGCTCCAGCAGGGCTCGAACACCGGACCTTTCGCACCTGAAGCGAACGCGCATCCACTGCGCTATCACGACTTCCACTCATAGTCATAGTTTCGATACCCACCCACCACCCCCACAATCCGTCTGGCCCTCATGATATTAACAGTCTTGCAGATGGGAGTACAAACCATAGTCTCATATGTAGCGGTGTTGGAATTAGGGCATATTCTGAATACAACACTACCCATCGCAAATTCAAATGATAGCGAAATGGTAGCGCGTTCGCTTCAGGTGCGAAAGGCCTGGAGTTCGAGCCCCGCTGGAGCCGTTACGAGTGTGCCCTTAGGCAAGGCATTTAAGTTCCACATTGCCTCTTCTCTCTCCCTCGTGGCGATGGATTCCATCAGAATGAGGTATCGAGAGTGATTAATATAAGTTATAAAAACTTGTTTCGTAATCGAGCTAAAATAAATTTGTATAAATTAAATTAAAATAACTAACTATTACACCTCTGCTTACATCGCCCCGCTAAACATTGGGGCGAAGACGCCCCGATTAACAAGGGGGCGACGATATAAATAAACGAATTCCAAATGAAATGTACCATTCTAATGTAATCAATAGTAAACAGGTTATACACTAAGAGATGCAAAGCACATTATGAAAATGCAAATGGTTCAGGTCAACATTTGAACAACATTATACAACAGCCCGCACCACACCCACATCATAGCATACTAGTCAGAGAAAGAACATAAATTATAACCTGAGTGTGGAATAATTAATCCAATACAATGTTCCATATAGTATTTACTCGTGTGGATATTCACTGAAACTGATCATCTAGTTAATTTCCTACTAGTTCCACAGGCGCTTGGGGTCTGGACAAATGTTTTCCGGTTCAAAACCACAAAACTAAAAATCGTTTCTTTTGTTTTTGGTATTTAGGAGCAATATTGATACACTAGGCTTGGCACTATACATAATGTTAGGCCATTCTAAGCAAGCTTAAAAATTACACCTTGTCACTATCAATTGGGGGCAATATCAAGGCTATATAACCATTTTTAAACTTGGAATGGCCTAAAAAAATATGCATAGTATCGATTCTATAGTGTATCATAGTGTTCTTAAAAAACCAGAACGAAAAACTTTTTATAGTGTTGTAGTTTGAACATGAAAACATGTGTCCAGACCCCAAGCGTCTGTGCTAGTTTCGCTTCCTTGTTTCGAACCTTCATATAACTTCCATGTTCTGATTAAGTAAAATGTATGGGTAGAATAACTTAGCGCATGCGTACAAGAGAATTAAGCTTTAATTTAGATAAGCACAAACTCATAATACATAAAGTGCTGTAATTGCATGAATGGCATCTGTAATATACATGCATGTCCGTATAAAGTAAGAACAAGAAAAAGTATTACATATAAATATGTAATAGAAGGACGATTGAAAATTCACTCTGCATAATACACACTCGGATAGTGTATTGAGTGAATGTATATAAATTATAAAGTGCATAATTTAGTAATTAAATGCAAACATGTGCACACACCAGTGAAAGCGTGGAACTAGTTTCTTGAAAACAATTGGACAATTCTAATGCCTATAATACGAATACATAGCAGTAATTATTATCACATAAATTCCCCATTCGTCCAGAACATATTAGCTAAACAGTGATAATTGCCCTTTGTTATGTTATGTTATATTTCGGGTTTTACGCCTGCATCAGCACCATTTTGGGCTATATCGCCGGCGGGCAGTTTACTTAACAACACCTTTCCTGGGCAGGCTCCAGCGGTTACTTGGGTGCACCAACCTCCGTAAGAAACTGCCAACTTTTTCATATAAATGAGACACGGCCCGAGCGGGGCTCGAACCCGTGACCATCAGTGATGATAGGTTACAGTGGTATACAAGTCAGCGACCTTAACCACTCGACCACGGAGGCGGACTAATTGCCCTTTGTATCTATGTCGTTGCTTTCATGCCGCTAAACAGCGTGGATAACCGTTAATATTATATCATACATATCCGTGTTGAGGGTGTGTGTGTTTTTACGTTTATTTATCGTCGCTACCGGTTGCCCATATGAGCGACGCCTTTACAGTCCCATCTGAAAGACTGTTAATTGCATTAGTGTCAGACAGGGGATCGAATCTGCTATACCTGGATTTCCAGTCCAACATGTTAACAACTGTTCTACAGTCTACATAACCGTCTGTAATATAGCCATTTACGTTCGTCTTACGTACAATAAATCGGCGCGTAAAGTTTTATGTTTTGTTTTAGCTACTCTAAAATGCAGTCCAACTTCGCCCAGGAAAACGGCTCGAGATAAAAATATGTTACGGTATGTTATCGAACCGCCTGAAATGAATAGTATATACAAGTAGTACACGGTTTTGTTGTAAAAGTGTGATTTTACGTTTATTTATCGTCGCTACCGGTTGCCCATATGAGCGACGCCTCCTGAAGAGATTAGTCATTTTAGATGTTTGGAGGATAGTGCAATGATACAGACAGAGACCCATTCCAGAATCTCCTCTGGTTCTTTTACGTACACGGAGTAAAGCACCGACACGAGACCTCGGTTTAACGTCCCATTTGAAAGACTGTTAATTTTATTATGGTCAGACGGGGGATCGAACCTGCGATCCCTGGATTACCAGTCCAGCGTGTTACCACTGGACTACAGATCCGTGTAGAATAGAACGCGGTCGATATTTATATTTAGTAGCGGGCCAGTGACAAGCCATACCCATAAGCCATGTATAATATAACCCATAACCCCCTACCCCATTTCCCTCCCCATACTGTGCACAACATACTCGGTTTAGGTTTCAATGAAAATCTATCATTGTGTTCTCGTGCGCGATATCAGGGGTGGATTAAGGAATTGAAGTGATGTTATATGTTATATTTCGGGTTTTACGCCTGCATCAGCACCATTTCGGGCTATATAGCCGGCGGGCAGTTTACTTAACAACACCTTTCTTGGGCAGGCTCCAGCGGTTAACCAGTACTTGGGTGCACCAACCTCCGTAAGAAACTGCCAACTTTTTCATATAAATGAGACACGGTCTGAGCGGGGCTCGAAGCCGTGACCATCAATGATGATAGGTTACAGTGGTATACAAGTCAACGACCTTAACCACTCGACCACGGAGGCGGACGGAATTGGAGTGAAAGTTGGAATTAGTTGGCTAGGCAGTCTGGGGCATGCCTCCCCACCCCCAGCCTCGCCACCCCCAGCCTCCCCATCTCCCAGCCTCCCCATCCCCCAGCCTCCCCATCCCCTAGCCTCCCCATCTCCCAGCCTCCCCATCCCCCAGCCTCCCCATCCCCTAGCCTCCCCATTCCCAGCTCCCCATCCCCCAGTCTCCCATCCCCAGCCTCCCCATCTCCCAGCCTCCCCACCCCCAGCCTCCCCATCCACAGCCTCCCATCCCCCAGCCTCCCCATCCCCCAGCTCCCCACCCCCCAACAGTGAATAAATATATTAAACTATCAAAAGGTCAAAATCGAAAGCACCAAGACACAAAAACATGTTTAAACATTACTTACTATATGACCATAGGCCAAAAAACAGTGTCTTGTGCCTGTAATCGAAAGCATAAAATAGTACTCAACTATATAGGTTCTAAGGATAATCCGTATACTGTTCTTGTAATTGGTGTATTTACATAATAATTGTAAATAATGAACTAAAACAGTTGACCAAATTATAGCATAGTTTACGCTCATAGACGCTCGGGGTATGGACACATGGTTTCGACTTTAAAGAATTGGATGTGGATTAAACAATGTTTGATAGTGTGTCAAACCTATGGTGTATCATAATGTTCTGTAAAAATGTTTAAAACATGTTTTGGTTTTGAACCCGAAACCATTTGTCCAGACCCCAAGCGTCTGAGATACGCTCTGAGCGTATCGCAGCCCGTATTGAATCTAAGCTTGGCATAGTTTAGGGGGCGGGCGCCGGTTTCACCACCTCCTCCGGAACCGCTAGTGGACATAGCTTGGCCTGTGATGATGCACCGTTGAAAAATCCATATCCCCAGTGTTCTGAAGCACATATTCGTGGTATCCTTTCTTGGCAGATAAAGTCCGAGATATCCCGAAATGTGCATCGGTCCATTTAGTTGGAATCCTTGGTTTTTATTGTAATTCCCAAACCATATGTTGCGGTATAAATGTGATTTTATCATGTTAATTAATTGATAAAAACATGTTACAGATTGGTATAGTATAGGGTATATGTCGATATGTAGTAATTTAATAACTATAAGAAGAGACGGTGAAAATTGATAGCATGCTGTGCAAAGGAACCCACGATAACACCAGAGGAAAAAATTAACTGAATTCAACCTATAAGCTTTTTAGAGAGTATTCAGGGGCAGTAACTGATCGACGTATCTCATCATCTACATACGCTTCAAACAAGTATTTTGTTGAACATATTCGTGGTATCTTTCTATGTTAATTCGATCAGATTCGAAGTAAGAACCGTCTTCAGATAGGGTGACGCTAAGCAGCCCGTATTGAATCTAAGCTTGGCATGGTTTAGGGGGCGGGCGCCGGTTTCACCACCTCCTCCGGAACCGCTAGTGGACATAGCTTGGCCTGTGATGATGCACCGTTGAAAAATCCATATCCCCAGTGTTCTGAAGCACATATTCGTGGTATCCTTTCTTGGCAGATAAAGTCCGAGATATCCCGAAATGTGCATCGGTCCATTTAGTTGGAATCCTTGGTTTTTATTGTAATTCCCAAACCATATGTTGCGGTATAAATGTGATTTTATCATGTTAATTAATTGATAAAAACATGTTACAGATTGGTATAGTATAGGGTATATGTCGATATGTAGTAATTTAATAACTATAAGAAGAGACGGTGATAATTGATAGCATGCTGTGCAAAGGAAACCACGATAACACCAGAGGAAAAAATTAACTGAATTCAACCTATAAGCTTTTTAGAGAGTATTCAGGGGCAGTAACTGATCGACGTATCTCATCATCTACATACGCTTCAAACAAGTATTTTGTTGAACATATTCGTGGTATCTTTCTATGTTAATTCGATCAGATTCGAAGTAAGAACCGTCTTCAGATAGGGTGACGCTAAGCACACCGCATAGTCCGTCTCCTCAGACACGCGAGCTTTGCACACAGAATATATCATATGTCTACGTCTTTCTAGTCCATGCATATTACGTCCGATAACAACAAGCAGCTCATTGGCCAGTTTTCTATTCTTCTCTTCCACCGATTGGCTATAACTGATTTCAAAGGTATGCTTTATTCCCAGCAGTGCTTGGGCCATATTCAACTGGAAAACTCTCTTCCAAATCAAAGAGGACCCTTCGGGGATGCTCTCTAGGCTTGCCATGCCTAGCTCACATTCTAGAATAATATTTTGTACTTTGTATTCAGCTGGAGACGCGTCCTGAACACACCGGGAAATGTATTGCTGGTCATGGTAAACAAGTGTCCTAGTGAACGAATGAGGAGAGCTATTTGCAAGAACATGTGCCTCGCGTATGTATTCCTCTGCGGCATCAAAATTACCTACCAGAGCAGCTGTGATAGCTTTCTTGCCATAAAAGACAATATTTGAAAGTGTGCCGTCAACATCGTGCGTAATACAAGAAACTAGTTCATCTAACAGTTCCTCTCTGAGAGTGGCACTCTTGTGCTGTTGTACTCCCAGCCATGTATAAATTGCAATTTTATTCAGAACAGTTTGTTTTTTATCCGAAATGGTACTGTTTGCTAGAAAGACTTTATGTGAATCGATATTTTTTCCTGTAAGACCATCTTTCGATCACCAATAACATTGTCATCCAAAAGGCTGTTCATGTCTCTGTATACACGAGGTATATCATTAGACATAGACATACCTGCAAAGGTCATGATGGTAAATCATTTGGATAACTCGAACACTTAAATAGTGATATTATATATGACATATATATGAAATTTGGCTCCTGTGTTATAACTGTATATGAACTTAATATCATATATACTTTTATTAAGCTTCGTAAAACATAGATATATCGATAATATACTGCTTCAAAACAACTGTGTAAACTGCTCCAAGTGACATGATATGCAAGGAAATCGCTTGTAGCATAGAAGCATCCCCCCGCACTAATATCAGGCGCGTAGCTAGGCATACGCATGTACGCACGTGCGTAAGATTTATTTTGACAGTTCCTGAAAATGAAAATGAAATAAATGCGAAAAATGCAATAAAAATTGGATCGTAAGGGGGGAACACAGACATTGATCATTCACAAGAAAGCAGACATGATCGAAATGCCAACAGATATTGATTGTAGCTGATGTTCATAGTAGGCAAAAGTCACCTGAGACCATATAGTGAGGGGAAATATCTCCGGATGGAGCATGCCCCCGGACACCACTAGGATGGTGCGTAATCCATATTTAGGTCTAGCTACGCGCCTGACTATATAGACTGGTCGCACGTTCAGGGCTCACATATTTTTTGTCTGGCTATGCCGCTGTTAAACATACATTAATAGGGTAATATGGGGGTAGACTTTTACATTGCAAGTGAAATAACCGGATGCAAATGTGTTATTGTATTTGGCTTATTGGGTCGTTGTTCCTTTCTAGTTGATTAACCCATTTCATTCTGGATACATTTAAAGGCTTTTGCAAACAACATAGATCCAGATCAGCCGCAGCGTGCTGATCAGGATCTATGTTGTTTGCTACATAGCCAAGTGTCTTAACAAGATCATCTGAATAGCAAACAGCATAGAGTCTAGTTTAAACATATTTTATTTTATCAATATTTACATCATGTTGTAACATTAATATACAAGAACAAATGGATTACATCGGAAGCTAGTAGCATAGAGTCTGATCAGACGGGTGGTTGATCTGGCTCTATGTTCTTTGCAAATACTGTTTTAGCGTTATCCAGAATGAAATGGGTTAACATATGAGAAGTATTCATGTTTCGAGATGTAATATTTGTCGTAGTGCCCACTCATTGTGGCGTCCGTGGTCCAGTGGTAGAGCGTCGGATTTGGAATCGAACGGCCCCGGGTTCGAGACTCGGTCAGGCCACGTATACATGTAGTGTCATTGAGCAAGGCACCTCACACACATTGCTTAGTACTGGTTAATCGCTTAGGTCGGCTAAGCCTGCCCAGGAAAACATGTCTAAGTCCCCGCGAGGGGTTTGACATTAAAGGAACATACATACATACAATATTTATAATATTATACGGAACACAGGTACAACTATTTGACGGCTACCTATTATTCTTAGTACATACGTTCTGTAGTCCAGTGGTAACACGCTGGACTGGTTCCAGCGATCGCAGGTTCGATCCCCCGTCTAACCCTAATAAAATTAGCAGTCTTTCAGATGGGACGTTAAACCGAGGTCTCGTGTCGGTGCTTTACATCGTGCACGTAAAAGAACCAGAAGAGACTCTGGAATGTGTCTCTCTCTGTATCATTGCACTATCCTCCAAAAATCTAAAATGACTAATCTCTTCAGGAGGCGTCGCTCATATGGGCAACCGGTAACGACGATAAATAAACGTAATACACACACCGTTGCGATAGCTGTATTTAGCAGCAAGGTCACGTGATGAAGCTAAAACTGTCAACAAGGGGTTTTTGAAAGTTGTTTTCACGGCATGTGCAATTAACATTTTATACTGGTCATTGTGTGTGGGATTTACGCCGAGCATAGGTTCCACCACTACACTCATCTTTCATAAGGGGCTTGACATTATGGGTACATAGATAGATAGGCCTACTTAACATTTATGTTGACAGTTTACGCTTTCTTGTTTATTAACACATGGCTATCTTTATGGGCTAACACTGATCCAATGGAAATAATGATAAGTTGTGGAAGTCGTGATAGCGTAGTAGATGCGCGTTCGCTTCAGGTGCGAAAGGTCCGGAGTTCGAGCCCCACTGGAGCCGTTACGAGTGTGCCCTTAGGCAAGGCATTTAAATTCCACATGTCTCTTCTCTCTCCTTCATGGCGATGGATTCCATTAGAAATGAGGTCTCGAGAGTGATTTATATAAGTTGAAATAACTTGTTTCGCAATCGAGCTAAAATAAATTTGTATAAACTAATGATAAGTTATTTTACCGAGTTCTGAAAATGTGTGTATACAGTGGGATGTCAAGACCAACGGTATGCTAAGAAACGACAGTACTTATCGAAACGTCATTCAATCAAATATAGAAATGTGTGATATCAGTAATCTGAATATATGGTTGCAGGGATTGTATGTATGATTTAATGTCAAACCCCTCGCGGGATTGTATGTATGATTTAATGTCAAACCCCTCGCGGGGACGTAGACATGTTTTCCTGGGCAGGCTTAGCCGATCTAAGCGATTAACCAGTACTAAGCAATGTGTGTGAGGTGCCTTGCTCAATGACACTACATACGTGGTCTGATCGAGTATCGAACCCGGGACCGATCGATTCCAAATCCGACGCTCTACCACTGGACCACAGATGACACTGACTATGTGGATTATATGGATTACTGACTAGATTTATTGTGTTTGGTCAGGGTACCAGTGTAGCTGATGTGAAGTTATCCAAATAATGTCGATGTCGATAATTCTACATAGGAAACATAACCCCGGTTTGCCTTAATAGCGCAAAGTGCGAAAAGTTGATGACTTGCGCAAAGTTGCGCAAAGTGCGCAAAGTTGCGCAAAGTTGCGCAAAGTGGGTATAGCTCGAGTCACTTGCGAAAAGTTGATTATTCAGTGCGAAAAGTTGATGACTAAAGTAACTTGCGAAAAGTTGCACAAAGTGGGTATGAACTTGAAGTGGGTATAGCTCCAGTCAACTGCGGAAAGTTGATTATTCAGTGCGAAAAGTTGATGACTAAAGTCACTTGCGAAAAGTTGCGCAAAGTGGATATGACATTGAAGTGGATATAGCTCCAGTCACCTGCGGAAAGTTGATTATTCAGTGCGAAAAGTTGACGACTAAAGTCAATTGGCACGTTTGATGTTACCTTTGATGATACAAATATCCCTTCAGTTATCTGGGTCATGTCTTGAATACAAACAGACACGATTTTCCAATGCTAGACGAAACAACTTTAGACTTTCCACAGCCACTTTGCGCAGGCAGGAGTGAATGGTTATTGCAAGATGATGTTTCTTGTAGTAAAACACTTCAAGTTCATATCCACTTTGCGCAACTTTGCGCAACTTTTCGCAAGTGACTTTAGTCATCAAATTTTCGCCCTGAATAATCAACTTTCCGCAGGTGACTGGAGCTATATCCACTTCAAGTTCATATCCACTTTGCGCAACTTTTCGCAAATGACTTTAGTCATCAACTTTTCGGACTGAATAATCAACTTTCCACGGGTGACTGGAGCTATACCAACTTCAAGTTCATACCGATTTTGTGCAACTTTTCGCAATTGACTTTAGTCATCAACTTTTCGCACTGAATAATCAACTTTTCGGAGGTGACTGGAGCTATATCCACTTCAAGTTCATAACTTCATACCCACTTTGCGCAAGTGACTTTAGTCATCAACTTTTCGCACTGAATAATCAACTTTCCGCAGGTGACTCGAGCTATACCCACTTTGCGCAACTTTGCGCACTTTGCGCAACTTTGCGCAAGTCATCAACTTTTTGCACTTTGCGCTATTAAGGCAAATACAATTTCCTTTCCGCTTCCGCTCGTGTCGCCGGTTATTCGTGCAATATTTCATGGTAATGCCGTTTTTATTTCACTGGTCTCAGATTGCCAGCTGGACATGTCAGTCTGTCACAAAAGTGTGACAGTATATTTCCTCATCTAAATGGGCATTTTCCAATGAAAATATTTATTGTGGAATTTCATAGAACCAATTTGTCACCACTGACACTGGGTGGGTATTTTCAGGCGACACATGATTGTTCAACCAGGGCGTTCATTAGACTTTGAAAGTCAAGAGTCAAACTGGATTTTTCAAGAGTCAATATGCATATTGGTACTTTCTGTACAGATAACTTTTTCCCGATCATATAATAACCTCTGGACCAACTTCCAAGGTGTGTCTTTGGTGCAACCAGTAATTTTGTAATTAGAGAAAACATTGACTAATTTGCTGAGCTTTGCATCTGGGTTTAGAACCGTACAAGTATTTATGTTTCATGTTACTTTGTAGCATCTGTGGTCCAGTGGTACATGTAGAGCATTGGATTTGGAATAGAACGGTCTGGGTTTGATACTCGGTCAGGCGCGTAGCTAGGCCTAATAAAGTAATATGGATTACGCACCATTCTAGGGGGATAATTTGACCGCTATATGGTCTCGGGTGACTATTGCATACTATGAACATCAGCTACAATCAATATCTGTTGGCATTTCGATCATGTCTGCTTTCTTGTGAATGACCAATGTTGAATGTCTGTGTCCGCTTTACGATCCAGTTTTTATTTATATAATTTTCAGGAACTGTCAAAATAAATCTTATGCATAAGCCTAGCTACATGCCTGACGGTCAGGCCACGTGGATAGTGTCATTGAGCAAGGAACCTCACACAAATTGCTTAGTACTGGTTAACCACTCATGTCGATTAATCCTGCCCAGGAAAGCATGTCTAGGTCCCCACAAGTGGTTTGACATAAATGTATGATACATAAATACAACTTTCTGGGGTCCTGAATTCAGATTAACCTTGACAAACCAATAGAAATGTCGATTATACAAAATACATTTTTTTAGCTGATCTGCATTTAATTTTATTTTTCATGAATTTAGTACGAAACAGATAGAGTACACAACGGATGAAATAATTTAGTACGAAACAGATAAGAGTACAAAACGGATGAAATACTTTTCCATGACATTGTAAAACATGAATTTCTTATATAAAGGGGACGTATTCATCTATGCATATGTAATCTGTATATATGTATATATATAGTATGTATATATGTAATATGTATATATGTAGTATGTATATATGTAATATGTATATATGTAATATGTATATATGTATATATGTAATATGTATATATGTAATATGTATATATGTATATATGTATATATGTAATATGTATATATGTATATATGTAGTATGTATATATGTAATATGTAATATATGTTATATGTATATATGTAATATGTATATATGTAGTATGTATATATGTATATATGTAATATGTATATATGTAATATGTAATAGTGGTAATATGTATATATGTAGTATGTATATATGTATATATGTAGTATGTATATATGTAGTATGTATATATGTAGTATGTATATATGTAATATGTATATATGTAGTATGTATATATGTAATATGTATATATGTAATATGTATATATGTAGTATTATTTGCGAAATCAATTAAAATTCCGAGTTATTATGGCAACTGAAAGATTTTTGATCAGCTGTTCCCAAACTAGGACGAATCTGAAAATATTAATTCATAATGTAAGATAACGACGTGAACACTCGGAATTGCTATGAAAAGAAATGATTTTCATAAAATATATTTAGTTACGAATTGCAATAAATAAGTGTAGTGTTATTTTTTAATGAAAACACATTTACTTGACCATAAAAATGCTTTTCAAGCTGTCGGTACTAAAAGGAACTCGCAAAGCATTGTAGTGTATTCCGGCGTAGGTAGAACATCGGCCTGGCTAGCTCAGTTGGTAGAGCCGTCCGACTAGTGTTGGGGAAGTAGTGGGCGAAGTCAGGGTCCCTAGGGCGACAATTTCGCCCACATCGCCCTCTAGAATGATCCCCGAAACCATAGTTGGCCTGATTTTGGAAAATTCAAAAGATAAAAATATAAATTATGCGATTTGGCCAGCTTACTATAGAATGCCGCCATCACTGTGTCATCTAATAATACATACCTTTCGTGTGGCTAACGATTCTTAAAATAAAATTATACGGTGCAATAGATCTGTTTGAATTTCTTAACACACTGTTCTGAAGACTAACAGCGTAATACGATATGAAAATCTATTGCATATTTGTGTGGTTCCAAATCTGGGCATGCTGGTGTCACGTTAAAAACCACCAATCTTGAAATTTCTCTGTTGAGGCTGTCGCCGGTGTCAAAATGTTAAAATTGATGAACATCTGATCAAAGAAAATGTGACTGAAATCATTTTTTTAAAGCTGAAAGCATGTTTAACGTTTAAACTTTATATATTTTACAACGATTGCAAAGCAAGTTTTAAAAACTTATATTAATCACTCTCATTGGCGCGGATGAAAACATAAATGCAGAAAACCCACCTGACCAATCTGGTGACCACCGTACCATCTCACATACGTCCCGGTCCGAAGATCTAATCCGGGTTGCATTGGTGAGAAGCGAGCACGCTAACCACTGCGCTAATCGGACTGCCGATTTGTTTGTTGACAGGGTATAGTGCTGGAATGCAGACCGCCCTTGGCTGGCACTATATACTCGTATACCCTGTCAACAAGCCAAATAACACTACACATGTATAACAGTCATTGTAGTCTTTAATTCATTTTCTGAGCAAAATAAATTAATATTTAATATTCAAACAGGGTGATAGCTATTTCAATTCAATTCAAATGGGGTGGGCCAATGTAGGGAGTATGTTTTACGTTTATTTATCGTCGCTACCGGTTTCCCATATGAGCGACGCCTCCTGAAGAGATTAGTCATTTTAGATTTTGGGGATTGAACCTGTGATCCCTGGATTACCAGTCCAGCGTGTTACCACTGGACTACATTTCCGTCTGCAATGTAGGGAGAACTCTGAATAAGCATTTTATAACTCAATTAGTTGGTCTGGTTCCTAGCGTACTATTTAATAATTGTTTTCCTTTTTCTACAGATGTCTCATCCACTGTTATTTGATTGTGCCTGGACCCAGCAATGGAAGTATGAATCTGCAGAAGCGTTTTATCAGATGGTGCTGGCAGGGACTGCTGGCGCTGCGGCACCAACAACAGCTCCTACAGATGTATGTATATAGACTGTGTCAACGAGTACTGGCTGATAATGACTTGTTTCTGTCTGAAGTTGCAGTCAAACCTACATGTACATTACCTATCTTTTCATTTTTACATTTACCACACTGCCGCGGGGGTGGAGATATGATGTAATACCATGTGGGCTCTCATTTCGTTGACGTCATTTCCCCCTGTCAACACCACACTGCCGCAGGGTGGAGATATGATGTAATACAATGTAGGCTCCCATTTCGTTGACGTCAACTCCCCTGTCAACACCACACTGCCGCAGGGTGGAGATATGATGTAATACAATGTAGGCTCCAATTTCGTTGACGTCAACTCCCCTGTCAACACCACACTGCCGCAGGGTGGAGATATGATGTAATACAATGTAGGCTCCCATTTCGTTGACATCAACTTCCCTGTCAACACCACACTGCCGCAGGGTGGAGATATGATGTAATACCATGTAGGCTCCATTTCGTTGACGTCAACTTCCCTGTCAACACCACACTGCCGCAGGGTGGAGATATGATGTAATACCATGTAGGCTCCCATTTCGTTGACGTCAACTTCCCTGTCAACACCACACTGCCGCAGGGTGGAGATATGATGTAATACCATGTAGGCTCCCATTTCGTTGACGTCATCTCCCCTTATTAACCACACCCATCTGTCACCAATCATTGACCACCCCCAATCTGTCACAGATCATTAACCTCCCCCATCTGTCACCGATCATTGACCTCCCCCATCTGTCATCGATCATTGACCACCCCCATCTGTCACAGATCAATAACCTCCCCCACCCCCCCCAATCTGTCACCGATCATTAACCACCCCAATCTGTCACCGATCATTAACACACACCCCCATCTGTCATTGATCATTAACCACCCATCTGTCACCGATCATTAACCACCCCCAATCTGTCACAGATCATTAACCACCCCCATCTGTCACCGATCATTAACCACCCCCAATCTGTCACAGATCATTAACCACCCCCATCTGTCACCGATCATTAACCACTGTCACCGATCATTAACCACCCCCATCATTAACCACTGTCACCGATCATTAACCACTGTCACAGATCATTGACCTCCCCATCTGTCACAGATCATTAACCACCCCCATCTGTCACCGATCATTAACCACCCCCATCTGTCACCGATCATTAACCACTGTCACCGATCATTAACCACCCCAATCTGTCACAGATCATTAACCACCCCATCTGTCACAGATCATTAACCACCCCCATCTGTCATTGACCACCCCAATCTGTCACCAATCATTAACCACCCCCATCTGTCATTGATCATTGACCTCCCCCATCTGTCACCAATCATTAACCACCCCCATCTGTCATTGACCACCCCAATCTGTCACAGATCATTGACCTCCCCCATCTGTCACCGATCATTAACCACCCCCATCTGTCATTGACCACCCCCATCTGTCACAGATCATTGACCTCCCCCATCTGTCACCGATCATTAACCACCCCATCTGTCACAGATCATTGACCTCCCCCATCTGTCACCGATCATTGACCACCCCACCTGTCATTGATCATTAACCACCCCCATCTGTCGCCGATCATTGACCACCCCCATCTGTCAACGATCATTGACCACCCCCATCTGTCAACGATCATTAACCACCCCCCATCTGTCATTGATCATTAACCACCCCCATCTGTCATTGATCATTAACCACCCCCATCTGTCACAGATCATTGACCACCCCCATCTGTCATTGATCATTAACCACCCCCATCTGTCACAGATCATTAACCACCCCCATCTGTCAACGATCATTGACCTCCCCCATCTGTCACGATCATTGACCTCCCCCATCTGTCACATATCATTGACCTCCCCCATCTGTCACAGATCATTAACCACCCCCATCTGTCACAGATCATTGACCACCCCCATCTGTTACAGATCATTGACCTCCCCCATCTGTCACAGATCATTAACCACCCCCATCTGTCACAGATCATTAACCACCCCCATCTGTCACAGATCATTAACCACCCCCATCTGTCACCGATCATTAACCTCCCCCATCTGTCAACCATCATCAGGATTTGAAGAATAATCTTCCAGAACTCTCTCACTGCACAACTGTCTAGGCCATACCTTCCAACGTTGCATTAAGCGAGAGGTCAGATGCTCTTCACAACATCAATGGATTGGAGCGCAACATCAATGGATTGGATTGCAACATCAATGGATTGGAGCACAACATCAATGGATTGGATTGCAACATCAATGGATTGGATTGCAACATCAATGGATTGGATTGCAACATCAATGGATTGGATTGCAACATCAATGGATTGGATTGCAACATCAATGGATTGGATTGCAACATCAATGGATTGGATTGCAACATCAATGGATTGGAGCACAACATCAATGGATTGGATTGCAACATCAATGGATTGGATTGCAACATCAATGGATTGGATTGCAACATCAATGGATTGGAGCACAACATCAATGGATTGGAGCACAACATCAATGGATTGGATTGCAACATCAATGGATTGAAGCACAACATCAATGGATTGGTGCGCAACATCAATGGATTGGTGCGCAACATCAATGGATTGGAGCGCAACATCAATGGATTGGCGCGCAACATCAATGGATTGGAGCGCAACATCAATGGATTGGCGCACAACATCAATGGATTGGAGCGTAACATCAATGGATTGGAGTGCAACAGATTCAATATCTTGATGTGAAATGGCATTTAAAAGTGTCTTAATCCGCAAACTCTCCTGAAATGTTTACATATATCGATATGTAGTTATCTGAAGATATAGAGGAATGGATATCTGCAAATCTTCTATATCTTTATGATTCCAATGATTTAGGCTAATATAATATTTGTTTTCAAATTGTATTCATTTCAACTGCCCTGTCGGGAGCCTCATTGCACTACAATACACAACCGCACAACCACTTGTGTTAGTGTGAACGTCCGTAATAAGAAATAGTTCCGGTATAATTTTCAAGTTAGTTTCTGTTTGCTGTCAAGATTAAAACCTACAGACTAAAGAAATTTAATAGAATATATTACTTTATAATAAACTGTATAATTTGAAAATCAACTTAAATAAATGCAAGTCGCCTCAATCGATTTTCAAGTACATGTATAACTGTTAGTTATAATTACAAATGTATAACATGTATAAACTTATTCGCAGTGAAGATGAATTTGGATATATATCTTATTATTATTGCTCGTTACTAATCCAAAATGCCGTAAACCCAACTCTGAGCAGGGTTTCAATATTTCTTTTGTACAAATTATACAGCATCTGTTATTATCAGGGTTGGATTTTTGGTATTTTTTAACCTCACTAACATTAGATGTTATATACCGTATATAAAGTGCCCTATTGCAGGTACAGTCAAACCTGTCATTAGCAGCCAACCAAGGCAATCACAGCCCCGCTGAAGCCGTTACGATTGTGCCCTTAGGCAAGGCATTTAAATTCCATGTTGCCTCGTTTGAATGTATACGGTAATAAAACAGCATATTGGGAATCTGGAAACTGACTGCTTAATAGAGTTTGAATGTATAATAAAACAACATATTGGGAATCTGAAAACTGACTGCTTAATAGAGTTTGAATGTATAATAAAACAACATATTGGGAATCTGAAAACTGACTGCTTAATAGAGTTTGAATGTATAATAAAACAACATATTGGGAATCTGGAAACTGACTACCGGTACTTAATATATGTGATGGTGACCACTAACACGTGTTTGACTGTAATTTGTTCCCTTCACATTTTCGAATTACTAGCAGGAGCACTTACGCCACGTCAAGTAATTATGTGAAGCCTTCATAGTGTAAGGGATTCGATGTCTGCGTTGTGAGTTGGAGCTCCAACAGAGCCATTGTGGTGATGTCCTTAGACAAGAAATTTATATCCACTTTGCATCGTCCTCATTGTGACGGATTCCATCAGGAATGAGGTGTCTCGTGCGAGCGATGAAATGAATGTTGTATGGACTTGTTTCACAATCAAGAAATGTAGATATATCAGTATTTTTTTTTACGTTTATTTCTCGTCACTACCGGTTGCCCATATGAGCGACGCCTCCTGAAGAGATTAGTTATTTTAGATTTTGGAGGATAGTGCATGATACAGACAGAGACCCATTCCAGAGTCTCCTCTGGTTCTTTTACGTGCACGGTGTAAAGCACCGACATGAGACCTCGGTTTAACATCCCATCTGAAAGACTGTTAATTTTATTAGGGTCAGACGGGGGATCGAACCTGCGATCCCTGGATTACCAGTCCAGCGTGTTACCACTGGACTACATATCCGTCTGTATATATATCTATATATATCAGTCTACAAACAGCTGGTTATTAAATGTTATGAAAATTGTGATATAAAATGGTTGGCACTTAACCCTTTCAACACCACAGACCTCTAAATAGGCTTACAAAAAGTGTAGATCCAGATCATCAGGATCTGCACTTTTTGCCAGTAATATGACTATTTTTAGACATAATTACCCATTTTGATAAATGAACTTGTCCAAATGTGATTTTCTGATTCATTTATTGGTTTATGAATATCATGGACCAGTCCATGTGAGTTACTTGGTGTTGAATGGGTTAAAGCCCCATAATGCTTTTTCTTGGAATATGCTGCACGCTGAGGTTTATTGGAATTCACGATTACTATTTTACATACTTTGATCATTTATTACCATCTTTAGTAAATTTTTAAGATCTGTCCACAAATGACCTTTGGTGAGCTTATTATTAGTAAATTACCTCCCTTTATGAATATATATATTGTGTATAGAATTACTAATACGGTAATTATTCAAGGTAACACAGTCATACATGTGCTTATTAATTAGAGTTTTAATTTTCCATTTGAAGAAAAACTAAATTGCATTGGTCGAGTGGTTACGGTCACTGACTTGTATACCACTGTAACCTATCATCACTGATGTGTCGCGGGTTCGAGCCACGCTCAGGCCGTTTCTTAGTTTCTTACGGAGGTTGGTGCACCCAAGTACTGGTTAACCACTGGAGCCTGCCCAGGAAAGGTGTTGTTAGGTAAACTGCCCGCTGGCGATATAGCCCGAAATGGTGCTGATGCAGGCGTAAAACCCGAAATATAACGTAACATAAAATTGCATTTAGAAATTTTAAATGGCTAATTGTTTGGTCTTTTTTTAGAAACCAGGATCAAACATAGTGCAAGGCAGCAAACTAAAATCCGAAATTGCACAAGCTCGTCAAAATATCCATAAAGCTTTAGAAGAAGTGAGTACTATCATTGAATCTTTGTTTCTGCTGCATTTTGTAAAAATATTCAATACTTCCATCTTTTTCATGAAAAGCTTATCTTGATTTGGACTATAATTCATTATTAGCGTCGGTGGTTTTTCGAAACAACTATAAGTGGTTGGTGTCATGACCCTTTTCAATTCCATTTTCAAAATGTCCATGCAGACATATGATTTAAACATGTCGATAGATAGAAGGAATTCCCAGGGTCCCCTCTGTCTGAATTTTTGTCTGCACCATTTCTTTCGTCAATTGAAAAAAAAATGGACCCAATTTGAAAAACTTGGGAGTCACAACAGTTCACATATTTGAAGCAATGTATTTGACAAAACATGTGGCAAGAAAATTCATTTTTCGCCAATTGAAAAAATTTAGCACCAGTATTCGTTTTTGGCGCCATTAGAAACCGGCAGCGATTCTGGCATGATCCTTCTGTTTAGACAGATTTAAATGGAGAAAATCATTTGAAAAATTGACCATGATCAATAGATGACCCCCTAGTGGTTAGAATCTCAATGTGCTACGGGGTCATGGTCACAACAGTGGCGTTTAAGCAATAGATTGTGTATATCTGGGCTTTCATTGTTCAAACTTTACAGAGTCATTGTTCTGTTGATGTTGTGGTCGAAGGTCAAGGTCACAAGAAGCCCAAGTAAATGCAGTAACAAGTTCTGCTAAATAATTTGTCAATTGTTGTGTGTGTATTATTCTCAAAATTTGTAGACACATTGTTCCATGGTCAATTTATGGCCCTTCATTCAATTCGGGGGCACCTTGCCATGAGAACCATGATGCCCTTCCCTTCACAGGAAATAAATGACTAGTGAGACGATGTTTTCTTCAAATAAACCAATCACAGTAATACAAAGAGTTCTTTCCGAGAAACTGTATCTTAAAAGTTATATATATACAATTAACATCATTATTAACACGTGTAGCCATGGTAACCTAGCCTCGAACCAGTCGTCAGTATGACTTGCTGATTTCCATTAAACGTGTATACAGTCAACCTTATCTCAAGCAGCCAGCCAAGGGAATCACAGAAAGTGGCTGCTTAGCACAGGTTGCCACTTAAAAAAGAGGCAAGATGTATAATAAAACAACATACCACAAACTGGCTGCTTAATACAGGTTGGCTGCTTAATTGAGGTGACCACTAACACAGGTTTGGCTTTAGCTCCTCTCCTACGTGTGTACCTACTCCTGCTTGAGTTTTTGACAATATCGATATTTTGTCAGTAGTAAAATCCAGCTGGCTTGCAGAAGGTCGGTGGTTCTACACAGGTTCCGGGCCTGAAGTACTGCTCAAAGGGCCACCCAAACCCAAGACCTACCTCCACCGATGACCGTTGGAGACTGACCAGAGTCGCCATATGACCTAAGCTGTCGCTGCCACTTTAACCCCTAAAACAAACAAATGGGAGTAGTAACGATGTGAATAAACGGAGACTGGAACCGAGGCTATGTAACCGTGGTAACAAACATGCATTAATATACTAACTCTTCTATTTCTTCTTCGGTGTTGTGATTTCATTTGTTTGTTTCTTGCTTTTCATCTTATCGTGTGTGTGTATATATATTTACCAAATATGATTTGCTATGCACTTTTCATTTCGTAAATGTACATGGCTTTGTATTTGTTCTTCTTTATTTTGTTTGTACATTGTACAATTTGTAATATTCACCCTTTTTATTCATTCATTCTCCTCCCCCACGCCATCCCACCTACAAATTTCCCTATGCTACTTGAAAATTGTTGAAATACTAATTTGTTTTTGTGTTTGTAATCATAATGTTAATGGTTGTGTTCCATGTTCTCTGTTTGTAATCATAACGTTAATGGTTGTGTTCCTATGTATGTTCTCTGTAATCATAATGTTAATGGTTGTGTTCTTATGTATGTTCTCTGTAATCATAATGTTAATGGTTGTGTTCCATGTTCTCTGTTTGTAATCATAATGTTAATGGTTGTGTTCCTATGTTCTCACTCGTCTTGGTCTGCTTAAACATATCCAAACTTCCCGATTGTTGTGCATCGAATATTGACTGGATATCTTCCTGCTGCCTTGTATATATGTCCTACTAATGTTGACTGGATATCTTCCTGCTGCCTTGTATATATGTCCTACTAATGTTGACTGGATATCTTCCTGCTGCCTTGTATATATGTCCTACTAATGTTGACTTGACTGCTTTAATTTATTACTTTCGATGTTCACATTTTGCATAAATTACGAAATTTTAATTTTTCTGTTATATGTTTTTGGGTTTTATTTATTTTTGTATAACTTCATGCTTTTATTTGCCTGTATCTTGTTGCTGTTGTGTAATTTATGTTCCGGTTCCATGTTGCTTTGTATTTATTTGTTGGTACCTTTCTGCTGCATGATGTTTTATTAAATTATTTGCTGGTTGCATGTTTCGGTGTATTCAGTTGGTCTGTGTTGATTGTGTTGTGCAGGGAACCGGTGACAAGCCAGCAGGTGGCGCTGTAGATCAACAGGTGCTTCAAAGAATCAAGTCCTTGGAAACAGAGAACAACAACCTGAAGAAGAGTAAGCTACTTAACACACTAAGGAACACCCCTATGTAGCCCAATACATGTACAGTATATCATGGCTGTGACAACCTGAACAGAACACCCCTATGTAGCCCAATACATGTACAGTATATCATGGCTGTGACATCCTGAACAGAACACCCCTATGTAGCCCAATACATGTACAGTAAATCATGGCTGTGACATCCTGAACAGAACACCCTATGTAACCCAATACATGTACAGTAAATCATGGCTGTGACAACCTGAACAGAACACCCTATGTAGCCCAATACATGTACAGTATATCATGGCTGTGACAACCTGAACAGAACACCCTATGTAACCCAATACATGTACAGTATATCATGGCTGTGACAACCTGAACAGAACACCCTATGTAACCCAATACATGTACAGTAAATCATGGCTGTGACAACCTGAACAGAACAGCCTATGTAACCCAATGCATGTACAGTATATCATGGCTGTGACATCCTGAATAGAACACCCTATGTAACCCAATACATGTACAGTAAATCATGGCTGTGACAACCTGAATGGAACACCCTATGTAACCCAATACATGTACAGTAAATCATGGCTGTGACAACCTGAACAGAACACCCTATGTAACCCAATACATGTACAGTAAATCATGGCTGTGACAACCTGAACAGAACAGCCTATGTAACCCAATACATGTACAGTAAATCATGGCTGTGACAACCTGAACAGAACACCCTATGTAGCCCAATACATGTACAGTATATCATGGCTGTGACAACCTGAACAGAACACCCTATGTAACCAATACATGTACAGTATATCATGGCTGTGACAACCTGAACAGAACACCCTATGTAACCCAATACATGTACAGTAAATCATGGCTGTGACAACCTGAACAGAACACCCTATTAACCAATACATGTACAGTAAATCATGGCTGTGACAACCTGAAGAACACCCTATGTAACCAATACATGTACAGTAAATCATGGCTGTGACAACCTGAACAGAACACCCTATGTAACCCAATACATGTACAGTAAATCATGGCTGTGACAACCTGAACAGAACACCCTATGTAACCCAATACATGTACAGTAAATCATGGCTGTGACAACCTGAACAGAACAGCCTATGTAACCCAATGCATGTACAGTATATCATGGCTGTGACATCCTGAATAGAACACCCTATGTAACCCAATACATGTACAGTAAATCATGGCTGTGACAACCTGAATGGAACACCCTATGTAACCCAATACATGTACAGTAAATCATGGCTGTGACAACCTGAACAGAACACCCTATGTAACCCAATACATGTACAGTAAATCATGGCTGTGACAACCTGAACAGAACACCCTATGTAACCCAATACATGTACAGTAAATCATGGCTGTGACAACCTGAACAGAACAGCCTATGTAACCCAATGCATGTACAGTATATCATGGCTGTGACATCCTGAATAGAACACCCTATGTAACCCAATACATGTACAGTAAATCATGGCTGTGACAACCTGAATGGAACACCCTATGTAACCCAATACATGTACAGTAAATCATGGCTGTGACAACCTGAACAGAACACCCTATGTAACCCAATACATGTACAGTAAATCATGGCTGTGACAACCTGAACAGAACACCCTATGTAACCCAATACATGTACAGTAAATCATGGCTGTGACATCCTGAATAGAACACCCTATGTAACCCAATAATACATGTACAGTAAATCATGGCTGTGACAACCTGAACAGAACAGCCTATGTAACCCAATACATGTACAGTAAATCATGGCTGTGACATCCTGAATGGAACACCCTATGTAACCCAATACATGTACAGTAAATCATGGCTGTGACAACCTGAACAGAACAGCCTATGTAACCCAATACATGTACAGTAAATCATGGCTGTGACATCCTGAACAGAACACCCTATGTAACCCAATACATGTACAGTAAATCATGGCTGTGACATCCTGAACAGAACACCCTATGTAGCCCAATACATGTACAGTAAATCATGGCTGTGACAACCTGAACAGAACACCCTATGTAGCCCAATACATGTACAGTATATCATGGCTGTGACAACCTGAACAGAACACCCCATGTTACCCAATACATGTACAGTATATCATGGCTGTGACAACCTGAACAGAACACCCCATGTTACCCAATACATGTACAGTATATCATGGCTGTAACAACCTGAACAAAACACCCCATGTTACCCAATACATGTACAGTATATCATGGCTGTGACAACCTGAACAGAACACCCCATGTTACCCAATACATGTACAGTATATCATGGCTGTGACAACCTGAACAAAACACCCCATGTTACCCAATACATGTACAGTATATCATGGCTGTGACAACCTGAACAGAACACCCTATGTAACCCAATAATACATGTACAGTATATCATGGCTGTGACAACCTGAACAGAACACCCTATGTAACCCAATACATGTACAGTATATCATGGCTGTGACAACCTGAACAAAACACCCCATGTTACCCAATACATGTATATGTATACATATATGTCTTATTTCACATTATTAATTGTTATGTTTCATCTTATTTCACATTATTAATTGTTATGTTTCTTTATCTCGTATTTCACATTATTAATTGTTATGTTTCATCTTATTTCACATTATTAATTGTTATGTTTATACATGTCTTATTTAACATTATTAATTGTTATGTTTATACATGTCTTATTTCACATTATTAATTGTTATGTTTCTATATGTCTTATTTCGCATTATAAATTGTTATGTTTCTACATGTCTTATTTCACATTATTAATTGTTATGTTTCTATATGTCTTATTTCACATTATTAATTGTTATGTTTCTATATCTCGTATTTCACATTATTAATTGTTATGTTTCATCTTATTTCACATTATTAATTGTTATGTTTCTATATGTCTTATTTAACATTATTAATTGTTATGTTTCTACATGTCTTATTTCACATTATTAATTGTTATGTTTCTATATGTCTTATTTAACATTATTAATTGTTATGTTTCTACATGTCTTATTTCACATTATTAATTGTTATGTTTCTATATGTCTTATTTCACATTATTAATTGTTATGTTTCTATATGTCTTATTTCACATTATGTGATTAAATGGTGTTCTCCGCTGCAAGAAAAGCTATCAAGATACATTGAATGCTACATATTAAGATTTATGATCAAACATGGAGTATGTCATAAGGACTTGTGGCTGGCAGCAGGCTGTATGGCCAGTCCACACACAGAAGTTTCATTTCTAGCACTATACAAGCTTAAATTGAATTTGGAAAACCTAATTTCCTCAAAAGATATTAAAGTTCAACTTTTTGTTATTACAAATCTATTACATGTATGTCATTATAATGATATTTATTTCCTATATTAAACACTTTTATTAGGTTCACAAGATCTAACAGCCCTCGTTAAAAAGCTAGAAGCGAGAGTGGTGGCGCTTGAGAAGTCAAATTCTGGGGCAGGAAGCTCTACACCAGCCAGTAAACCGGAGGAACCAGCCAGCAAACCGGAGGAACCGGCCGATGAAGACAGCGACTTTGACCCGTTTGGTGATAGTGTATGTTATCATTTAAATTTGGCTTGCTCCATCAGTGCAGCATAATAGTTATTAGTACCTATATATCTGGCCATAAGTCGACCTTTTTCTCAACCAGAAATGTGATGAAAGTAATGTCGACTTACGGCCCAGATACAAAAACTTGGGGAGGGTGAATTAATTTTTTTAATTTATTTAACAGGGTTCATTCTAGGTCAGAATTTTTGGGAGAAGTGAGAAAGCGCGTGATCGCTTCATTAAATGGTGTTCTTTAATATATTTCTGCAAAATAGGGTTAAAATGCACAGTACAACCATTAAATACAACATTTGAATAAAAGGAGTGCTTTATAATGGGCCAGTGTATCTTATTAGACAAAATTTGTTTGAAAATCGTAAAAACCCAAAAAAACGTTTTTCTTTAAAAACAAATTAGGGAGAAGTGGGGCCCCCAGAGGGCGATGTCAGGGTCCCTAGGGCGACAATTTCGCCCACATCGCCCTCTAGAATGATCCCTGTATTTAATCATGTGAACTGTGCTAATAAACGTATGTATATACCTGTAATTGGGCAGTAGATTTTACAGAATGCTATGAAAATATACTCAGGAAAGACAAATTATGTTAATTCAATATATTTATTAGGTACCGTAGTTTATTGGATAAATGATACAGGTTTACAATAACATGGTTATTAACCCTTTCCTTCATAGAGATTTAGGTTAATATACTATTATATCTCCACACAAACGACAGCCATATAGCTATCATGCAGTGGATAAGTAGTCGCCGTATATATCCCACCTCCATAGATATTACTGGGACTACATAGAGATTTAGGTTAATATACTATTATATCTCCATACAAACGACAGCCATATAGCTATCATGCAGTGGATAGGTAGTCGCCATATCTATCCCACCTCCATAGATATTACTGGGACTACATAGAGATTTAGGTTAATATACTATTATATCTCCATACAAACGACAGCCATATAGCTATCATGCAGTGGATAAGTAGTTGCCGTATATATCCCACCTCGATAGATATTACTGGGACTACATGATATTCTGGCCTTTATTATGAACATTGGTTTGGCTACTACATTGTCAATGTATGTCGCATTGGTAATGGCGTCAAGAGCTGCTTCTATGAGGGAAAGTGTTAAAATATTTATTTGATGGTTATTTATATTATACACGTCGGAAATAGCTGCTGTACAAACTCTCCTAAATCGGTGCATTTCCTTCTGATTTGTAATGGAATAAAGTCATTAGATGTCTTGTAATTGAACCCAGTTTCTGAACTCGCTACCTGGTGTCCCCGGTCGAGTGGTTACGGTCGCTGACTTGTATACCACTGTAACCTATCATCACTGATGGTCACGGGTTCGAGCCCCGCTCAGGCCGTGTCTCATTTATATGAAAAAGTTGGCAGTTTCTTACGGAGGTTGGTGCACCCAAGTACTGGTTAACCGCTGGAGCCTGCCCAGGAAAGATGTTGTTAAGTAAACTGCCTGCTGGCGATATAGCCCGAAATGGTGCTGATGCAGGCGTAAAACCCGTAATATAACATAACGTAATAACATAACCTGGTGTGACAGTGGTGTCCCCACTTCTCCCTAAAAATGTTTGTTTCATACAATATTTTGTCCAGTGGGAAATACCCATTGTAAATCACTCCTTCTATTCTAATGTTGTATTTATTGTGCATTTTAGCCATATTTTGTTGAAATTTATTAAATAATATCATTTATGTACGCAAGCATTTCTCCCTTCTCCCAAACATACTGACCTAGGGTGAGCCTTATTAAGTAAAGTTGTTAATATTATTATTCAATTAACCAATTTCATTCTAGGTACATTTAAAAGCTTTTGCAAACAACATAGATCCAGATCAGCCACAGCGTGACGCTGCCTCAACCAATCAGATATATTGATTCTGAGCTTTTAACTCGATTCCGAGATTTGTATTCGACTTCAACAAATCGGGTGGCTAGATTTTTAGGTTTGATTCACCTCGACCAATCCGATAGCTTGAGACTAATATTGAGAACGATTTTATAACTGCCATGTTGATAACTGATAAAAGCGAAAGTTGTTCCACAAATATTTTGTGATTGCAGGATTCAAGTGAAGATGAAGAAACAAAACTGAGAATAGCAGCTTACAAAGCAAAAAAGTCTAACAGTACGAACAGTCACTTTCATAAACCACAGGGATCATTTTAGAGGGCGATGTGGGCGAAATTGTCGCCCTAGGGACCCTGACTTCGCCCTCTGGGGGCCCCCACTTCTCCCTAAAAAAAAAATTTGTTTTTACGATTTTCAAACAAAATTTTGTCTAGTAACATACACTGGCCCATTATAAAGCACTCCTTCTATTCAAATGTTGTATTTAAACGATCACGCGCTTTCCAGGGTTCATTCTAGGTCAGAATTTTTGGGAGAAGTGAGAAAGCGCATGATCGCTTCCTTAAATGGTGTTCTTTAATATACTTCTGCAAAATAGGGTTAAAATACACAGTATGACCATTAAATACAACATTTGAATAGAAGGAGTGCTTTATAATGGGCCAGTGTATCTTACTAGACACAATTTTGTTTGAAAATCGTAAAAACCCAAAAATAAATTTTTTTTAAAAATATTTTTAAGGGAGAAGTGGGGGCCCCAGAGGGCGAAGTCAGGGTCCCTAGGGCGACAATTTCGCCCACATCGCCCTCTAGAATGATCCCTGGCTTTCTCACTTCTCCCAAAAATTCTGACCTAGAATGAACCCTGTAAACCAGTATATTTTCAGTTCGAATCCCACCGGGGTTTGAATTCTTTCATTTGAAGAAGCTGTTCAGGTACCGATCCATGCTTGCTGGAAGGGAGACCCCTAGGGTATTCCTCCGCCAATAGTACTTATTAATAGCTGGAGAGTTATAATATGACCTACGCTGTTGGTGTGATTTTAACCCCCCCCCAAAACTTTATGTGAAGAGTTTCGTATAGCCTGAACAAATAGTTTTAAAAGTCAACTTGTACACCCCTCCCCCAAAAATAAACAACAACCAATGTCGCCTCTACTTAGATGTTATTACGTTACTGAGGATCGATACCTAGGCTGATGTGAAACTAGCCACGTAATAATATCTTTATTACTTTGATATGAATTTGAACATTTAGCAATCTAAATCATGCTCTCCGTTATCCATTTAAGGAATAAATCACAATTACTGAATTAGGTACACGAACACGATTGAAATATTACCACGAAATTACAAAGATATGTTGCCTTGTCAAATTAGACACACTGGTTTGCTACAGGAAGTAAACAAACTAGCACCGAGTGCGTATGCGTTATTTCTCAGGAACTAGTTATGATACATCCTTTTCTGGTTTGATACGTGCTCATGACCGTATCAATCCAGCAAACGTAATATCAGACTGGAAATCACACAGCGTATCAACCTGGGTTGTAGACAGAGCATTGTGCTAGGCAAATAACTAGAATTCAAATCTAAGTAATAACTCCTTGTTATTCAGAGGGCATCATCCTCTAAGGTTCATATATGTCCACAATTGTTCTGTGTATTTCAGAGGCAGTCATTATAGCAAAGTCAAGTTTATTGATAGATGTGAAACCGTGGGATGATGAAACAGATATGGGAGAGTTAGAACGCTTAGTAAGGACAATTGTAATGGACGGTCTTCTCTGGGGTCAAGGTAAGCAGATATATAAACGAAACCTAGTTTTCACGTGGATGAAATGAGACATGTTTTTAACGTGGATGAAATGAGACGTGTATCTCACGTGGATGAAATGAGACATGTTTTTAACGTGGATGAAATGAGATGTGTTTTTAACGTGGATCAAATGAGACGTGTATTTCAAGTGGATCAAATGAGACATGTTTTTAACGTGGATGAAATGAGACGTGTATCTCACATGGATGAAATGAGACGTGTTTTTAACGTGGATCAAATGAGACGTGTATTTCACATGGATGAAATGAGACGTGTTTTTAACGTGGATGAAATTAAGACGTGTATTTCACATGGATGAAATGAGACGGGGCTCATTCTAGAGGGCGAAATAGTTTCTCTAGGGACCCTGCCCCCCTCTCACTTCTCTCCCCCCCCCCCCCCCAATCAGGATGGTCCATATGGAATCTGGATGGTCCATATGAAATCCGGGATGGTCCATATGGAATCTGGATGGTCCATATGGAATCCGGATGGTCCATATGAAATCGGGATGGTCCATATGGAATCCGGGATGGTCCATATGAAATCGGGATGGTCCATATGATATCAGGATAGTCCAAATGGAATGCGATTGTCTGTATGAAAGAGTATTCTTATTTTTATTACAGCCAAGTTAATACCAGTAGGTTACGGTATAAAGAAGTTACAAATAAATGCCATTATAGTGGATGATAAAGTCAGTACCGATGATTTGGAGGACAAAATCACAGGATTCGAAGATATGGTAAGCCTAAATAACGAATTAACTCTGTGAGGGAGATATGATAGAATTAGTCTCCCTGAACCAGCTCGGGGAGACATGTTTTCGTATAGAACCATATAATAGGACCGAGCCAAATGTTCCCTAATATACCTTAAAGTTCTCCCTTGTATACCTTAAGCATCACCCTTGTATACCTTAATCTTCTCCCTTGTATACCTTAGATTTCTTTTACTAATGACCTTCACCTTGTGTTTTACTGGTGATTTGTACAGTGTGTTAAACTAGTGACTTCACCTTGTGTTTTGCTAGTGACCTATACATTGTGTATTACTAGTGACCTTCACCTTGTGTTTTACTAGTGACCTTCACCATGTGTTTTACTAGTGACATTCACCTTGTGTTTTACTAGTGACCTGTACCTAGTGTTAAACTAGTAACCTTCACCTTGTGTTTTACTAGTGACCTTTATCTTTTGTATTACTAATGACCTTCACCTTGTGTTTTACTAGTGACCTGTACCTAGTGTTAAACTAGTAACCTTCACCTTGTGTTTTACTAGTGACCTTTATCTTTTGTATTACTAATGACCTTCACCTTGTGTTGTACTGGTGACCTGTATGTTGTGTTAAACTAGTGACCTTCACTGTGTGTATTACTAGTGACCTTCACTGTGTGTATTACTAGTGACCTATACATTGTGTATTACTAGTGACCTTCACCTTGTGTTTTACTAGCGACATTCACCTTGTGTTTTACTAGTGACCTGTACCTAGTGTTAAACTAGTAACCTTCACCTTGTGTTTTACTAGTGACCTTTATCTTTTGTATTACTAGTGACCTTCACCTTGTGTATTACTAGTGACCTTCACCTTGTGTTTTACTGGTGACCTGTACGTTGTGTATTACTAGTGACCTTTATCTTTTGTTTTACTAGTGACCTGTATGTTGTGTTAAACTAGTAACCTTCACCTTGTGTATTACTAGTAACCTTCACCGTGTGTATTACTAGTGACCTGTACGTTGTGTATTACTAGTGACCTTTATCTTTTGTTTTACTAGTGACCTGTATGTTGTGTTAAACTAGTAACCTTCACCTTGTGTATTACTAGTAACCTTCACCGTGTGTATTACTAGTGACCTGTACGTTGTGTATTACTAGTGACCTTTATCTTTTGTTTTACTAGTGACCTGTATGTTGTGTTAAACTAGTAACCTTCACCTTGTGTATTACTAGTAACCTTCACCGTGTGTATTACTAGTGACCTGTACGTTGTGTATTACTAGTGACCTTTATCTTTTGTTTTACTAGTGACCTGTATGTTGTGTTAAACTAGTAACCTTCACCTTGTGTATTACTAGTGACCTTCACTGTGTGTATTACTAGTGACCTTTACCATGTGTATTACTAGTGACCTTCACCTTGTGTATTTCAGGTTCAGAGTATGGATATCGCTGCTTTCAACAAGATTTAGAGACACCATCATGATATGAAATAGAGAATTGTTAAATAAATTCTACTATGCAAGCGATGTGTTTGTTAGTTCGACAGTTCAAAATATATAAACAAGGGCTCCTGTACTCTCCCATGTGTTGCCAGTGCATGTTTTGTTGAAAGTTTTACTGTAAATTTGCTATATGTCTTTACTTATTTACACCTTTGAACTATAAACAAATGTTCCCCATGGGGCCGAGGGGTTACGGTCGTTCGTTGGTGGGGGGCTCTGTGACTGAGAGGTAAAGGTTGATGGGCTCCATGATGAGTAGTTACGGCCGTTGGGGGGACCTCCATGACTGAATGGCTTAGGTCGTTGAGGTTGCTGAGTAGTTACGGCCGTTGGGGGACCTCCATGACTGAATGGCTTAGGTCGTTGAGGTTGCTGAGTAGTTACGGCCGTTGGGGGACCTCCATGACTGAATGGCTTAGGTCGTTGAGGTTGCTGAGTAGTTACGGTCGTTGGGGGGACCTCCATGACTGAATGGCTTAGGTCGTTGAGGTTGCTGAGTAGTTACTGTCGTGGGGGGGACCTCCATGACTGAATGGCTTAGGTTGCTGAGTAGTTACGATCGTTGGGGGGGACCTCCATGACTGAATGGCTAGGTCGTTGAGGTTGCCTCCGTGACTGAGTGGTTACGGTTGTTGTGGGGGGTGAGTGACTTAGTGGTTACGGTTGATGGGAAGGCCTCCATGACAGAGAGGTTAACGTGGGGGGGGGGCTCTGTAACAGAGGTTACGGTTGTTGTTGGGGGTGAGTGACTTAGTGGTTACGGTTGATGGAAAGGCCTCCGTGACTGGGAGAGGTTACGGTTGTTGTGGTGGGAAGGCCTCCGTGACTGAGAGGTTACGGTTGTTGTGGTGGGTTAGTGGTTATGGTTGATGTGACTGAGAGGTTACGGTTGTTGGCGCGGGGACCACCGTGAGTACAAATACAAACAAACAAATATTCGCCTCCAAAAAATGATGAGTTCAGTTTCATAACTGTCATGAAATGTTCCATTAATCTTCCACAACAGATTTATATACACTCAGCACAGACAGAATGTTGACAGCTATTATCAAAGTTAAAACATGAGCTGGTCGTAAGGTTTATTTACACATTTTCATGCAAAATAGCTTTATAACCATTTAATTAATGGCGTTTATGCAAGAATGTTTGCTTTTCCTAAGGCAGTGGCTGTGGCCAAAACTTCAGGTTTATTGTGCGCCGCGCACTAAATATTTGTCATTTCGACTTTGCAGCGCTCTAATTTTTGTGATTTCAAAAATCTCAGCCATTGACACAATTCAATTATGGTAGGTCTGCGACTGGTTAATGTGGTTCAAACATTTCAAGTCTGGCTTGAGTGTGACATGCAATTAGCATTGAGGGCTATGATCTGGAAATAAATGCTGGACCTGAATGACGCGGTAATGTGGGCATGCCACTTAATGTCGCAAATGTTTTACCAATTGGACAAATGCTGTAGGAAGAGCTTGGACCACAATGTTCATATTGTAATCTGGGCTAATCAATAAGTTGGGGCTTTTATGTTTATTTATCGTCGCTACCGGTTGCCCATATCAGCGACGCCTCCTGAAGAGATTAGTTATTTTAGATTTTGAAGGATAGTGCATGATACAGACAGAGACCCATTCCAGAATCTCCTCTGGTTCTTTTACGTGCACGGTGTAAAGCACCGACACGAGACCTCGGTTTAACGTCCCATCTGAAAGACTGTTAATTTTATTAGGGTCAGACGGGGGATCGAACCTGCGATCCCTGGATTACCAGTCCAGCGTGTTACCACTGGACTACATATCCGTCTGTATGTTGGGGCTACCAAGTTCAAATGTATTATATAGTAATGCAGTGAGGTACAATAGAGGGCAGAACTCAAGATGAAGTTATCGGACCCAAAATACTATGCTTGTCTTTGTTTTGGTCCGCCTCTATGTTCGAGTGGTTAAGGTCGCTGACTTGTATACCACTGTAACCTATCATCACTGATCTGAGCCCCGCTCAGACCGTGTCATTTATATGAAAAAGTTGGCAGTTTCTTACGGAGGTTGGTGCACCCAAGTACTGGTTAACCGCTGGAGCCTGCCCAGGAAAGGTGTTAGGTAAACTGCCCGCTGGCGATATAGCCCAAAATGGTGCTGATGCAGGCGTAAAACCCGAACTATAACATTGTCTTTGTTTTGGATACATTGTTTATCTTATCGCCCGCTGGTTAATTGGGGTGAAGTCCGCCTCCGTGGTTAAGGTCGCTGACTTGTATACCACTGTAACCTATCATCACTGATGGTCACGGGTTCGAGCCCCGCTCAGACCGTGTCTCATTTATATGAAAAAGTTGGCAGTTTCTTACGGAGGTTGGTGCACCCAAGTACTGGTTAACCGCTGGAGCCTGCCCAGGAAAGGTGTTGTTAGGTAAACTGCCCGCCGGCGATATAGCCCAAAATGGTGCTGATGCAGGCGTAAAACCCGAAATATAAAATATAATTGGGGTGATGCCTCCAGAAGTATATTATTCATTTTATGTCTTGGAGGATAGTGCAAGATACGGACGACGCTCCAATTCCAGAAGCATCCCTGGTACATACCCTGTGTGTAGCAGCATACATGAGATGCTTTTATTACTCCACTGAGGCAAGCGTGAGTAAATGGGGAGTAAGTGAGGTAAATGGGGAGACGCACGGTAAATGGGGAGACGCACGGTAAGTGGGGAGACGCGAGGTAAGTGGGGAGTAAGTGAGGTATGTGGGGAGACGCGAGGTAAGTGGGGAGACGCGAGGTAAGTGGGGAGTGGGGAGACTCACGGTAAGTGGGGAGACGCGAGGTAAGTGGGGTGACGCAAGGTAAGTGGGGAGACGCGAGGTAAGTGGGGAGACGCATGGTAAGTGGGGAGACGCATGGTAAGTGGGGAGATGTGAGGTAAGTGGGGAGATGCACGGTAAGTGGGGAGACGCGAGGTAAGTGGGGAGACGCGAGTAATGTAAAATATTGGACTGTTAAAAGGTGCGTAGCGCTGAAGATAGTACCAATATTTTACATATTGGATCTGTTTGAGGCTGATATATACATAAATATTCTGTTTTTTGTGTGAAATAACATACATTTTCAAACACTTATTGACATCATTCAATTGACAGTCGATTGGCCGAGTAAACCTGAACAAAATCTGTAAATATTTGTTTTCATTTTGGAAATCCACTGCGTAGAACCTCCAATCAGTATTCAAGTCCGTGTTATGGAGGCCAAGTCTGGTTTTCAATGCGACCAAATCTCGGAGCCATATTCCAGCTGGGAACTCGCTACATTCTGGTAAGCCATGGACTTAAGTGGCTCGGATTATACGTTAATGTTTCTACGTAGATATTATTTCAGACATGGGACGAGCACGTGGTTAGAACCATTGACCCTCCACAAGCCTATGGAACAGTCTACCGACATATATATAGTCTGACGAGCACATGGGTAGAACCATTGACCCTCCACAAGCCTATGGAACAGTCTACCGACATATATATAGTCTGACGAGCACATGGGTAGAACCATTGACCCTCCACAAGCCTATGGAACAGTCTACCGACATATATATAGTCTGACGAGCACGTGGGTAGAACCACAGGGATTCGGCAAGTTTGGGGGTACTAGTATATATATTTAAGTACTTAAATATATATACTAGTACCCCCAAACGTGCCGAATCCCTGTGGGTAGAACCATTGACCCTCCACAAGCCTATGGAACAGTCTACCGACATATATAAAGTCGGACGAGCACGTCGTTAGAACCATTGACCCTCCACAAGCCTATGGAACAGTCTACCGACATATATAAAGTCGGACGAGCACGTCGTTAGAACCACAAGCCTATGGACCAGTCTACTGACATATACTGAGTCAAAAAAGAAACGATACCTGGTGTCTATGTTTCTATAATTTCAACATTTATTAAGAAAATTCATAAGATGATAGTCCAACATGTTTGAAAGAGGAGCACATAAAGCATAATGAGCCTCCGAAACTGTCTGCTGCGTGATGACGTAATTCGTCGGACAGGGGTCTAATGGAGTTTTCACCCAGACCTCAATACCGAGTATGGGCACCATTTGCGTCTCTCACTGCAATGCACTGCCGTCGCATCGAACGGAAGAGTGTCTGAATCTCTTGCTGGTCAATATTTGTCCACTCCTGACGCAAAACATCCCTCAGTTGGTTTAACGTTACCGGCTGACGCGGGGGTCTAACGTATCCCACAAATGTTCTATGGGTGACAAAGCAGGCCACGGCAGGGTTTCAATATTGTTCTGCTCCAATAATGTGGTGGAAATCCGAGCAGTATGACACCTGGCGTTGTCCTGTTGGAACAGTGTGACGTTTCTATTGGCGTTAAAGAACGGCACAACAACTGGCGCAAGGATCTCATCACAGTACCGCTGGGCGTTTAGGTTCCCGTCCACCACTAACAGTTCAGTGCGACTGCCGAAGGTGATACCGCCCCACGCCATAACGCTTCCGCCCCCGAACAGATCGACCTGACGTACACATGCGTCGGCGTAACGTTCACCGCGTCTGCGATATACCCGCTCTCTGCCATCCGCTCGACGCAAACAGAACCGCGATTCATCGCTAAACATCACCGAATTCCACTGTAACCGAGTCCAGCGAGCACGTTCCGTCGTCCATTCCCGCCGTACGTCACGGTGACGTCGTGTCAGGATGGGTCCAACGTATGGCCGATAGGCACGAATGCCACGTTCACCGAGCCGGTTCCTGACTGTTTGTGCACTGATGCGATTGTTGGTCATCCCAGGAGTAACGGCAGCTGTGTGCGTAGCAGGTAGGAACCGGTCACGTAAATGTGACGGTCCTGTTCACGCGTCGTCACACATGGTCGACCAGATCTTGGACGGTCGTCCACCGATCCATGTGTTCGATAACGTCGAAGTAGACGTGTTATCGTGATCCGCGTAACCCCCGAGTCGATTTGCGACGTCATGCTGACGTAAACCGCCGTCAATCATGCCAATGGCACGCATTCTCTGATTGCGGTTTAGCCTAGGCATTTTGTTAGAGGTAACAATGGGTATGTAAGGTGTTTTTCCTCGATGATAAACCGGTTTTCCGATTTGTACATGTGTAGGAAGTTGTCTTTGTTGAGGTGCAAATCGGAAATTCGGCGTTCCAGGATTATCGGGTGTTTATTCACCTGTGTTTATGGTTGGCTGACGTTGCAATAAGATACCCGGTACTGATACTTAATAATATATTAAACCTTTCTATGGTTTTATCCGTTTTACGTCATTTTTAGTTTGGTATCGTTTCTTTTTTGACTCGGTATATATAAAGTCAAGTCCCAGTCTGTCGGCTTATGTTAGCACTCTGGACTCGTACTTCCTCTAAACGTTTAACCTTAGCATTGTATATCTTTACCTTGCATATAATATTTTAGATTGACTCGCTGTTCTAGAATGCACCTGCCAATCATAATCGCGACTGATTGTTGGGCAGTAACAAGTTGAAACCAGCTAGATAGCATCATCTTCAAGTGAAAGCATTCAACACCAGTAGTGGGATTCGAACCTACAGCGACGAGGGGCCAAGCGAAAGACCTGAATATACAGCCATTGAGACCTTATAGGAGGCTAACCAGCTGGTTTGCGAAGTGTTTGTAATTCCATCCTGGTGCCCGCCTGTGAGTGTATGTATGTTCCATTAATGTCAAACCCCTTGCGGGGACCTAGACATGTTTTCCTGGGCATACTAGGCCGACCATAGCGGTTAACCAGTACTATGCAATGTGTGAGGTGCCTTGCTCAATGACACTACATACGTGGCCTGACTAAATTAGTAAGTATCGAACCCGGATTGTTCGCCATATGAATGAAATACTCCTCGGATGATATTCCTATACCACTGAAAGCTTGAATTCGTTATTTAAGCTGTTTCTGTTACTCTAAATTCCAATACAAACACACACACACACACACATAATGTAACACTTCTTGAAATGAATTTGTTTACACATAACCTGGTAAATGAATTGGTGGTGTCTAACCAAAAGCGGAAGTTAATTGGTTGACTGGTCTACAGATTAGCCACTATCCGATTACTATAAAGTGCGCATATAGAGCATATCGGATTACTATAATATATATATATCAGATATATACTAAATGCTATTTTTATTTCATATTTGCAATGGAAAGTATAGTAAAATTCTATATATTTTATAAAAAATGATTAAACTATTATAATCTAAAATGGGAAGCTATTCTGAATACTGAATAGTGCGAACATGAATAATTATAGCCAACATGAATTTGCGGAAATATAAAAATAGGACAATTTCTGAAGGGTTTAATACTTTGGCAGACTACTATGCAGATTAATGTGCATTAAACGGTACTTGGCTGATTCGGACCATGGCTGATTCCATATGCGTCATATTCGCCGACCGATCTCATATGCGCACTTTATTGTAACCGACTATCAGCAGAACTACTCCAAATATTGTTTCACCAGTCTATAAATAAACTGGTCCTGTGACCAGAATGAATAATATGCATCGTCGTCTGATTTATATAGAGTATTTACAGCAAGTAATTTGTAATGAATTATGTCCACGGACGGAGCATGTTGGTGATGGACTCTGTAATCGACCGAATGCGATTTAAAGACAAGATCATCGCAAATGTTGCAAAGGCGGTGAAAAGCGTGAGCCCCTTCATTTTTTTCACTTTCAGACATAAATTTCTTTCTGCACCACTTATAATCCATTGTTGGGTGTCAGCTGCTTCCCATGTTCATCAGTGTAGGCTAGCATGTGCCTCACCGAGTCCAATTAGCGTGGTTCGTTTGGGAAGCTTTGCCACAGCAATCTGTCACTGCCAATAACTTGCTTAGAAAGATTTATGTATCATTGTACTTTTGTTATTGAAATTCAACTTATTGTTGAATGGATGCATACATCATTACATGTCATGTGTTGTTTATTTCTTTTCCATTTAATTCGAGCCCCTTACGATGGACTTAGACATGTTTTCCTGGTCAATCTTAGCCGACCTAAGTAGTTAATGAGCCTTCACGGCTTCAGAAATGTTCTCTATTTTTATATTTCCACAAATTCATGTTCACTAAGCATATGTGTTGCTGCCCTATTAGCGCAGTGGTTAGCGCTTCTCACCAATGCAAGCCAGGTTTGATCCTCGGACTGGGTAGTATGTGAGATGGTACGGTGGTCACCAGATCGGGCAGGTACTCGCACATTTTCATAAATGCTTTCATCCGCGCCAACGAGCGTGATTAATATATGTTGTTGAAGCTTGTTTCACAATCGTTGTAAAATATATAAAGTTTAAACTAAGTGTGGCGTCCAGTGGTAGAGCATCAGATTTAGAATCAAACGGTCCCAGGTTTGATACTCGGTCAAGCCACATATGTATATTATCATTGAGCAATGCACCTAACACACATTGTGTAGTACTGGTTAACCGCTTAGGTCGATTAAGCCTGCCCAGGAAAACATGTCTATGTCCCCGCCACAGGGATTCGGCACGTTTGGGGGTAGGCTACTAGTATATATATTTAAGTACAGGGATTCTACTCTGTGGGATGTCAGATTTCGCATCGATCAGTAAAATGGCCCTATCTGAAACAATTTTGTACAAATCTGTCCAAATATAACACCTATCCCGAGTCTTTATATTGTTCTAACGTGTAGGTTTATTCGGCAAAAATGTACGTCAAAAAGAGATTTCGTAGCATTTTCAATTTGTTTTGAAAATTTCAAAAGCGGCGCAATTCGCATTGAAACGAGCGTTCTGATTGGATTGTGATTATTCTTCATATATAAAAAAACATCTTGTTACATTCTAATAATCCAATCAGAACGCTCGTTAGTGGAAACACATTTTATTGATAATGTTATTCACAGTTAAAACTCTCCCGTCGAAGATTTTTTTTTGTTGCTGACAGAACCCGTGTCCTAGTATGGAAATGTGACCTGCTATGGCCAATGTCTGTGGCAATTGTTTGCAAAGTATACATGCATGCAGCTTAAAGTTGTGTTTTATTTGAAGAACAATATAAAGACTCGGGATAGGCGTTATATTTGGACAGATTTGTACAAAATTGTTTCAGATAGGGCCATTTTACTGATCGATGCGAAATCTGACATCCCACAGAGTAGAATCCCTGTACTTAAATATATATACTAGTACCCCCAAACGTGCCGAATCCCTGTGGTCCCCGCAAGGGGTTTGACATTAATGGAACATACATACATACATGTTGTTTATTTATTTGTTTTCCATTTATATCAAGCCCTTATGGGGACCTAGACATGTTTTCCTGGTCAAGCTTTGTCGACCTAAGCAGTTATTTTGACAGTACTCACAGTACTCAGGGTTCATTCTAGAAGGTGACTTGGGTGATATCGTCGCCCTAGGGATCCTGACTTCTCCCTAAAAAAAAAAAAATTTTAAAAATGTTTTTTTACAATTTACAGACAATTTACTCATACTGGATATTGCATCAGAATTTAGTAGACTTTTGTCTAGTAAGATACACTGGCCCATTATAAAACACTACTTCTATTCATATGTTCTATTTAATGGTGATATTGTAACCATATTTTGATGAAATATATTAACTAATACCATTTAAAGACGTAATCACGCGCTTTCTCACTCACTTCTCCCAAACATTCTGACCTAGAATGGGCCCTGGTACTAAGCAATGTGTGTGAGGTGCCTTGCTCAGTGACACTACAATTGTGCTGTTACTGAGTATCGAACCTGGTCAATACCAGCGCTGATTTTGATTTGACAACGGGCAAGATCTCATACTATGATAGATGGTGAAGCGATACCAATCAATTGTGTCAACAGGAAAAGAGGTTGGCAAACTCGCCAGAGCCAGCACAATGTGGACAACCAGACAGACGTGCCGTCAAGCAGTAGTACAAGCTAGCACTGGTGGAGCAATGTTGGGACTGCTCAGTTGGAGGTGTTGCACATCTTGTATAAACCATATCCATGAGTACTGTAACAACATATACACTAACTCTTTGTGTGCACTTGACTCTTCGAGATCCAATTTTTAATTATACTAATGATCCCACCTTGAAAAATCCAGTTACCGACTCATCAGTTTATCAACTGTTAACAACGGTCCCGGCTCCAAGAAGTGGATAGCCGGAGGACAAAGCCTGTCAAGATCAAGTTTGGGCTCTTGATATTTTCAATAATACAAGCCTATCGGGCTGGTCTAAAAAAAGTCGCTGAAAATTACTGAAATAATGAGTTTTTGTGATATCTTAAATGCTGTGCTGTGCAAAATGTGGGCTTGTCCATCATTTTATTTATCTTGGAGCCCTGCAAACCTTCCTCGCTTTTACCTTCATTTGAAGAGAAATAAATAAGTGGAGAGACATAATAAATAATGATTATAATAAGTTTACCTAGTACCAGGGATCATTCATATAGAGGGCGGTGTGGGCGACCCTGACTTCGCCCTCTGGGGGGCCCCACTTCTCCCAAAAAAAAAAAAAAAAATTTCGATTTTCAATCAAAATATTGTCTAGTAAGATACACTGGCCCATTATAAAGCACTCCTTCTATTCAAATGTATTTAATGGTTTCACTGTGCATTTTAACCCTATTTTACAGAAGTATATTAAAGAACACCATTTAAGGAAGCGATCACGCGCTTTCTCACTTCTCCCAAAAATTCTGGCCTAGAATGAACCCTGTAGTACTTTCTATAGATCTATTATTTCTATTGGCAGATACAAGAGCTTCAGATTCTGTCAAGTTCTGGACCCGTGACATTGGGGAACTATGACTGGCAGTGTCATAGACTGTGTGAACACCTCGACCATACTTTGTTACATGGGTATGTTCTGTCTTGCATTCCATCTAGTTACCTTGACGTTGTGGAGTTATTATACAGCTGTGTTGTTTTCTTTATTGACTGATAGACTTTGGGTAATTTGTTTATCCATCAATGAGAGTCTTAACGAAACTTCATCAGTGTTTGTCTGACCGATTTGATTAAGATGCTGTCCGATTAGCGCAGTGGTTAGCGCGCTCGCTTCTCACCAATGCAAACCGGGTTCGATCCTCGGACCGGGATGTATGTGAAATGGTACGGTTGTCGCCAGATTGGACAGGTGGGTTTTCTCCGGGTACTCTGGTTTCCTTCCACACGAATGACCGCATACACGCTTTCATCCGCGCCAACAATAGTGATTAATATAAGTTGTTAAAACTTACTTCGCAATCGTTGTAAAATAAATAAAGTTTAAATTAAGATGCACTGCAATTTAAATTGTCTGACTAAATGATTATTTATCTGACATGTCATGCAGTTCTAAGGAAAACTGTGTGTGATTTAGTGCGGACCATCATTCTGTGGTTACATGTACATATAAATTGTATTTCTTATGTTACAGGCTACGTCATATTACCCCTGGTTACTGGAAGATTGTGTCAGAGTTTACACACCGGGACTGTGTGAAGGAGATTAAACGAATGAGAAATGTTACCACAGATCTCGGTAGAGGTAAGAATGAGAAATGTTACCACAGATCTTTGTAGAGGTAAGAATGAGAAATGTTACCACAGATCTCGGTAGAGGTTAATGAGAAATGTTACCTCTGATCTCAGTAGAGGTAAGAATGAGAAATGTTACCACTGATCTCGGTAGAGGTAAGAATAAGAAATGTTTCCACAGATCTCGGTAGAGATAAGAATGAGAAATGTTGCCACAGATCTCGGTAGAGGTAGGAATGAGAAATGTTACCTCTGATCTCGATAGAGGTAAGAATGAGAAATGTTACCTCTGATCTCGGTAGAGTTAGAATGAGAAATGTTACCTCTGATCTCGGTAGAGGGAAGAATGAGAAATGTTACCTCTGATCTCGATAGAGGGAAGAATGAGAAATGTTACCTCTGAGCTCGATAGAGGGAAGAATGAGAAATGTTACCTCTGATCTCGATAGAGTTAGAATGAGAAATGTTACCTCTGATCTCGGTAGAGGTAAGAATGAGAAATGTTACCTCTGATCTCGATAGAGTTAGAATGAGAAATGTTACCTCTGAACTCGGTAGAGGTAAGAATGAGAAATGTTACCTCTGATCTCGATAGAGGTAAGAATGAGAAATGTTTTCTCGGTAGAGGTAAGAATGAGAGGTAAGAATGAGAAATGTTATCTCGGTAGAGGTAAGAATGAGAAATGTTACCTCTGATCTCGGTAGAGGTAAGAATGAGAAATGTTACCTCTGATCTCAGTAGAGGGAAGAATGAGAAATGTTACCTCTGAGCTCGATAGAGGGAAGAATGAGAAATGTTACCTCTGATCTCGATAAAGTTAGAATGAGAAATGTTACCTCTGATCTCGGTAGAGGTAAGAATGAGAAATGTTACCTCTGATCTCGATAGAGTTAGAATGAGAAATGTTACCTCTGAACTCGGTAGAGGTAAGAATGAGAAATGTTACCTCTGATCTCGATAGAGGTAAGAATGAGAAATGTTATCTCGGTAGAGGTAAGAATGAGAGGTAAGAATGAGAAATGTTACCTCTGATCTCGGTAGAGGTAAGAATGAGAAATGTTACCTCTGATCTCGGTAGAGGTAAGAATGAGAAATGTTACCTCTGATCTCAGTAGAGGTAAGAATGAGAAATGTTACCTCTCGATAGAGATAAGAATGAGAAATGTTACCACAGATCTCGGTAGAGGTAAGAATGAGAGGTAAGAATGAGAAATGTTACCTCTATACTCGGTAGAGGTAAGAATGAGAAATGTTACCTCTGATCTCAGTAGAGGTAAGAATGAGAAATGTTACCTCTGATCTCGGTAGAGGTAAGAATGAGAAATGTTACCTCTGATCTCGATAGAGATAAGAATGAGAATTGTTACCTCTGATCTCGGTAGAGGTAAGAATGAGAAATGTTATCTCGATAGAGATAAGAATGAGAAATGTTACCACAGATCTCGGTAGAGGTAAGAATGAGAGGTAATAATGAGAAATGTTACCTCTGAGCTCGGTAGAGGTAAGAATGAGAAATGTTACCTCTGATCTCGGTAGAGGTAAGAATGAGAAATGTTACCTCTGATCTCGGTAGAGGTAAGAATGAGAAATGTTACCTCTGATCTCGGTAGAGGTAAGAATGAGAAATGTTACCTCTGATCTCGGTAGAGGTAAGATAGAATGTTACCTCTGATCTCGTAGAGTAAGATGAAATTACCTCTGATCTCGATAGAGTTAGAATGAGAAATGTTACCTCTGATCTCGGTAGAGGTAAGAATGAGAAATGTTACCTCTGATCTCGGTAGAGGTAAGAATGAGAAATGTTACCTCTGATCTCGGTAGAGGTAAGAATGAGAAATGTTACCTCTCGATAGAGATAAGAATGAGAAATGTTACCACAGATCTCGGTAGAGGTAAGAATGAGAGGTAAGAATGAGAAATGTTACCTCTATACTCGGTAGAGGTAAGAATGAGAAATGTTACCTCTATACTCGGTAGAGGTAAGAATGAGAAATGTTACCTCTGATCTCAGTAGAGGTAAGAATGAGAAATGTTACCTCTGATCTCGGTAGAGGTAAGAATGAGAAATGTTACCTCTGATCTCGATAGAGATAAGAATGAGAATTGTTACCTCTGATCTCGGTAGAGGTAAGAATGAGAAATGTTATCTCGATAGAGATAAGAATGAGAAATGTTACCACAGATCTCGGTAGAGGTAAGAATGAGAGGTAATAATGAGAAATGTTACCTCTGAGCTCGGTAGAGGTAAGAATGAGAAATGTTACCTCTGATCTCGGTAGAGGTAAGAATGAGAAATGTCACCTCTGATCTCGGTAGAGGTAAGAATGAGAAATGTTACCTCTGATCTCGATAGAGATAAGAATGAGAAATGTTACCTCTGATCTCGGTAGAGGTAAGAATGAGAAATGTTACCTCTGATCTCGGTAGAGGTAAGAATGAGAAATGTTACCTCTGATCTCGATAGAGATAAGAATGAGAAATGTTACCTCTGATCTCGGTAGAGGTAAGAATGAGAAATGTTACCTCTGATCTCGGTAGAGGTAAGAATGAGAAATGTTACCTCTGATCTCGATAGAGATAAGAATGAGAAATGTTACCTCTGATCTCGGTAGAGGTAAGAATGAGAAATGTTACCTCTGATCTCGGTAGAGGTAAGAATGAGAAATGTTACCTCTGATCTCGATAGAGATAAGAATGAGAAATGTTACCTCTGATCTCGGTAGAGGTAAGAATGAGAAATGTTACCTCTGATCTCGGTAGAGGTAAGAATGAGAAATGTTACCTCTGATCTCGGTAGAGGTAAGAATGAGAAATGTTACCACAGATCTCAGTAGAGATAAGAATGAGAAATGTTACCTCTGATCTTGGTAGAGGTAAGAATGAGAACTGTTACCTCTGATCTTGGTAGAGGTAAGAATGAGAAATGTTACCTCTGATCTTGGTAGAGGTAAGAATGAGAAATGTTACCTCTGATCTTGGTAGAGGTAAGAATGAGAAATGTTACCTATGATCTCGGTAGAGGTAAGAATGAGAAATGTTACCTCTGATCTTGGTAGAGGTAAGAATGAGAAATGTTACCTATGATCTCGGTAGAGGTAAGAATGAGAAATGTTACCACAGATCTCGGTAGAGGTAAGAATGAGAGGTAAGAATGAGAAATGTTACCTCTATACTCGGTAGAGGTAAGAATGAGAAATGTTACCTCTGATCTCAGTAGAGGTAAGAATGAGAAATGTTACCTCTGATCTCGGTAGAGGTAAGAATGAGAAATGTTACCTCTGATCTCGATAGAGATAAGAATGAGAATTGTTACCTCTGATCTCGGTAGAGGTAAGAATGAGAAATGTTATCTCGATAGAGATAAGAATGAGAAATGTTACCACAGATCTCGGTAGAGGTAAGAATGAGAGGTAATAATGAGAAATGTTACCTCTGAGCTCGGTAGAGGTAAGAATGAGAAATGTTACCTCTGATCTCGGTAGAGGTAAGAATGAGAAATGTTACCTCTGATCTCGGTAGAGGTAAGAATGAGAAATGTTACCTCTGATCTCGATAGAGATAAGAATGAGAAATGTTACCTCTGATCTCGGTAGAGGTAAGAATGAGAAATGTTACCTCTGATCTCGGTAGAGGTAAGAATGAGAAATGTTACCTCTGATCTCGATAGAGATAAGAATGAGAAATGTTACCTCTGATCTCGGTAGAGGTAAGAATGAGAAATGTTACCTCTGATCTCGGTAGAGGTAAGAATGAGAAATGTTACCTCTGATCTCGATAGAGATAAGAATGAGAAATGTTACCTCTGATCTCGGTAGAGGTAAGAATGAGAAATGTTACCTCTGATCTCGGTAGAGGTAAGAATGAGAAATGTTACCTCTGATCTCGATAGAGATAAGAATGAGAAATGTTACCTCTGATCTCGGTAGAGGTAAGAATGAGAAATGTTACCTCTGATCTCGGTAGAGGTAAGAATGAGAAATGTTACCTCTGATCTCGATAGAGATAAGAATGAGAAATGTTACCTCTGATCTCGGTAGAGGTAAGAATGAGAAATGTTACCTCTGATCTCGGTAGAGGTAAGAATGAGAAATGTTACCTCTGATCTTGGTAGAGGTAAGAATGAGAAATGTTACCTCTGATCTTGGTAGAGGTAAGAATGAGAAATGTTACCTATGATCTCGGTAGAGGTAAGAATGAGAAATGTTACCTCTGATCTTGGTAGAGGTAAGAATGAGAAATGTTACCTCTGATCTCGGTAGAGGTAAGAATGAGAAATGTTACCTCTGATCTCGATAGAGGTAAGAATGAGAAATGTTACCTCTGATCTCGGTAGAGGTAAGAATGAGAAATGTTACCTCTGATCTCAGTAGAGATAAGAATGAGAAATGTTACCTCTGATCTTGGTAGAGGTAAGAATGAGAAATGTTACCTCTGATCTTGGTAGAGGTAAGAATGAGAAATGTTACCTCTGATCTTGGTAGAGGTAAGAATGAGAAATGTTACCTCTGATCTTGGTAGAGGTAAGAATGAGAAATGTTACCTATGATCTCGGTAGAGGTAAGAATGAGAAATGTTACCTATGATCTCGGTAGAGGCAAGAATGAGAAATGTTACCACAGATCTTGGTAGAGGTAAGAATGAGAAATGTTACCACAGATCTTGGTAGAGGTAAGAATGAGAAATGTTTCCACAGATCTCGGTAGAGGTAAGAATGAGAAATGTTACCACAGATCTCAGTAGAGGTAAGAATGAGAAATGTTACCTCTGATCTTGGTAGAAGTAAAAATGAGAAATGTTACCTCTGAGCTCGGTAGAGGTAAGAAAGAGAAATGTTACCAGAAATCTCGGTAGAGGTTGAGGTATTTGTGACGTTACTATGCATTATTTATGTTTATAGGCAGAGCCTGGCTGTTCATGGCATTGAACGAATGTTTGTTAGAGAGTTACCTACGATGCTACCAACAAAATGAGCGGCTCGCTGAAAACTACTACGTCCGAGATGCTTTAGTCAGGGACCAGGATGTAAGTACTGAAGAGCTGAAAGAATTTTTGAAAATCGGTAAATTTGTATCTTCGAAATTATTAGAGCCCTAACTGCGTAAATGTTTCTTTGTTTTATAGAATTTTGCTTACAAATAGCACATGAATCCTAAAAATGGTTGTTTTGGTTACTAGACAAGTGTCTAACAGGAGGAACTGTAAAGTGCAATATCACTTACTAAGTCCCAAGTGAAGATGAGAAATTGTCTCGACATCCTCGTGAGTCTAGTTTATACAAATTGATTTTAGCTCGATTGCGAAACAAGGTCTTACAACTCTCGAGACCTCATTCCTGACGGAATCCATCGCTACGAGGGAGAGAGAAGAGGCAACGTGGAATTTAAATGCCTTGCCTAAGGGCACAATCGTAATGGCTCCAGCGGGGCTCGAACTCTGGACCTTTCGCATCTGAAGCATACGCGCACCACTGTGCTATCACGACTTCCACAAGTGAATCTAATAGTTATGTCCTCAAATATTGAATTGTATAGCTCAGTATGTAATTGCCTACTAATCCATGTTACGTGGCTATGAGAACAATAGATCTATTGTCTAGTGGTCTAGTGTTAGCTCTTATGCGGCGATAAGTCCCCTTGAGTGGCCAATGAAACAAACAATAGAACAATGGGGTGGCCATTTAAAAATCCATTACATAATAACGTCCCGTCACTCATGATCATTATATACAATGTAAATCTTCTCATTCACTAAAGGAACAGAAATAATTAATTGTATGCAATTAATGATATTTAATGGAGAAATGTTTGCATATAGAGAATAAGGTGGACACTTTGTCGACTTCTCCCTTAACTTTAAACTTTGTCTTATGTTGAAGATCTCCCTTAACTTTAAACTTTGTCTTATGTTGAAGATCTCCCTTAACTTTAAACTTAATCTTATGTTGAAGACCTCCCTTAACTTTAAACTTTGTCTTATGTTGAAGATCTCCCTTAACTTTAAACTTAATCTTATGTTGAAGATCTCCCTTAACTTTAAACTTTATCTTATGTTGAAGATCTCCCTTAACTTTAAACGTTGTCTTATGTTGAAGATCTCCCTTAACTTTAAACTTTGTCTTATGTTGAAGATCTCCCTTAACTGTAAACTTTGTCTTATGTTGAAGATCTCCCTTAACTTTAAATGTTGTCTTATGTTGAAGTTCTCCCTTAACTTTTAAACTTAATCTTATGTTGAAGACCTCCCTTAACTTTAAACTTAATCTTATGTTGAAGACCTCCCTTAACTTTAAACGTTGCCTTATGTTGAAGATCTCCCTTAACTGTAAACTTTGTCTTATGTTGAAGATCTCCCTTAACTGTAAACTTCATCTTATGTTGAAGATCTCCCTTAACTGTAAACTGTGTCTTATGTTGAAGATCTCCCTTAACTTTAAATGTTGTCTTATGTTGAAGATCTCCCTTAACTTTTAAACTTCATCTTATGTTGAAGATCTCCCTCAACTTTAAACTTCATCTTATGTTGAAGAACTCCCTTAACTTTAAACGTTGTCTTATGTTGAAGATCTCCCTTAACTTTAAACTTCATCTTATGTTGAAGATCTCCCTTAACTTTAAACTTTGTCTTATGTTGAAGATCTCCCTTAACTTTAAACTTAATCTTATGTTGAAGATCTCCCTTAACTTTAAATGTCTTATGTTGAAGATCTCCCTTAACTTTAAACTTTGTCTTATGTTGAAGATCTCCCTTAACTTTAAACTTCATCTTATGTTGAAGATCTCCCTTAACTTTAAATGTCTTATGTTGAAGATCTCCCTTAACTTTAAACTTTATGTTGAAGATCTCCCTTAACTTTAAACTTCATCTTATGTTGAAGATCTCCCTTAACTTTAAACTTCATCTTATGTTGAAGATCTCCCTTAACTTTAAACTTTGTCTTATGTTGAAGATCTCCCTTAACTGTAAACTTTGTCTTATGTTGAAGATCTCCCTTAACTTTAAATGTTGTCTTATGTTGAAGTTCTCCCTTAACTTTTAAACTTAATCTTATGTTGAAGACCTCCCTTAACTTTAAACTTAATCTTATGTTGAAGACCTCCCTTAACTTTAAACGTTGCCTTATGTTGAAGATCTCCCTTAACTGTAAACTTTGTCTTATGTTGAAGATCTCCCTTAACTGTAAACTTCATCTTATGTTGAAGATCTCCCTTAACTGTAAACTGTGTCTTATGTTGAAGATCTCCCTTAACTTTAAATGTTGTCTTATGTTGAAGATCTCCCTTAACTTTTAAACTTCATCTTATGTTGAAGATCTCCCTCAACTTTAAACTTCATCTTATGTTGAAGAACTCCCTTAACTTTAAACGTTGTCTTATGTTGAAGATCTCCCTTAACTTTAAACTTCATCTTATGTTGAAGATCTCCCTTAACTTTAACCTTCATCTTATGTTGAAGATCTCCCTTAACTTTAAACTTTGTCTTATGTTGAAGATCTCCCTTAACTTTAAACTTAATCTTATGTTGAAGATCTCCCTTAACTTTAAATGTCTTATGTTGAAGATCTCCCTTAACTTTAAACTTTGTCTTATGTTGAAGATCTCCCTTAACTTTAAACTTCATCTTATGTTGAAGATCTCCCTTAACTTTAAATGTCTTATGTTGAAGATCTCCCTTAACTTTAAACTTTATGTTGAAGATCTCCCTTAACTTTAAACTTCATCTTATGTTGAAGATCTCCCTTAACTTTAAACTTCATCTTATGTTGAAGATCTCCCTTAACTTTAAACTTTGTCTTATGTTGAAGATCTCCCTTAACTTTAAACTTCATCTTATGTTGAAGACCTCCCTTAACTTTAAACTTTGTCTTATGTTGAAGATCTCCCTTAACTTTAAACGTTGCCTTATGTTGAAGATCTCCCTTAACTGTAAACTTTGTCTTATGTTGAAGATCTCCCTTAACTTTAAACTTCTTATGTTGAAGATCTCCCTTAACTTTAAACTTTGTCTTATGTTGAAGACCTCCCTTAACTTTAAACTTTGTCTTATGTTGAAGATCTCCCTTAACTTTAAACTTTGTCTTATGTTGAAGATCTCCCTTAACTTTAAACTTTGTCTTATGTTGAAGATCTCCCTTAACTTTAATACTTCATATTATGTTGAAGATCTCCCTTAACTTTAATACTTCATATTATGTTGAAGATCTCCCTTAACTTTAATACTTCATATTATGTTGAAGATCTCCCTTAAGCCGTGAATAATTAGCACATTGTGTTTAAACTGTGGTTGATTTCTTTATATGTTTGTAAGCGTTATATGCAGATGTTTAAAGATGTCCTTTTCTATTTCCTTGATACATACAAGTCCGCCTCCGTGATCGAGTGGTTACGGTTGCTGACTTGCATACCACTGTAACCTATCATCACTGAGGGTTACGGGTTCAAGCCCCGCTCAGACCGTGTCTCATTTATATGAAAAAGTTGGCAGTTTCTTACGGAGGTTGGTGCACCAAGTACTGGTTAACCACTGGAGCTTGCCCAGGAAAGGTTCTGTTAGGTAAACTGCCCGTCGGCGATATAGCCCAAAATGGTGTTGATGCAGGTGTAAAACCCGAACAAACAAACCACTCCTTGATATATTTTAAATATGTGTGCACATGCATGTGATATGTAAAATGCTGAATGGTGATCTCCGTAGCTGAGTGGTTTCGGCTTGTTGACTTAAAATCTCTTGCTCTCACCGCCCTGCACTTGTTTCCACTTAAGGAATGAATCGCGGGTTAATAGTTTCCATCAGCAGGGTTCCCGCTGTCGGTCGACAAAAAACAAATATTGGTGCTAAATTTGGTGAATTGGCAAAAATATTTGGCGCAACTTTATTTTTTTAATTTTATTTTTTTTGGCATATGTTTTGTCAAATTCATGGCTTCAAATATTTATTTTTGAACTATATGGCTCTTAGTTGGCTCCAAGTTTTTTTAATTGGCTCCGGTGTTTTTCAATTGGCGACAGAAGTGGCGCAGACAAACATTCAGACAGAGGAAATCCTGCATCAGGATATGAACTACATTGGACATGGTTACAGTGTGTGGAGGCTGAAGAAAGCACAATATATAGCACACATTAAAATGTTTTTAGTCCAGATTTGCAACATACCATGTTCCGGAACTGGTATATAGATCATTCTTGGAACAGCGTATATTGTAAGACGTGCCTTTTCTCGCGACGAACGCTGCCTAACACTGCGAATGGACATGTCAGCGGCATGTCATTAGTTAGGGAATGTATGCAATCAGCGCACATATGTTCATCGAAGGAAATGCAATAGCGATGTAAATATTCTAGAATAAACCCCTAGTAACCCATGCTGAAGGTGTTACTATTAGTATCAATGTATGTAATACACGGGTATGATTTAATCCAGTCCGCCTCCCTGGTCGAGTGGTTACGGTCGCTGACTTGCATACCACTGTAATCTATCATCACTGATGGTCACGGGTTCGAGCCCCACTCATGCCATGTCTCATTTATATGAAAAAGTTGGCAGTTTCTTACGGAGGTTGGTGCACCAAGTACTGGTTAACCGCTGGAGCCTGCCCAGGAAAGGTGTTGTTAGGTAAACTGCCCGCCGGCAATGTAGCCCGAAATGGTGCTGATGCAGGCGTAAAACCCGAAATATAACATGATTTAATACACCTTCCATCTCTTTCAGAAATTCAATATACTCTTGACAATAATATCCGGCTTGGAAAGCATCGAGTTCCAATTAGAATGTGTAAGTTATTTTATATAAATAATGCATATGACATAGAATAATCCTACGTGAATACGGTTCTCTTGTGTAGGGTCCTGTTATATTTGAACATAGCTTAGATGGTCCAGTGGTTGACACGTTGGACTGCGGATCCAGGGAACGCAGGTTTGAGCCACCGTGACCATAAATGATAGTAACAGTCATTCAGATTGGACTATAAACCGAGGTATCGTGTATCGGTGTTGTACACCGGGCATGTAAAAGAACCAGGGATCATTTGGTAATTGGAACCTCTTCGGTGTCTTGCACTATCCTCCAAACAATACATGCACTATCCTCCAAAATGTAGAACGACTAATATACTTCTGAAGGCTTCGTCCCGATTAACGATTAATAAACTTATCCTCGGACCGGGAAGTATATGAGATGGCACGGTGGTCACCAGATCGGACAGGTGTGTTTTCTCCGGGTACTCCGGTTTCCTCCCACACGAATAACCACATTTACGCTTTCATCTGCGCCAACGAGAGTGATTAATATAAGTTGATAAAACGGTTTCCTCCCACAGGAATAACCACATTTACGCTTTCATATCTGCGCCAACGAGAGTGATTAATATAAGTTGATAAAACGGTTTCCTCCCACACGAACAACCACATTTACGCTTTCATCCGCGCCAACGAGAGTGATTAATATAAGTTGTTAAAACTTGCTTCGCAATCGTTGTAAAATAAATAAAGTTTTAAAATAAAACAACTTATCAACAATGAATGAAATGCAGTGTACAGCACAAGCAACAAATCATGATTGAATTACCTCCATATAGTTTATGGGGCCCCCTAGTAACCCCTGGGGCCTTTACGGTCGTTGACTTCAAATCACGTGTAGGTTCGAATCCCAATAAGGGTGTCAAATTATTTCATGTAAGGAAGCTGGATTAGCTGACTTGCGGAAAGTTTGTGGTTCTACCCGGGTGCCCGTCTGTGCCTAAAATATTGCTCGGAGGAGCACCCAGGGTCTTCCTCAACATCTGGAGAGTCGCCGTATGACCATCAAGATTTAATCCCCAACAAACAAGCAAACAAACTTGGAGTTTATCCAATTACTAATTGTATATGAAGTAGCTCCGGAAACGGGTATAATGAATGGCAATAAGCTTGTTCAAACCATCTATGAGAAAAAGGTAGAAAAGTGCACATTTTGATGTTTATCTACAGGATATGCCGTACTTGGATCTGTGTGTGTTCCCTCCAAACAGTAAGCACACAACCAACATAGAATCAACGATAGATTTCGACCGACTGTCTATGTGTAGTATGGAGAGTGTTCATATATCCTCGTCTAAACCGCTTCCACAGGTAAACTAATGACAGGGTTCATTCTTGGTCAGAATTTTTGGGAGAAGTGAGAAAGCACGTGATCGCTTCCTTAAATTTGTGTTCTTTAATATACTTCTGCAAAATAGGGTTAAAATGCACAGTACAACCATTAAATACAATATTTGAATAGAAGGAGTGCTTTATAATGAGCCAGTGTATCTTACTAGACACAATTTTGTTTGAATCGTAAAAACCAAAAAATATTTATTTATTTAGGGAGAAGTGGGGCCCCCAGAGTGCGCGAAGTCAGGGTCCCTAGGGCGACTATTTCGCCCACATCGCCCTCTAGAATGATCCCTGTAATGTATAATAATTATGTACCACAGTTACTTGAAGTCTCAATAATAAACTAATGTTACAACACACGCCTGTAAATAATAGCAAAGGTAAACAGTTTAACACTACTTGTAATTGTTGATAATATCGCACTAGCATGTATAAAGCGCACCTACTCTTTGGCACGAAAATTGAGGTGGTGAAGGTTGCCTTTTTTTCCTATCTCAAATTTTTTTTATCTGTTTTATATGTTATTAAAACTTCAAATTTCTGTTTTGTACTGAAATATACATGTGTTTATAAGAGGGCAGATAGGGCTAGTGGGGGGAATGAGGGAATAAATCATAATCAGCCAAGGGAGGTAATAGAGAAACCAGCGTTTTCGCTCATTGTCTTGTCGAACAATCCTAAGAAAGTATGTGATGGCTGTATTACACTAAATATAAGCAAAGTTATGTGACAAATATATTTATCACCAAAACCGTTAATTCTGCCGTATTGAGTTTCTGATCATATCGTTTTACCAGGTATAAAATAGTGAAAAATTGATAGACTGGAACCCAAGCTGTCCGATTAGCGCAGTGGTTAGCACGCTCGCTTCTCACCAATGCAACCCGGGTTCAATCCTCGGACTGGGACGTATGTGAGATTGTACAGTGGTCGCCAGAGCGGACATGTGGGTTTTCTCCGAGTACTCCGGTTTCCTACCACACGAATGACCATATCTATGCTTTCATCGGTGCCAACAAGAGTGATTAATATCAGTTGTTAGAACTTGCTTCGCAATCGTTGTAAACAAAATAAAGTTTAAGCTCTAAACTGAAACCCAGGCTACCCCTTTAATTTCTTGCTATTTTGTATATCTAGCCTGTGTGTTTTACATTTATTTATCGTTGCTACCGGTTGCCCATATGAGCGACGCCTCCTGAAGAGATTAGTTATTTTAGATTTTGGAGGATAATGCAATGATACAGACAGAGACCCATTCCAGAATCTCCTCTGGTTCTTTTACGTGCACGGTGTAAAGCACCGACACGAGACCTCGGTTTAACGTCCCATCTGAAAGACTTTAATTTTATTAGGGTCAGACGGGGGAACGCTTAAAGCCTGCAACCAACCTAAGATTACAGTGATGTTTCAAATATCAAATAAACATAATACCATTATACCATTATACCGTTATACCATTATACCATTATACCATAATACCGTTATACCGTTATACCATAATACCATTATACCATAATACCATTATACCATTATACCATAATACCATTATACCATAATACCGTTATACCATACCATTATACCGTTATACCATACCATTATACCGTTATACTGTTATACCATTATACCATTATACCATAATACCATTATACCATAATACCATTATACCATAATACCATTATACCGTTATACCATACCATTATACCGTTATACCATACCATTATACCGTTATACCATTATACCATTATACCATTATACCATAATACCATTATACCATAATACCATTATACCATAATACCATTATACCATTATACCATTATACCATAATACCATTATACCATAATACCATTATACCATAATACCATTATACCATTATACCATAATACCGTTATACCATAATACCATTATACCATAATACCATTATACCATAATACCATTATACCGTTATACCATACCATTATACCGTTATACCATACCATTATACCGTTATACCATTCCATTATACCGTTATACCATTATACCATAATACCATTATACCATAATACCATTATACCATACATAATACCATTATACCATACATAATACCATTATACCATACATAATACCATTATACCATACATAATACCATTATACCATACATAATACCATTATACCATACATAATACCATTATACCATACATAATACCATTATACCTATACCTATACCATTATACCTATACCATTATACCTATACCATTATACCATTATACCTATACCTATACCATTATACCTATACCATTATACCTATACCTATACCATTATACCATTATACCTATACCATTATACCTATACCTATACCTATACCATTATACCTATACCATTATACCATTATACCATAATACCATTATACCTATACCATTATACCTTATACCTATACCATTATACCTATACCATTATACCTATACCTATACCATTATACCTATACCATTATACCTATACCATTATACCATTATACCTATACCATACCATTATACCATTATACCTATACCTATACCATTATACCATTATACCTATACCTATACCATTATACCATTATACCTATACCTATACCATTATACCTATACCATTATACCTATACCATTATACCATTATACCATTATACCATTATACCTATACCATTATACCTATACCATTATACCATTATACCGTTATACCTATACCATTATACCTATACCATTATACCTATACCATTATACCATTATACCTATACCGTTATACCTATACCATTATACCATTATACCTATACCGTTATACCTATACCATTCATTCATACAGTCTAATAACTAAATGTCTTGTTTCAAACAGACAAAGCTTTCCAGGAAAATTACAGTAAGACCGCATGTGTTGATTGCATTGATGTTGTTTAATTTTCATGTACAAGTATTTATGTTTTATAGTGTGTTTTCCTATATAGAAACTAGACTGGTGTCATATATAGTTTCAAATGACTTATCTAAAAGTCTATAATTTTTTATGCAAATTTATTTTAGCTCGATTTCAAAACAAGTTCTTACAACTTATATTAATCACTCAAGAGACCTCATTCCTGATGGAATCCATCGCCATGAGGGAGAGAGAAGAGGCAATGTGGAATTTAAATGCCTTGCCTAAGGGCACAATCGTAACAGCTCCAGCAGGGCTCGAACTCGGGTCCTTTCGCACCTGAAGCGAACGTGCTACCACTGCGCTATCATGACTCAAGAGTGATTAATATAAGTTGTATGAACTTGTTTTGTAATCGAGCTAAAACTTTAACGAGTCTAGTTAACAACTTTGGCACTGAATTGAATATGGCTGCGGCTGGATTTAAACATGATTGTAGTCTATTAGTGAAGATAAACCTGGCATATCTGTTCATTGAAGGAAATGCAATAGCGATGTAAATATGGCTTTGTAATTATTTTTGGAAGTCGTGATAGCGCAATGGTAGCTAGTTTTCTTCAGGTGTGAAAGGCTCGATGTTTGCATCCAGCTGTAGCCGTTACGATTGTGCCCATAGGCAAGGCACGTAAATTCTACATTGCCTCTTTTCTCTCCTTCATGGCGATGGATTCTAATGCAGATAATTAAAATTTTAAAACTATTGATTATGTAATTATTTCTCTGATTAGGCAGAGATATATATTTGTCAATGCCTTTGCTGTATATCTGTCCATTCGTTTGTCTGTTTGTGGTGGTGGCATTAGCCTCATTTCTAGATCTCGTGTGGACGTTTGTTTTTTATGGCTTGCACTATTTTGTATTATCGAAGATTCTGCTCCAGTTATTATTAGTTTATGCAAATTTATTTTAGCTTGATTACGAAACAAGTTCTTACAACTTATATTAATCACACTTGAGACCTCATTCCTAATGGAATCCATCACCATGAGGGAGAGAGAAGAGGCAACGTGAAATTTAAATGCCTTGCCTAAGTGGACAATTGTAACGGCTCAGACAGGGCGCGAACTCCGGGCCTTTCGAACCTGAAGCAAATGTGCTACCACTTCGCTATCACAACTTCGACAATATTATTGAATCTGTGTGTTGAGTGAAAGTATTAGCTTTTATTATTTTATTATTGTCTTGCACATTATCTTTGCTCTGTAATGGTTTTGAAATCTCCTCCCAGTATCAATGGCTATGTACATGCCCTCACACCAGCTGCTCATAGCCCCCTGCTAAACACTGTCATCCGTTAATTAACTTCTATTATTGTGGCTTTGAATATTGTTTGTTAGCATTATTATGAGGCAATAAGCTTGTCACCTTAAACATGGTGGCTGCATCTCTGTTGCCGAGTGGTTAATGTCACATGGGGTGTCAAATTACTTCGAGGGAGGAAACTAGCCAGCTGGCTTGCAGAAGGTCGGTGGTTCTACCTGGGTGCCTGTGTATTAAACACTGCTCGTAGTTGCAATGTGACCTAAGCGTTTGGTGCGACTATAAAAACCCAAAACAAACATAAAGCCCTAATGTGTGCTTAGCTAGAATATCCTGTAAATTGAGATTTAGATGTAGAAATTATGATGTCTTATTTTTTTATTCTTCTATAATAAATCAGGGTTCATTCTAGGTCAGAATTTTTGGGAGAAGTGAGAAAGCGCGTGATCGCTTCCTTAAATGGTGTTCTTTAATATATTTTTTCAAAATAGGGTTAAAATGCAACATTTGAGTAGTGCTTTATAATGGGCCAGTGTTTTTTTTAAGGGAGAAGTGGGGCCCCCAGAGGGCGAAGTCAGGGTCCCTAGGGCGACTATTTCGCCCACATCGCCCTCTAGAATGATCCCAGAAACATAAAGCCCCAATGTGTGCTTAGCTAGAATGTCCTGTAAATTGAGATGCTGAAATTATTTTGAAGGAATGCCGCGTCTGATCAGGATCTATGCTGTTTGCTATTTTGCCAAGTGGTTTGGCTCCACTATCTGAATAGCAAATAGCATACGATCCTGATTGGATGGTACATTCTGTGCACGTGCTGTGCTATCTAATCTGGCTCTATGCTGTTTGCATAGTTTTCAAACACTTTAATTAAGGTTTATTTGTTACGGTAGTTTTCGTAAGTCAGACCCTCGTTTAAAGTGTTCTTAACACTTTCCTTCATACAAACGACAGCCATTTAGCTATCATGCAGTGGATAAGTGGTTGCCATATCTATCCCACCTCCATAGATATTACTGGGACTACATGAGATTCTGGCCTTTATTATGAACATTGGTTTGGCTACTACATTGTAAATGTATGTCATATTAGTAATGGCATCAAGACGTGATTCTATGAGGGAAAGGGTTAAACACACTTATATAATTATTGTCAGGCTGTGTTTGAAACTGATGAGGTCAACAGGCCTGGCGATGCTAACAGATCCGGTGATGTTAGCAAACCTGGTGAGGTTAACAGACCTAGGGACAAGGATGTGTATAGCATGGGAAGCGGAGAGCAGAGATATTCACCGTCCCTGGACAGCGGGATACATTCCGACTGGAATTATAGGCAAAGAAGTATAACTCCCATAGACCAGATGAGCATTTCTAACACCAGGTGAGTGAACGGAAAAACATTTAACAATTATTTAGTTTTAAATGTTATTTAGTTTACAACGATTACAGGTTTATCGATTGTAGGCTGTCCGATTAGCGCAGTGGTTAGCGCGCTCACTTCTCACCAATGCAACCCGGGTTCAATCCTCGGACCGGGAAATATGTGAGATGGTACAGTGGTCGCCAGATCGGACCGGTGTGTTTTTTTCCGAGTACTCCGGTTTCCTCCCACACCGCATATATGCTTTCATCCGCGCCAACAAAAATGATTAATATAAGTTGTTAGAACTTGCTTCGCAATCGTTCAATTACTTCAATTAACCCAGCATAGTTAATGGTCATACTGTAAATTTTAACCCTATTTTTATAAAAATGTATTAAATAACTCCATTTAAGGACACAATCGCGCGCTTTCTCACTTCTCCCAAATATTCTGATGGGACAGGGTGAGATGCCCTGTCATTCCGCTCTAGAAAAAACCGTATCATTTGTGTTGGAGGAAAGCGAACTACCCAGAGAAGACAACCATACTATCTCGCATACTTTCCAGTCCGAACCTGTGTTGCATTGATAAGAAGCGAGCATGCTAACAACTGTGCTAATCGAATATCCCGTTAGTTTAAACCATATTTTATTCAAGAATGGTACATAACATATGTATTGTATTCAATAAATGTTGGATTAAAAACATTGAATACTAGTAGACATGTATGACTGTTGTTCTCGTTTTGTTTGATTATTCGACTAATATTTCTCCTTTTTAGTCAAGACTCTGAGTCTGCAGCTGGATCTGGTCTGGAAGTGATTCACCTCAGTAAGAAAGGCAAACCACAGAAACATAAACGAAAGAGAAAGTTATATGTATCTGTCTCTAGCATATCGGAACCGGATGTGGCGGAAATGCACAACAATGTCGATGAATCTACTGTAGAAATCCCACCAATTGATAACATCAAGCTCCTTAGAACAATAATAAATAGCCAGAATAATAATGGACCTGACTTAGATAATATCTTAACACCAGAAGATGAGACTATACATAGTTCTAGAGTTCGTTCTCCGGGAGATGGTGTAGATAATGTAACTGACAGAGTAGATGGTAGTGTGAATAGTGTTCAACGTAGGAAAGCAAATGGTGATATAATAGATGCCAAGAAAGTTGATATAGGGTACATAGATGATGGATTAGGAATTTTTTTAAATAAAAGTGATATATATGCCACAACTGTTATTGATAATGGTACCAGTGATCTTTCAGACCTAAATAATGTAGAAAATGACAAAAGTAGGATAATTCCAAATACTATGGCAAGTTCGAATTCTGACAGTGGAATATTTACTAAGCTTATTGAAACCAGAGTATCTAACATTGTAAATGCTGGAGAACAGATTGAAACTGAAGAATGTAAATCAGAACAAACAGATACAGCTGACAATCAAGATGATAGAGTTGTGTTTCAGTTCAGGGATGATGCAAATGAAACTGTAGGAATATATTCGGATCTCTATGATGTAGTTGGTGTAAAAGAGGATTCTTTTGAAGAGAATAAGAATGATATATCTACTGATAAAATAGTTGAAATTATTCCCAAAGAACCAAGTATCTACAGTAGATGCGATGAATCCGATCTTAATAGTGATGAGGAAACGAAAAGTCAAAATTTTGATTCCTCTGATCTTCAAAAAGATGTAATATCCAGGAATGGCACCCCCTCTAGAGGATCAAACAGTAGCGGACTAATCCATGATTTTGGAAATATTACAAATGTCTCAGAAAACGGAGAAGTGTCTGAAGATGCGGACAAAATTTATGTCTGTGAAAAGGCATTATTGAGAAATCATGATATAAAGTCGAGACATTCAGATTCTTCACTTTATGGAAGATTATCCAATAGAAACACTCCAGATATTGAAACAACCAATCAGAATAGGGGGAAATCTGGAGTCTCATTTTCATCAACCAATGAAACCGAAGATGAATTATCGACCAATAGAATGTCTCGTAACAGCAGAAGTAGTAGCAGGATGTCAGCCAATGAAACTGAAGATGAATCAACCAATAGAATGTTTCAAAACAGCAGAAGTAGCAGTAGGATGTCTGCCAATGATATGACAGGTTACAGAAATTCACCATGTCTCAGTACTGACGATGAGAAGACGAGTGTCAGTACTCACTCCGGTACACACTCGCCCAGTACTGATTTAGAAGGTATGTATATGTAGCTTTCTGATATTGCTCATGTGGGACAGACAGACAGACAGACAGACATTACTTGGCAATTGTCCATGTTATTTTAAGGTTCCTGTTATTAGCTCACCTGTGAACTGTGAATAATTTTCTTGCATCTCTTTAAAAGTTTAAACTTTAATTTATTTTACAACGATTGCGAAGCAAGTTTTAACAACTTATATTAATCACTCTCGTTGGCGCTGAAGAAAGAGTAATTGTGGTCATTCGTGCGGGAGGAAACCGGAGTACCCGGAGAAAACCCACCTGTCCGATCTGGCGACCATCTTGCATACTTTGTATCTCTTTGAATCCAATAGGTGTGAAAGTTTCTGTTTCCATATCTTACATGTATATATAGGATCTAATAATGTGATTTCATACTATGATTTATGAAACGAGCAGGGTTCATTCTAGGTCAGAATTTATGGGAGAAGTGAGAAAGCGTGTGATCGCTTCCTTAAATGGTGTTCTTTAATATACTTCTGCAAAATAGGGTTAAAATGCACAGTACAACCATTAAATACAACATTTGAATAGAGGGAGTGCTTTATAATGGGCCAGTGTATCTTACTAGACAAAATTTTGTTTGAAAATCGTAAAAACATTTTTTTTTTTTTTGGGAGAAGTGGGGCCCCCAGAGGGCGAAGTCAGGGTCCCTAGGCGACAATTTCGCCCACATCGCCCTCTAGAATGATCTCTGAACGAGTATTGGAAATTTGCTATAATAAGCGAGCCAAAACATGGCGAGCTTAATAGCAAAATTCCCAAACAAGTTTCATATAATATGTTATGAAATCACCATTTGTTCACAAAATCATGTTTCTACTTTCATATTGGTGCCAAGTGTCAGCACAAATTGTCATGACGTCACTATGCAAAACTGCTTTATATTTATGTTTTAAACAGCGTTATAATTAAGTCAATATATAAGTTAAATCGTTTTGTCTTACCGTTATATACCAACTCGCCTAGAAATATGCATAATTTAAACTTTAATTTACAAATTATAAAGGATTATTCTCTCAACCAATCAGAATCATTCCAGGTGTTATTACATGTGTATTGATATAGGAAAATATGTGATGGCTGTAGTACGCTGAATTTACAAGCAACGTCATGTGTTATATGTGTTACAATGGAAATGTGATGAAAATGTGTATACCTCTTTAACACCATGTGAAATGCAAACAGTGTTGATGTGCCACTTGCACAGCGCCAGTAAGACTTGACACTGCAGCAACAAAACCAGGGCGATGTGGGTGAAATAGTCGCCCTAGGGACCCTGACTTCACCTTCTGGAGGCCCCACTTCTCCATAAAACTTTTTTTGCAATTTTCATACAGAATTTTATCCAGTAAGATACACTGGCCCATTATAAAGCACTCATTCCATTAACCATATTTTGTTGAAATTTATTAACTAACGCCATATAACGACGCGATCAAATGCTTTCTCACTTCTCCCAAACATTCTGACCTAGAATGAACCCTGCAACACTGAAGTGACTGTCATATTTCACTATTTTTAAGTATCGGGTAAAGTTCTTCAAGCCAAGGTGGAGGAGTTGATTGTGCAGAGGAAGCTGAACCAGTACACGCACCTTACATTTGGAGAGGAGGATGATGATGATGATGATGATGACTTTAATAGTTTGCCAACTCAGACACGCGACCGTGCTGCTAGTCGTTGTGCCGGGGAAGTAGAGTAAGTCGCCTGCTCAAGGGTTTTTTCGCCCAATTTGGTGAAGCAGCTTTTGTCATTTTGGAGGGGATATATTAGCCAGATTGTTTTCGTTTCCTGGAAATGTTGTTTTTGAATACATATTATTATGACTGATATATATTTTTATTTTATGCTAATTGATGAAATACAGTGTTCTATCAGTGAGATATAATCCATATCACCACTGCATATCTCTCACTGTATTTTGCCGGACTACTTTTTTTATCTGTCTTCCCAATACACTATTCTTGCACTATTACTCTCCCTTTAAATGCTTAGACAACGTGTTATTTAATTTTCACCGTTTACCTGGCTTCAATGACACTATTTACCTGTATTATTGTTTTTGTTATGAAACAAATCAAAAGCGAAATACAACTGACAATGTCTCGAAGTTTGTTCCTGCAAATTGTAACGATAAATCCAATAAATGTTTTCATGTATTTTTCCTCGATTCAACTTTAAATTCAAGATGGCGGCATATTTGTGTATCGACTCGTCGTCAATGTATTCATCCGCGCAAAAACACGGTGGCCAGCTATTTTAATTTCTTCATTTTGTGTTTGTTTTTTACCAATTAGCATAAAATAAAAAGAAAATTTGTTTGTTTTGAGTGGATATGCTCGTGAAAATATTTGAAATTTTCTCACTGAGATATATTCCATATTCAAACAAACAAATATCCTCTACATATTATTTGAAGCTGTCCTATATTTCCATGTTTTTCTACTCAGAAATAAAAATTAGAAACTGTTTATCCTTTTATCACATATATATTATGCTTTGTTATTATTATTTTTCAACAGAAGTCTACACGATTAGTGTTGTTTAGTAGGTGTGTGTTTTACGTTTATTTATCGTCGCTACCGGTTGCCCATATGAGCGACTCCTCCTGAAGAGATTAGTCATTTTAGATTTTTGGAGTATAGTGCAATGATACAGACAGAGACCCATTCCAGAGCCTCCTCTGGTTCTTTTACATGCACGGTGTACAACACCGACACGAGACCTCGGTTTAACGTCCCATCTGAAAGACTGTTAATTTTATTAGGGTCAGACGGGGGATCGAACCTGCGATCCATGGATTACCAGTCCAGCATGGTACCACTGGACTACAGATCCGCCTGTGTTTAGTAGGCAGACACATTAGACCAATATGAAGTCTGATATCAGGGGAATAAAAAATGGGCGAACTGGAATCGGAAACCACTAGATTAAAAAAAATGGGGTCTTGTGGTTGATGAGGAATTTTGGTTCTGCTTTAGGGGGAAACGTCTATTATATTAGGGATATTCTATTAGGGATATTATATTAGGGATATTCTATTAGGGATATTCTATTTTTTAGGGATATTCTATTAGGGATATTCTAATATTCTATTAGGGATATTCTATTAGGGATATTCTAATATTCTATTAGGGATATTCTATTAGGGATATTCTATTAGGGATATTCTATTAGGGATTTTATATTCTATTAGGGATATTCTATTAGGGATATTCTATTAGGGATATTCTAATATTCTATTAGTGATATTCTATTAGGGATATTCTAATATTCTATTAGGGATATTCTAATATTCTATTAGGGATATTCTATTAGGGATATTCTATTAGGGATATTCTATTAGGGATATTCTAATATTCTATTAGGGATATTCTAATATTCTATTAGGGATATTCTATTAGGGATATTATATTAGGGATATTCTATTAGGGATATTATATTAGGGATATTCTATTAGGGATATTCTATTAGGGATATTCTAATATTCTATTAGGGATATTCTATTAGGGATATTCTAATATTCTATTAGGGATATTCTATTAGGGATATTCTAATATTCTATTAGGGATATTCTATTAGGGATATTCTATTAGGGATATTCTATTAGGGATATTCTATTAGGGATATTCTATTAGGGACGTCTATTTTGCTTCGATTAAGCAGTTATTCAAATTACGTAGCACATAGTTAACAACAAACAATGGTATGGTTGGACGTAGAGTTTGATTGATCTTCATGGTGATTATGATGTTGTGTATATTTCAGACTTGATAACAACACCATGCTGTATCTAATGTTGGACGTGTTGAATGTAGATGAAACTATAGTTAAGGTTGGTAGTCTTCCAATTTATCTTCTCTCTATATAGTTTATACAAATTTATTTTAGCTCGATTGCGAAGCAAGTTCTTATATCATTAAAAAAAAACACAAAAAATAGTATAAAGGTTCTAGCAACTTGGACCTCTGTGTGTTTTATGTTTATTTATCGTCGCTACCGGTTGCCCATATGAGCGACACCTCCTGAAGAGATTAGTCATTTTAGATTTTTTGAGGATAGTGCAATGATACAGAGAGAGACCCATTCCAGAGTCTCCTCTGGTTCTTTTACGTGCACGGTGTACAGCACCGACACAAGACCTCGGTTTAACATCCCATCTGAAAGACATCATCGAATTTGCTTATTTTTCAGATGTTCTGCAGCCAACTAGGTCATACAGAGGGTAAAGTAAAGACAATACTGTTTCTGATCTCCCTGGAGTCTGTGTATATACTGCAACCTCAGTCCGGCAAGAAGAAGTTCATGAAATTAGCTGTTATTTCATTTCAAGATATAGAATTTATCTCGGTAAGTTCACTTGTCTCAGATGCCAAGCTCGAGCTGTAGAGGTTTTGATTGGCTGCTATTGAGAACTACTCGGTAGCAACCAATCAGAGTGCTTTAGACTGAGTGATAAAATAGTACATTAGATCTGATTGGTTGCTATTGAAAACTACTCGGTAGCAACCAATCGGAGAGCTTTAGACTGAGTGATAAAACAGTACATTAGATCTGATTGGTTGCTATTGAGAACTAATCGGTAGCAACCAATCGGAGAGCTTAGACTGAGTGATAAAACAGTACATTAGATCTGATTGGTTGCTATTGAAAACTATGTTCTGTAGCATCCAATCAGAGAGCTTCATGCTGAGTTTGAGAATAGTATATTAGATTTTATTTAAGCTTTATTTATTTTACAACGATTGCGAAGCAAGTTTTAACAACTTATATTAATCACTCTCTTTGGAGCAGATGAAAGCGTATATGTTGTCATTCATATGGGAGGAAACCGGAGTACCCGGAGAAAACCAACCTATCCAATCTGGCGACCACCGTACCATCTCACAAACTTCCCGGTCCGAGGATCGAACACTGGTTGCATTGATGAGAAGCAAGCGCTCTAACCACCAAGCTAATCGGACAGCCAAAGATTTGATTGGTTGCTATTGAGAACTTCACTCGGTTTAAACCAATCGAGAGCTTTAGACTGATATTGAGATCGACGCAAATATGTGGGAGAAATATTCTCACTGAACTGACTCATTTCTCCCTATTTTTTATATATCAGACATAGCACAGAACCAATAAGTCTGTTTGTGGGAATGATGCTATGTGTCAGGACGTAGCACAGAACCAGTAGTTCTGTTTGTGGGAATGATGCAATGTGTCAGGACGTAGCACAGACCCAGTAGTTCTGTTTGATGGAATGATGCAATGTGTCAGGACGTAGCACAGACCCAGTAGTTCTGATTGATGGAATGATGCAATTTGTCAGGACGTAGCACAGACCCAGTAGTTCTGTTTGATGGAATGATGCAATGTGTCAGACTGTCGTTTATATAAGACGCAGTTACTCAATAGCAGATATTAACAATGGCTGAATAAGATATGGGATTTCTTCTCAACCTTAGTATGTAAACCGTTGGACACTATATACTACTATTCAAACAGGTATTCTTTTTTACCAACAATCGTCATTACGATTGCCGATTCAGGTATTCACTAGAATTTAACCATAAAATTTCCGTTTTTTACAATTGTATTGAAATTGTTTATAAGTTTGAACTGTTTACTTTTACAGATTGGGTTTAACAACCAAATTCTATATTTGGCCTGTAAGAATAAGAGACAGAAATACTGGCTGACTACGGGCGAAGGCAGGATAACCATGTAAGTACAGTGCTCCAGCTGGGCCTCCGGGTTCATTCTAGAGGGTGACGTGGGTGAAATAGTCGCCACTTCTCCCATTTTTAAAATCTGTTTTTACAATTTTCATACAAGATTTTGTCCAGTAAGATACACTGGCCCATTATAAAGCACTGCTTCTATTCAAATGTTGTATTTAATGGTCATACTGTGTATTTTAACCCTATTTTGCAGACAATTTATTAAAGAACACCATTTAAGGACAAAAATCTAACCTAGAATGAACCCTGGGCCTACATGTAAGGTCGCTATGCCATTTCCTGCTGTGCATGCTCTGTCCTCCATATAGTATACCCCACCCTTGGGATTGTTTCTCATTTGTGCAGTCACATTCTAAGGGCTTGAGTTCTCTGTCTTTTCACCTGATGGGCCCTGAATCACAGAACTATTCGCTTGGACAGTTACAAATATTTAAAAATAAAAACAAGCCATATACTTTCATTGAAGGAAATGCAATAGTGATTTAAATATATGGATGTGAGGTCTAGATTGGTTGGAGGTGGGGTCGGGATGGGGTGGAGGTGGGATGGAGATGTTAACTGTTTAGGATAGGTAAATAACTATTGTATTTACAGAGATGCTGTAGCATATAAACCAACGTACCTCCGGTGGTCTAGTGGTTAATGTCGCTGACTTGTATACCACTGTAACCTATCATCACTGATGGTCACAGGTTCGAGCGTCACTCAGACCGTGTCTCTTTCTATGAAAAAGTTAGCAGTATCTTACGGAGGTTGCTGCACCAAGTACTGGTTAACCGCTGGAGCCTGCCCAGGAACGGTGTTGTTAGGTAAACTGTCAAATGGGCAAGCAGTAAATGTTAAATAAACTTAAATTGTGTGTTAATCATACCTCCATGTGTATTTCTTTTGGACTATCAAATGTGGAATAACTATGTGATTTTATGACTTTTATGTATGTTTAAATTTGGCTTATGTTTAATGTATTTACTTGTTTATTTCCTTCTTGTTTAAATTTGGCTTATGTTTAATGTATTTACTTGTTTATTTCCTTCTTGTTTAAATTTGGCTTATGTTTAATGTATTTACTTGTTTATTTCATTCTTGTTTAAATTTGGTTTATGTTGAATGTATTTATTTGGTTTCTGAATATTCGAGCACTGTAATAATGAATAAATAAGATTCCAAAAATGGACTATATCTTACTGAAACTACACTCATGTCTTTCAGAGCTATAGTCGATTGTCTGGCAGACAGCATGGAGAAATGTGAGAGCAAACCTGGGAAGCTAGAGGTGGATACTGGCAATACTATACAGAAAATATCCATACAGAAATACGTGGCTACCGAGTGTAAATGTGAGGTAATAACTACATTTTCGTGTTATAGTGTCACGTTTTGGTGCGTTTGGAAATGCGATACCCCGCAATTTTGGCGACGGATATTGTTTCGTCGTCGTGCGTGCCTGCGTTCTTCCGTCCATATGATGCTTGTTCTCAGATACAAATCGGCCGAACTTCAGTATGTATCACATATTCTTGTGGTGCACATTCCGCAAAGATGGGATTAGTAACATAGTTATGGACCTTTAATGGACTAACAATTTGAGACGAGACATCGGTTTAAAGTCCCATCTGAAAGACTGTTAATTTTATAATGGTCAGACGGGGGATCGAACCTGCGATCCCTGGATTACCAGTCCAGCGTGGTAACCACTGGACTACAGAACCGTCTTTGCTGTATATCATTGGTAACATATTGTATTTATAATACAATGGTGCCGAGTGGCAGAGTGGTTATGGTCGTTGACTTCAAATCACTTGCTGTAAGTTTGAATCCACTGGGGTGTCAAATTATTTCATGTGCACAAGCTATCCAGCTGGTTTGTGGTAGGTCGGTGGTTCTACCTAACATGTTCAGTAGCCCATACTTGGCTTGTTCGCTGTGCTATAAAACCTTTTTGATCTCACATCAAACCATTATTAGTGCAGTTCAACCTGTTTTGAAAGACCATCTGTCAAGAAAGGTGATTAGTTGCTGTCACTGCGGCTGCTCTATACACCCTATTCACTCCGACATTTACACACTTCTCTGATGTTTTGTCTTGATTTCCGTAATGTTTGTTTTGCCTAGGTGGGGTCATATGGCGACTGCAGCTATTATTGGCAGAAGAAGACCCCGGTTGCCCCTCCGAGCAGTATTTCTGGCACGGCCAGACAGAACCACTGACCTATCACAAGCCTTCTGAATAGCTTCCTCATTGGAAAGAAGTCGATACCCGTTGTGGGGCAAGTGATTTCTCTATACTGTACAATAACAACACATTTTCATGTTACAGTCTGTTGATGCTGAGGTTATATGTTATTCTCTGGTACACTGGGAAGACCCGACGACGGATAAGGGCTCGTGCGAGTGGGACCGAGAAGGGACCCTGTACTACAAGTCCAACGAGACGGCTAATATACTCGGAAATCAGACATGGAGATTAGCGTTTGCAGCTCTTAGGTATTCTTGTTTCACGTAATCTTACTTATATAAATAAGTAGAGATGGTTGCCATAGTAATTTTCATCCTCGAGTACTCGGACACAGTTCTGATCAAGTACTCGGACACAGTTCCGATCGAGTACTTGGACACAGTTATGATCGAGTACTCGGACACAGTTACGATCGAGTACTCGGACACAGTTACGATCGAGTACTCGGACACAGTTCCGATCGAGTACTCGGACACAGTTCCGATCGAGTACTCGGTCACAGTTCTGATCGAGTACTTGGAAACGACTCTTTGATTATTGACTAGATATACATTCCTATTGAATTCAATTCAAACTTTATTTATTGTCTAGTTTTACAAAACAAATTAACACTAGCATTATAGCTATATACCGACATACAATAAATAATTAGTTTTTAGTAATAGACAAAACAACTTATGATAAATAAAATAATATGAACATTCATTATTTGTGATTTTGGGATTCCGATTTTCGGAGATTTTACAGATTTTCGCTGTTTTTATCATTTTCGCCAAACTGAGTTTTTATTAGCCAATTTTGCCATATTTTAGCCAATGGCTACTCTGGCGATGGCCAGCACGGGCCCCGAGATAATTGAACATTACATATTAAGATTGAAGATCAAACATGGAGTATGATGGGCACACTGCTGACAGGCAGGCTGTATGGCCTGCAGTGCTGGCACCGATTGCATTAATGGGATCGTATGTTTACTTTAATTTCAGATATTTGTAATGTATTTTGGATGAGGTATATCCGATTACAAGTGCAAATTATACTCTAAGCATTGTTGCATTACTTTCTTGAAGTATCTTCCCTGTATGATGTAATTATTAAACAAATATATTAACAGTTTGCTGTCAAACGTGTAGTTATGACCTTTGATAAACCATAAGACATAGTTATTCTATTTACTTCAAATTAGGTAAACTCAAGATATAAGTACATTCACATGTGAGCTTGCATGGCGGTTAGTGCATATATTTTGTTGCAGTAGTTCAGTTAAATTGATCAATTTTCTTTCAGGGACAGCATGTTATGTTTATACAATGACAAAAACGATGCCAAACCATCCTATTTCCTGAATATGGGTGGCGGTCAGTGCGTCGGCTGTAAGCGCGATTTTAACTGTGACAAGAATCACGCCATTAAGATCATGTTGTCAGACGGGACGTTCTGGAGTGTTGCTCTGGACTCGGAGGAGGAGGCCAATGGATGGTTGCAGGGTCTGTGCCAGGCTGTATCAGAGGGCATGAAGGTACGTGTTTGCTTGATTGATCAGATCTATTCTCTTTGGTTTAAACATATTTTATTTATCAAGATAAACATGACATATAACATCTATACATATAACATCCATACAATACAACTATCAAGACAAGTGGATTGAAATGAAAGCTACAGGAGCTTATGGTAATTCTCTCCACATTCTTTCCATTTATGCCTGATGATTTCGTTTGAAATAGCCTCCATAGTTGATTGGCCAACATAGCAGACAGAGAGATTTTGTACACTACTCTAGCCACTAGTGCTACACATATATATGACCTAAATATTGACCATCCCATTGGTTGTGACCTTTTTCAAGCAATTTACCATAACTTCTTCATTTATTGTTCAATTTTCTGATATATGCACACACTACTACGGTAACCATGTCGACAGTTTAACCCTGGCCATTTTATTAAAGGTTAAATATGTCATGAAGGCTGTACCCGTGTGTACTGCCCACCAGACAAATTTCTACATCGTGTTTAGTAATAAATGTGCGCAGTATACATAGCAAATGACGGTAATCAAGTAGACAGTTTGACCTTGGCCATTTTTATAAAGGTTAAAATTTACAAAAATCGCTTTACTATAACTTCATCAGCGTCAGTTACTCTTTTTGACCAAATTTCCTGCTGACCTTCAACTCCTTAACATCTCCCTTCGGAAGACCGTATCGTCAATTCCGCGACTATCGCTAGTAAAGACACATTTGGTGTTTGGGTCTATGGTTCATATTGCCACTTTTTCCGCTAATCCAATCACTCACTTATACACTGTAATGGTGTAGATATTATGTTATCCAATCACTCACTTATACACTGTAATGGTGTAGATATTACGTTATCCAATCACTCACTTATACACTGTAATGGTGTAGATATTACGTTATCCAATCACTCACTTACATACTGTAATGGTGTAGATATTACGTTATCCAATCACTCACTTATACACTGTAATGGTGTAGATATTACGTTATCCAATCACTCACTTATATATACTGTAATGGTGTAGATATTATGATATAATATGTTCTTATCCAATCCTCACTTACATACTGTAATGGTGTAGATATTACGTTATCCAATCACTCACTTACATACTGTAATGGTGTAGATATTATGATATAATATGTTCTTAACCAATCACTCACTTATATATACTGTAATGGTGTAGATATTATGATATAATATGTTCTTATCCAATCCTCACTTACATACTGTAATGGTGTAGATATTACGTTATCCAATCACTCACTTACATACTGTAATGGTGTAGATATTACGTTATCCAATCACTCACTTATATACTGTAATGGTGTAGATATTATGATATAATATGTTCTTATCCAATCACTCACTTATATATACTGTAATGGTGTAGATATTATGATATAATATGTTCTTATCCAATCACTCACTTATATACTGTAATGGTGTAGATATTACGTTATCCAATCACTCACTTATATACTGTAATGGTGTAGATATTATGATATAATATGTTCTTATCCAATTATTAGAATCCTAGTTATATATTGTATACATTTTTATTTATATTTCCATATATTATTGTCATGTGTAAATGTTTAAAATTGCATCTGTAATTGTGAAGCGCAATAGAATAATTTTTAATTTTTGCGCTATATAAATGCAATGTATTTATTTATTTGTATGTGTTTGTATGTGTTTGTATTTATTTGTATTTATTTGTATTTATTTGTATTTATTTGTATTTATTTGTATTTATTTGTATTTGTTTGTATTTATTTGTATTTGTTTGTATTTATTTGTATTTATTTGTATTTATTTGTATGTGTTTGTATTTATTTGTATTTATTTGTATTATTTGTATTTATTTGTATGTGTTTGTATTTATTTGTATTTATTTGTATGTGTTTGTATTTATTTGTATATTTGTATGTGTTTGTATTTATTTGTATTTATTTGTATGTGTTTGTATTTATTTGTATTTATTTGTATTTATTTGTATGTGTTTGTATTTATTTGTATTTATTTGTATTTATTTGTATGTGTTTGTATGTGTTTGTATTTATTTGTATTTATTTGTATTTGCTATGATCTCTATTTGTGGAAGGATAATCTCACAGGACTCCTTATTCAATAATGTCCTCGTTTAGGGTCCACAATATCACCCATTTTGACGCTGCGTGTCTATGACATGATTATTGTGTTGGCATTGTCTGTCCGTCCGTCCGTGAGTGCGTCCATCCTGTTCTCAGTATCAATGGCTGGAATTTGATGAAAAACTTGAATAAAATATGTATCCGCATAGTGACGTGTGTATGTGTCATTTTTAATTGACATCTTTGCTTTCTTTGCATATATTGTATGTAGATTCTTTGCATATATTGTATGTAGATTCTTTGCATATATTGTATGTAGATTCTTTGCATATATTGTATGTAGATTCTTTGCATATATTGTATGTAGATTCTTTGCATATATTGTATGTAGATTCTTTGCATATATTGTATGTAGATTCTTTGCATATATTGTATGTAGATTCTTTGCATATATTGTATGTAGATTCTTTGCATATATTGTATGTAGATTCTTTGCATATATTGTATGTAGATTCTTTGCATATATTGTATGTAGATTCTGTGCATATATTGTATGTAGATTCTTTGCATATATTGTGTAGATTCTGTGCATATATTGTATGTAGATTCTTTGCATATATTGTATGTAGATTCTTTGCATATATTGTATGTAGATTCTGTGCATATATTGTATGTAGATTCTGTGCATATATTGTATGTAGATTCTGTGCATATATTGTATGTAGATTCTTGCATATATTGTATGTAGATTCTTGCATATATTGTATGTAGATTCTTTGCATATATTGTATGTAGATTCTTTGCATATATTGTATGTAGATTCTGTGCATATATTGTATGTAGATTCTGTGCATATATTGTATGTAGATTCTTTGCATATATTGTATGTAGATTCTGTGCATATATTGTATGTAGATTCTTTGCATATATTGTATGTAGATTCTGTGCATATATTGTATGTAGATTCTTTGCATATATTGTATGTAGATTCTGTGCATATATTGTATGTAGATTCTTTGCATATATTGTATGTAGATTCTGTGCATATATTGTATGTAGATTCTGTGCATATATTGTATGTAGATTCTTTGCATATATTGTATGTAGATTCTGTGCATATATTGTATGTAGATTCTGTGCATATATTGTATGTAGATTCTGTGCATATATTGTATGTAGATTCTGTGCATATATTGTATGTAGATTCTGTGCATATATTGTATGTAGATTCTGTGCATATATTGTATGTAGATTCTGTGCATATATTGTATGTAGATTCTGTGCATATATTGTATGTAGATTCTGTGCATATATTGTATGTAGATTCTGTGCATATATTGTATGTAGATTCTGTGCATATATTGTATGTAGATTCTGTGCATATATTGTATGTAGATTCTTTGCATATATTGTATGTAGATTCTTTGCATATATTGTATGTAGATTCTTTGCATATATTGTATGTAGATTCTTTGCATATATTGTATGTAGATTCTTTGCATATATTGTATGTAGATTCTGTGCATATATTGTATGTAGATTCTGTGCATATATTGTATGTAGATTCTGTGCATATATTGTATGTAGATTCTGTGCATATATTGTATGTAGATTCTGTGCATATATTGTATGTAGATTCTGTGCATATATTGTATGTAGATTCTGTGCATATATTGTATGTAGATTCTGTGCATATATTGTATGTAGATTCTGTGCATATATTGTATGTAGATTCTTTGCATATATTGTATGTAGATTCTGTGCATATATTGTATGTAGATTCTGTGCATATATTGTATGTAGATTCTTGCATATATTGTATGTAGATTCTGTGCATATATTGTATGTAGATTCTGTGCATATATTGTATGTAGATTCTGTGCATATATTGTATGTAGATTCTGTGCATATATTGTATGTAGATTCTGTGCATATATTGTATGTAGATTCTGTGCATATATTGTATGTAGATTCTGTGCATATATTGTATGTAGATTCTGTGCATATATTGTATGTATTCTTTGCATATATTGTATGTAGATTCTGTGCATATATTGTATGTAGATTCTGTGCATATATTGTATGTAGATTCTGTGCATATATTGTATGTAGATTCTGTGCATATATTGTATGTAGATTCTGTGCATATATTGTATGTAGATTCTGTGCATATATTGTATGTAGATTCTGTGCATATATTGTATGTAGATTCTGTGCATATATTGTAT